>JAGTXR010000133.1:1200000-1800000 GCA_022606575.1 Glossosoma conforme
ATGAAGTTTTTTTTATCCCAATTGATTAAGTATGAAGCGGTGTGGCTGCGTGGCTATGGCTTCTCACGACAATGTAAATGTCTTACAAGTAAATAAGAGCCGACTTGTATTTACGTTAACTCAATATAATATCTTTTAATTCAAGGATTATTATTATGTTACGTTACAGCAGCTGTTTTGGTAAATATTTATGGTCCTTGAAAACAATGAGTAGTATACGAGACTCTCATCATCAACTATCAATGTTGAGGAACAATAATATAGTCCAAATAATGTATAATAACTTGCTGTTTTTTATTAGTAATTCAGTACACAAGCCGTGTCAGTGCCGGTTTTAGAGGGTGGCGAAGTGGGTCGGTGCCCAAGAGCGTCGAATAAGATAGGGGCGCAGAGAGCAACTAATTTTTCTTAGATTTTTTTTAATATTAAAATATGGGGTACCAGAATAAAAATTTCCCTAGGGCGCCGCAGGGTCTAAAACCGGTACTGAGCCGTGTCGTTCTCCAGATGGAAGATAGCACGTATGTAATGCCTTCATATAGGAACGAAATAAATGCTTATCTTCTTATTTAATAATGTTTATATTATAAACGGCTTTTTTAACATCGCAAATCTGTGGCGTTGGCACCAAATTAGTAAGAAATTTGCAGCGAAAATAGATAGAGCATCTTTACGATACGATTTTAATGTTTACGAGAATATGCGAATGCTCCTTTGCCTAATACTATTGCCGACGTTGCCCAGGGTACACCAGCAACGTAAACCTTGGTATAGAGGTGTGTCACCACGCACATACAGGTGTGGCGATGGAATAAAAGCAACTAATAAATCTGTGACTATTGATCTTGTCAATGATCACATTGGATGCGAGTTATCAACAATTCGTCAGTCCCTACTAGAAACACTGAGAAATATTTTGCTTTTTTCGTTTATAAAACAGCTAGTCATAATGCAGTGGTTTAATGTTTAATAATCATTGCTTAAATGGCATAACGTAGTCGTTCGTGCAATTAGTCATTGGCATTATAACATAAGTCGGCAAATAATAATAAAATATTTAAAACGATTCAGAATCAAGTGAAAAAAAAGCAGTGAAGGCGCGAGGTTACATAGCGATTAAAACTTTATGACATAATCTCACCAACGGCAGGTGCCCTTGCCGTAATTAGGTTATGATTGTCTCTCGGGAGATAATAGCAACACAACCGCAATATCTGAGATGTATTTTATTTTTGCAAAAAACAAATATTGAAAAACTGTGTCTCAAGTGTCAAAGGTTTCTAAGATTATACGAGTAAATGCTTCGATTTTCACTTCCCAGAATGTTTTTTATTACTAGAAATATGAGCCGATTACTAGAAAAAATGACACGTTATTTTTACATTAGTAATGCATGGAATACAGGAAACGCCCCCCAAAATATCAAAGTACAATAATATCTAAAGAGAAACCATTTTATACCATTCATTTTGAGATTTGTTTCAAATTTAAAGTGATGCTAATTTTTAGATTTTTAAATTGATTAAACGAAGACAGCGGATTCGTACTTACTGATAGATTCGTCAATCAACGGAATGTATGTAGACTGTAGTTGTTTTATACGCGTAGAATTCAGTGAATGTGAAACTACGTTAATTATTTAATTTAATTATCAGTTGCTTAAAGCGATCCTGTTAAAACGAGTTAAAAATAATTATATATTTAACCTGTTCGCATCGGTATCCGATATATGCCGTGTAAGATTCCCCTACCGTTGACATCGGTTGAAGTGATATATCGTTTTGCTACTTTCTTAAAATAGTTTTTTAAGCATCATCTGATAGCTAAATGATACAATAACCAATGTGATATATGAAAATAGACCAGATAAGTACATTTATGCTTCAAATACTAGTTTTATTGTAATTGACATTATAATTTGTATTCCGCCGTCCGTAAAAAAGGGTTAAAATAACACTCCCAAAGATCTAAACGCAATATATACAATATTATTTTAATATATATACATTATTTTGATACATTCGATAATATAAATGATTTTAAAATGTTTTTATAAATGTTGAATACAATTTATTGTAAATTACTAAGATATTAATGGAAATAATCAGAGCGTACTCGCGAAAGGAGGTCATAACTGATTCATAGTTTCGGCGTTTTTTTTTTGCACTAATAATGGCCAAATGTGATTTACATTGATAAAAAAAAACATTATCAATCAGGATAGCTTAGCAATACGTTATGTTGTTGAACCCATCGTATATCTTTTTTGTAGCTAGATAATGTAATATTTTAGGAATGTTGTTTTGGACGAAAATATAATCTTTCACTTTCAAATATGTGGGAACTCACATAACTTCAAACAAAATAGAAAAAAAATGCGAGTGAATTTAAAATATTTATCATTGGTGTGTTTAGTTATACTTAAATTGCAAGCAACATTGTGTCCAACGCCACCCGTCTACATCTGACATTATTATACTATGCGTATTTAAAAATTGTATATATGTAATTGATAGTCGCATTATTGATAAATAATTAATTTTTAAAAACGATAACTCATATTCAAGTAAACGTCGATGGTAATATGAAATTTAAAATGAAAATAAAAATAAAATTTATATTTTTGCATGGATGCATTTTAATATACATACAGGTATATCCTTTAAACGCCCAGTAGTCCCATACGGGATCGCAAATTTGCGTCGTTCAATGCCCTAGCAGGCCAATGTTTGTAATGTTTCGTCGCACAATAGATTCTTCCATGACCTTACTTTTATACTATTATTACAAATTAATGTAATCCGATTGTGAAATGAACCATAAGCACGTCCTGTATGTTACTGTAGGGCATTGAACGACGCAAATCTGCGGTCCCGTAAGGAAATCACTGGGCGTTGAAAGGATAATTAACGATGAACAGAATTACATAAAATACATATAGAATCGTTCATACCTTAATTTGTATCGCGGTCCAAATAGAGTCAAATATTATTGCATCGGCTGTATTTCGTATAAATGTAGCATAAAAAATCAATTCAACGTTTTGCATTAGAAAAATGCTAAGTCTTGCAAACCAATTATCAAGGCAAAGATAAATCGCGCGCCATTCCATTTGAAAAAAAATAAATAAACATACGAGCGGACATCGTGACTGAGCGAGAGAACGCCATATGAACACATCGCGTAAGAACGAGACGCCACGATCACCAAGGGCAAGCCGGTGCACGTGCACTGAAGTATGGCAACTTGTTGTTCCATACAAGTTTCGCGCCGAGATTTCGCATACTAGACCATGTCAACCGAAACATTTTTTCTTACTTTATATGTATACATAATCTTTATTCAGAGAATGCGGATCGTTGGTTATTACCAGTGTAGTGGCTTTAGGTGTATTAATATGCAAAATTATTACGTACATTAAATAGTTTGATGACTCATATCGTAAGCCACAACATCTAATATTACATGAGAACTTTTTACGTTTTTATCTCATTTTAAAATATATTTATTAAGAAAAAATATATATTCATGCTGCACAAGTGTAAATTTTATAAATACTCGTATATTGCGTATTTCTTTTGTCTTGTTTAATGGTATATACATAATTATAAAAATTAACAAATTTAAGTTTATTATAAATAAAAGGTTATTTAATTATGAACCTATCATTAATAATATAAACATAATTTATAATTTAAAATATTTAAAAATTAAATGCCGTAATGAACTTAGATGGCATATAAGTAGTTTAACACGAATTGCCTTGGCGATATGATCCTCAATAATACATAGGCGGTCATAGCTCAATGGTAAAGCGTTTGCTTTGCAAGCCAAAGGTAGTGGGTTCGATCCCCGACGGAGATTAAAAAAAATGGATTTTTAATCGATTTCTGAGCTCTAAAATACCCCGGTTGGTGTGAATTTGATCCATCACCCGTAAAATGTCAGTCATAGCCTATCAATTAAAACTGGTGGTAGACGAAAGTCGTCCCGTGAAGACCACCCATTCATAGTAGATTCCTGTAATAATAAAGGATGATGCGTGAATCTCGGGCTGTAGTCTATGACGTTGGCGGATCAACACTCCACATGCAGCGTTTAGCCATATACAACATGGTAAGCGTCATAGAATTCCAGTGATGAGACTTCAAAAAATTACTATCACCATCTGTCGGTATTCTCCTGTATGTGTTTACATAAAAATATATATATATATAAGTTTGCTACAAAAATCATGAAGAAAAATTCTAAGCTTTTGCAATCCAGATAAACATATATTTCGTGGAACTTTGAATTTGAAGTCGACTTGGTATACACGCAGATAAAGCGTCATTTAATAGCAGTTGACGATGGCCATGTATTCCAACTAAAAACTTATGTAGAGAGAATATTATTGGATGTAATTTTTTTTTTAAGTAATATAAATAATGCACTAGGTTAAGTGCTTATCTGCTCATTGAATTACGAGTAATAAACGAGATTGTTTAATTTAAAATTTCATTAATTCATATTTTCATTCAATTACTTTGAATGAAAATATTTTCTCACTATGTTTTGTTGATGAATTCCTTAATTCTGGTAATGAGATGGACACATTTTTGATTCACATAGAGGTGATTTTAAAAGTGCTGAACATATTATAATTTAATTTCTGTAGAATAAATTGAATTCGTATTATTTACACATGTTTAAATAGTGCACTTAAATATAACATTAATCAATCTTTATTAATAATTGTAATTTTAATTATAATTAAAAAAAAAAACATTCATTAAGCCCTACTGAATGAATTTCATATCCCTAACGGCATGTTACAATTGTAATTATGCAGCATCATCTAAAATTGACAGTTAATAAATTTAAAATTACAAACTTAATTTTACTAAAATGTTGTCAGAAGGTTTTTTTTAATTATACGTTCAATTAGACACATTTTACGCATGTATCGGCACCTTTGCTGGAGCATTTACCACGACATTGTTTTGAAAGCATAAACCAGTACCGACATTAGACCCAGCGGCGCCCTTGGGCAATTTTTTTCTAGCGCCCCAAATTGATAATATTTACAAATATAAAATAAATATTAGTAACCTTCGGCGCCCCTAGCTTATTCGACGCCCTGGGGTACCGACCCACTTCGCCACCCCCTAAAACCGGCACTGGCATAAACTATGTACATCGTCAAGACGGTCCATCGACTGCTATCATTTCTAATGCTGTCTTCTAACGTTACGAATGATCGTAAATCTAATATACTCGTGAAACAAATGTTCCTTTTTGACGGTTCTGCAGTGTTCGTATAATCGTCATTCATTGAGTACCAGTCGTACTGTATATGTGTTTATATTAGCTTGGAGTGGCAGGTGACTTGCATGCTAATCTGGGGTCTGCAGCCTGTTAGGTATGCAAGTCTGCACATATTAGATCGGCCTTTCATCGTTCATTGACACGCCAATCTAAAAACGCGACATCGCTAAACTTTAAATATTATTTGTCAATGAAAGTTGCCGTATTAATTATCAAGTATGATGATCTTTGCATATACGAGTTCGCATGACGGTTCGTAAGCTCTCCGAAATGATCCATGATGTCAGCAAAACCTCTATTGACAAGATTTTGACGGAGCATCTAGGTTATGCTAAGGTTTACGCGAAGTGGGTGCCAAGAATGTTGACCGTACGATAAATTTGGATGGGGTATTGTCAAACACCCACCCTACAGCCCGGATTTAGCCCCAAGTGACTACCATCTTTTCCCTGATATGAAGAAACACCTGGGTGGAACGCATTTCGGCGATACAGAAGAGCTGGAAGAAGCGGTTCTCAGGTATCTGCGTGGCTTGGCGGCAGATTTTTTTGACTCGAGCATTCAAAAGCTCGTATACCGCATGCAAAAATGCATTGACCACAGTTGCGACTATGTATAAAAATAGGTAAAAGTCTGAACTTTCCAAAAAATGTACGCATTCAAGGAATTAAACATGTTTTACACTGTGAAAAATCACTGGGAAACTTATTTTACGGATAACCCTCGTACATTGGGAATGGAGTGAAAAAATGAGATGAGAGTCTGTAGATAATGATTATTAAGTTTGTTTAAGATACGGGAGATAGATGACAAAAATAAGAAAAGCACACCATACAAAATATATAGAGATTTTCCTTTTTTAACGGTGCGATTAATATGGGCAACACCTGAATAGAAATATAATTGTTCTGAGGAATAAGAACATTGGTAAACGCCATTCTGCAGTAAAATTCAACGATGAAAAAAGAGAATGACTATAGAACAAAAGAAATCTTGGAATACATTATTTTGATTTTGCTAACATTGAGAAAAAATAATGTAATTTATATAAAATCCAGTTATTAGCTGTGAATTTAAAAGTACAAGCTTGCTTTAACTTTCAGATAGAGAGTTCATTATTGTGCTCGTATATGTGTAACAATGCTCTTACTCTTTAGACCAAAAGAACATAGAAAACAATAGAACAAGCAAATTTAGTAAACGTTTTTTTTTACATTATCAAACGATTACAGTTATTTTTTCTTTCATTACACACGATTATAAAGTAATGTGCACCGAAGGTATATAAATATAACAACGCTAGAGTAAAGGATTCCGATTATCTATATATACCAAGCAAATTTGAAGATGTGTGGATAGAATGTGAGAGAAGCAGTTTACTAGTTCAAATATTTAGTTGTTTTTCCTTTGCTTGTTCATAAGTAAATTGTCATAATGATGAATTGTTGATAAATAAAATGGTATTTAATAAATAATTATTGAAGCCACTGTATGACTATTAAATGCGATATCAATTTATTGTTAATAAAAACATTTCTTATCATTTGTTCCTCACGTTCTCTTGAAATCGTGACAGAAAATAACGTTCCGACATGAATATTCGCAGTTTAACGTGTGCGTATAAACATGCCTTTAAATTATCACAAGTACGTTAATAAACTACGTTTTTATTTATATTCTTACATTACCTTTGATATTGCATTAAATTTTAATTATAAGCTGCATCTCATTTGAATTCAATCCTAAAATTGTTCAGATTTAAAACAAAACGTTGAATATTATCGCAAATTGCACCTCTTGTTTTCTTATGTTTTTTTCTTTCCCATTTTATTTAATTCTTATATGTCTTATATATAATTGCGATCGCAATACACGTGTTATTTCTGTAAGCACCTGTTCTGTTACTTCTATTTCGGTAATTGATTTAGTTTTTTTATTGCTAACCACCGATTGAATAATGTCCGACTCTAATTAAGTATCATCAGGGCTCGTGCCGTGGCATTTTACTGTCAGTACTTTGCCCAGCACCGATAGCAGTAATCAATAAACCAGAGCAATACATAATAAATAAAATACATTGACGGTATGTGGAACCGAATGACCAATCTACAGTATTATAGAACATTTCATCAGCTATGTTTTGGTCAAAGAATGTTCGTTAACTCATCGTTAACCTCTTGTAAAAGTAGTATATATAGTGTATGAAACATTTTCAAAATAATATTGAACCGATTTTAATGTACTCTGAAATTTTATTAACATACTTGGATTATTGAATATTTCAAGACGATTTGTTTGTTTTTGGAAAACTGCTGAAAAAATGTTCAATTAATGTTCGTGCTTCCCAATTGGTAGGAAATCGTCCTGAAATTTGACAATTCCAGGAAAAATAACAAGATGAGTTTTTGTTTTTTAAATGTCAATCAATTTCATTTTATGACAATGACAAGAAGCGAGGACTTTTTTTATAAATCATTGCCCATAATATTGGTAAAGGCGAAAATACGTTTATAAAAATCCTCACAGGCGGAAATAGAGCAATACAATTGGAAATCACTGGGTAAGCAATAATGTTGAAAACTATTTATTACTCTAAGAACTGGTGTAAATTTTGGATTCAACATATTATACTGAAGCTTAAAACGTACGTAAAACAAGTATTGGATGACAAATTAATATTGCTTAGAAGAAAACAGAATTTGTTCGATATCAAAGATCGTTAGATTTAAAAAAAGTTAACAGAAGGTTGTAAAATTTTGCTGTGTAATCAAATGAATTTACACAAAAGTTTAATAGAAAATTTAGTAAAATGCTTAATCTATTTTTCTCACAATTTGTTTACTTAAAAATATGAAATATATTTACTTGTATATTATTCAATATAATATTCATAGTTGTGCATCAATTTTTAATAGATAAGTATGGGTGTCATCAAACATAATAGTATTTAATTATTATTAAGTGATTTTTTCATATTACTTATTAGTTTATATGGAAAATAAAGAAACGCACTTGAATATGTTCATAATATGCAAAACATTTTAGATAAATTTATTTAAATAATAATTCTACTAAAGGCGATTTATTTATCTTTTTTATTAGTGTTTTAATGTGTTTTTTTTTTCGTATAAAAGTAATATTTAATGGGAATGAATCATTGATCCGTTTTAACACATGCTATCATTGGCATTACAAAGAATGTTAGCTCAAAATATATCGTTAGTTCAACAACAACGGTCCTTCAGTTATATGACATTCAGTAAAAAACTATTTTTGGTTGCAATATACACATTGTATGTAGTTTAATGATAAAAATACACTAAAAGCAAACTAGGTGTTAATGGTAATCTCGCATTGAAGAAATAAACATAGTCATAAAAAAAATCATTTTTGAGTCACGTATAAAGTTTTTTAAAAAAGCTTTTTCATTTTCTTTTTATTTTTCAAATGATTAGTTACTTTGGTTTATTGTTATTCAAAATTTTGAACAAAACAAAGCACATTCCATAGTAAAAACGACGCAAAATCAAGTCTGCGATGGTGGAAACATGTTATTGTTTACTGAAACCTATTAGAGCTGGTGGAGTCACATGTGTTCATTAAAAAAGGACACTAATTCATGTTAAAATATGCGAGAGGGATTCTTTAATTGGTTAAGTCCATTAGGATGTTTGAGTTACGATCATCAGTGAAGTGTTGATTGGAGACACATCACAGGTATGCTTTGGAATAAATACTCCCTCAGCATGTGTTTCCTCGATTATACAATCAGACTGTCTTAAAAAACACTTGCAATCTTATCAATCCCTAATCGACTTCGGACCGGAGTATGCAAGACGAGGACACAAATGAAAGCCTGGCAGTTTTACAGCGGACTGACTGAATGTGACTGCGGCCTGGAGCAGACCCTGTCACATCTTCTGGAGTGTGCGCTGTGTCCGAATAGATGTCCGAGGAAGACCTGATGATGGCCGGGAGTAACGCCATCGACGTCGCCCACTTCTGGGCAGACAGGATCTGACCCTGTTGTTTCCGACACGATTATATATATCAATCCCTAAATGCACACATTTACACCCAAAGACCAACTATCCTATTGAGCGGGACGAGTGGCAATCACACCACGCTGTATATATATAGTCAGAGAGAAAGTAAAATATACTATTGCTATTAAAATAATTAGAATCAACAATTGGATCCGGAATACATTAACTTAGGATAATGTGGTTTGATAATGTATTATTTGATTCAATGATAAATTGACGAGCCATCAATCTTATCCATTGGATTAATCTACTCAAAGGTACGAGTAGAAAATTACATTAATCACAAATAATGTTTATTACACGTATCAAATTTATTGTCAAAGCGAATATAAATACATTTTTAATTACTTGTTATGTCTATGGGGTGCATAAATTATTTATTGATGCTTGTACCCCATAGACAATAATTGTTATTATTTACGCTTTTGATGATTATTGGATGATGATGTTATTTTATCTAATTACCGACATTACATGAAGGTCTTATGCCAATATTGGGAAGGTTAAACGAGGCCAAATTTCTGAATGGAACATTAACAACACGACTAAAATCCAACCTTGTGCGCGATATGCAGTATATTGAACACACATTTTCTTTATTGAAAAATGCTCAAAATTATTATATATATTTTAAAGAGATTAAATAATTTTATTGAATACATTCATCGTTCAATGCCAATTTCAACACAACCCATCAGACTCCTTAATTTACACCAATGGCGTGTTTTGGTGAAGGTATTATTATGTTCCAACTGGACTGGAGTTTTTCTTGACAACTTTCTCCCCATGCACTCACATCGCACTGTAGTGAAATGCGAGTATTTTTGGCGATCTAATTTGACGTCGATGCAGCTTATATGTAATTAATTGCGTAAATAATTTAAGATTAATTTAAGGCGGCAGTGATATGCCTCCCATCTTATACATTTATATAGCTGCCAATCTCAGCAAAAACAAATGCTATAATGTAACGAGTTTTGAGAACAAGTGTCTGCGTAGATTATTACGATGATTTAACTTTGTATGAATTAACATTCAGTCTTAAATTAGGTACAGACCTACTGAATAGTCTGAGGTCTATGTCACATCTAACCGATGCACCTAAATTCACGGGAAGGCCTTCAGCCTCTCTCTAAGAAGTATTTTTATGCGTGCGTCCAATGGTTCCGCCGCATTTCGTTCCCCGACAAACGTTCAACGACTCATCGGTATCGAATTTTGGGGCACTGGGCGTTTGGTGCACGGGAAATTTGGTACACGAGACAACTGGTGCATTTGATGTCTCGCTAACCTAACCCAAGTTATTTCGTTAACCAGACCTAGGGCTTTCTAGACTCTACGATCACTGGACAAATCCTTAGGTTAGGTTAAGTTAGGTTAGCAAGACGTCCAGCTCACCGCCCCAAGTCGTTACCAATGAGTCGTTAAACAAATTGCCCGGGAACGATAGGTTGTGATACCGCGTCCAATAACGGGTCTCCATCTGGATCTTCAAAAACAGGGAGGTTTTTTCACCAGGCTCCTTGGAAGCACTTGTCAAGACATTGTTTTCAGACAGCTTTTTTGAGCAACATCAAACGATCATGGTGGATTTTGGCGATCAAATGCTCTAGCTACGGAGCAGATATGGAATGATGATAATAATCAGTGAAGAGCGGCTTTGAAGCAAGAACAAGTAATACAAAAAATCCTTTCTAATCTCAAACTTTCAGCTTTGAAATGCTCTCCAAATATCTGCGTTTTATCTCCCAATGCAAGTGTTAGTTAAATGTTAATGTGCAGTGTTGCCAAATTTCTAGATGAATTGACAGATATTATATTTATTTACTAAATCGTTGGATACAGTACGATGCTTTTGAAGAATGTTGTGGAAACGGAAATATCTTTTTCGCTTTGTCATTTATTGGCAGTCGCGAATATTGAGTGATTGCAATTCTTCTCGGGTCTTGTTCTTGTGGCCTATCGTGAATATTAATGGAATCGCATTCCGCCAGACAAGCGCCAATTCGAATCAGCTGTTAATGAATTTTCCATTGACATCTAATTTAAATTCAAAATGGGAACAAGCAGTACATTTCTCGCAATTATTTAACACAACGTTCCAATTATTACGTAAGCATCCGTCATAACATTCACATGTGATCATTAAGCGGTACATTTTTGCTACCTCCGAATTAGTCATAATGATATTATAAGCTTATGACTTTTATGACTGCGTGACTGCAAATGACACAACTATGCGGTGTATCTGTCATAGCAATTCAGCAAGATTGTCAAGTCTTGTTGATACACAATATTTTGAAATCACATGACCCATTACACTTTTATGCAAAACATTTAATTATAGTGTAGATTTTTTTTCATTATTATTATCATTTTCCTCAGGTTTACGCGTCGCCAAGTCGCCGAAAGATGGACACGAAGGGAGACGGCGAGGAGATGACCTATCCCCACATCTGCTTCATGGTGGACAACTTCGACGAGGTCTTCTGCGACATCCTGGTCCGGGACGGGGAGATGGTCTGCGTGGAGCTGGTGGCGAGCGACAGGCGCGGGGCCGTGCAGGGGGTCATCTTCCTCGGGTCCATCCGCTACGATGCCCTCAAGAAAGTCTATGACGCAAGGGTGAGTCATGATCAATCACGTGTAGTAATCATTTTTATGGGACCACAACCGACAGACTTGTCCCCCACTTGCTAAATATCCACATATGTTTTGATATCATCCTTTTCCATTTTGATATATTTTACTGGATGAAGGATGCAGGATCAGGTTCACAATATAAAGAACTTGTTGATGTTTCACTAAACGCGTTTATTTGTCACGAACGTTGCCCGTCATAGCGAACGCCCTAGGCGCGCGCGCGCTATGACGGCCGCGAGTCAAAACTTCCACTAACAACTGCCGGCGCACTAACATCTCGGCGGTGCCAACTGTCGCTGCAGAAAAAAGCGAATACAAGATGACAGTGATACCAACAGGAAATGGGCCCACTTAAAAACAAATATTTTTGCCGTATGCAAACACCATTTAACATTTTACAATAATATTAAGTAATACACTTAACATTAGATGTGCATGTCAGGCGAGCGAACAAAATAAGAGACGAAAGATCGTTTTTCGAGGCTTTACGGCATCAGCCTAAAAGAGTTATATCAATCTGATATCAGTTTATATATATGTGAACATAGAACTGCCAGTTTCCAAAATTCATTCCTAAATCCCACCAGTAAACTCTGGAATGCTCTGGAATATTTTTTTATATCTGGGTTTACTCAATCATATGATCTGGATCTCTTCATGAAACAGTTAAATAAACTCGTACTCGTATGTATGGAATATACGCAACTCGCACACAAACACAACACATGTTTTCTGCATGCAAAGTATAGCCGTCCTGCATGTTATCTTTTAAAAAATCTTTGTAAATTATTGAATGTGTTTTTAATGTTAAAACCTTCTGTGAATTGATTTGGTTGAGTTAAGTTAGGCGGCTCCACTCAACCAAATACATGAGGCTTAGGACGAAATGGTGCAAGCCCTGGAAAAGTCGGGCTGATCGTCCGATCTTATATTTTACAAATCACTGCAATATACCTCGGATACTACAGTTTCGAACAAGGTATGGTAACTGACAACTGAGTGGCAATTTGTTGTGATTCTCCAGATACGGAACGGAAATGGAAAGAAAATAATAATTAATAATTTGTATGTTCGTGAAATTCAATACGGTCACAATAGACCGCCTACAGTTACGTTTTTATATTACCGCAAGCAATCAAAAATGATTGTTTGAAATCAAGGGTTAATTTTATTTACAGCGTAAATGGGTGCACCAAAACTACAAAAATGATTCACCCGGTTTTTTAAATTTAATTTCCACACCTAGGGGACCTAAACAAACTCAGATAATAAAAAAAACCGCTTAAAATACCATTAATTCGAGCAGGTTGTTATCTGCTTAATATCCCAGACCGATAAACTGCTTTAGTAGTGTCGACTCATTTTTGTTCGCGGGTAGTAACGATAATAAATATCATTATTCATAATTTTATCTAGGACATTTTGATACGAGGGAAAGTAAGATTATTACGTTATTTACGTTAATTCGTAAACAGGACGTGTTTATGATCTTTGATCTTGACGTTAATATCACATTCGCATTTAGAACGACACCATTGAGCATATTTGAACATAGCAATACTCTAAATTAGTTATTTCGCATTTAAATTATTTAAATCTGTTTGAACGATGTTTTATGTTACCTGTTTTGTTAACTTATTAGTCTATCGTGTATGACGATAGTTCTAAACATTTGTCCCCTAAAAAAAAACAATGTTTATTTTTTGATTACTCGTAAGTGAATACGATACGCATCGGTGTATTTTTCATCCTTTGAATAAATACATAAAATGACAATGTTATGATAAAGAGCAGGTTCTTTGCAAGTGAGTCGTAAAATATTATTGTGTGTGTGAAATAAATAAGAAATAACGTAATTGTAAGGTCAGGATCTATGAAACATGTATAAGAACAATAATTCTCTACGGTATTGAAGACAAAGTGGATTCCCTCCAATGTATTGGCTCGATAATTTATAGAGAACATTCAAAATGAGATTTGTCTGATGTATAACCGGCATCAAATTGCATGTGTACTCAGTGCCACTTTTAGGCGGTGGCGAAGTTGGTCGGTGCCCCTGGGCGTCTAATAAGCTAAGGGCGCCGAGGGCAATCAATGTTTCTTACATTTTTTGAAATATAAGCAATATGAGGTACTAAAGAGAAAATGCCCTAGGGCGGTCGCAGGGTCTAAAGCTGGTACTCTGTATACTATGCAAGACATCGCGAGAAAGGTAAGACAATGAAGATGTTACACTAGTTTTAAGAAAATATAAGAAAGACGAGAAGGACAAAGACACCTAATAAGATTCCTCGAATCTTCTGGAGACAGCTTATATTCGATGTGTATGATCCCCATAACAAATATCTAAAATAAGAAGCTGCATTTCTTTCTTCACATTTTTTTAGTTTCGAATTGTAACGCGCAGAGCCATATATTTTTTATTCTGTAAAATTATTGTATTTCCGTGTTACGTGTACAGAAAATAAGAAAAGCCATTTTTCAGCACGTTCACACTTCTGCAGATAATTTTCAATTTCGCGCTTTTAATAGGCGGCAGTTGAATTTGAAAGAAAATGTAAATTCCGTAAATCGACGCAGCCATTACTCATCATTGTTTGGCGGCAATGTGTCAACTTACTTTTGTAATCTGACATTTGGAGATAAAAATATACAATGCGGGCGCTTATGAGTTTCAAAGAAGCTGAATATTATTGTATACATACTTTACATTGAATGATATGTACTATCTGAACCAAGGTTCAAAGTTTATTATTCTAACTATTAAACAGTGTTATTATGGGGGAGTTATCTAAATACGGCGTATTTACATTAATTATCTTAAGATAAGCATAATCAATTCTAATAAAAATAATTTAATTGATAAACCCTTTTTTATATATATAAACACACAGGAAAGACGTTTGTTCTGCATGAATTTTATGAATCTTAAAATAAGGTCGACTGAACGCTATATGTGGGAGGAATATGTAGTGGTTGCGTATGTGTATAGGTATTCACAACATTGCTGGTGTTTATTAATTATTATACTTTTTATAGAGATACATGTGTATATGAGAGCATTTTAAAGCTTGTCTGAGCCGGATTAGCTACCTAAGAAGACATGTATCAACCGTGTAGGGATGCTCGGAAAGGGTTCTGCGGGCTTGACGTTGATGAATAGGTGTAAGAGAAATCTATTGAGAATGTTCGGAAGTGATGACGAGAGCTTTAAAAAATATGCTTAAGGTATTTCTCGAGTAACGACCTCATCATAGGATGATTCACATTTAGAATTAAAAATATATATTTTTTGCATACTAGTTGTTTAATTGAAGATCAAATGATAAGTAATTGCCGCACGATAAAGCTTCAGCCCTTATAGTGAAAGATTACTAAAAAAATAATAGGTTATTACATACTTCGTACGAAACAATATAATTATTTATTATGAAATGATGTTAAAAAATACATTTAAATCATCAGAATGACCTATAAATTTGAATACGTCAATAGCATGGTAAATTATAAGGGTTCCGCCGCATTTCGTCCCCAGACAATTCGCTCTACGACTCATCGGTGACGACGTGAAGCGCACTGAACATCTGGTGCAAGGGATGTTAGGTGCACGTGACAACTGGTGCACTGGATGTCTCGCTAACCTAACCTAAATTATTTCGGTAACGAGATCTCTGGACTACGATCACTGAACGAATCTTTAAGTAAGGTTAAGTTAGCGAGGCAGCCAGTGCACCAGTTGTCTACCAGTGCGCCACACGACGTTATCGATGTGTCATATAACGAATCGTTTGCGGACGATAGATCGTGACACCATTATAAGTTGAAACATCCTTTACCTTCTTCAAACGGCACCATTGTAGCGAACACTCGTACAACATCATTGGCGCCCCCGTGTTCAGTCATGAATAACACCACTAGAGGAATACACAATAACTAGTATAATATGTACTGGTTGCGAACGTCTTGGATGACTGAGTTTTGTTATACTGAAGTATTGTAAAGCCTTCGTAACCTTATAAATGCGATTTCAACCTGTTGTTCTTTTTTCTCGTAATTATGGTAATTTTCAAGTTCATTATACAACGAATAGAAAACGTCTCGTGCTGCGATAATTTTCGATCATCTAACACGCCATTTAAATAAACACAATATTTATATATTTCTACATATATATATATATATATTATTTTACCTGTAAACATTGCATTAAATAATAACTGTTGCTTTTAGCCTTCGAATTAATTACACTTGAACCTCTCATAACGAGCATAATTCTTTCCAGAATATTTTTTTTTTATGTAAACACATACAGGAGAATACCGACAGATGGTGATAGGTAATTCTGATGTTTCATCCGTGGAATTCTATGACGCTTACCATGGTGTATATGGCTAAACGTTGCATGTGGAGTGTCGATTCGCCAACGTCATAGACTACAGCCCGAGATTCACGCATCATCCTTTATTATTACAGGAATTTAATATTGATATCAGCTTGATATAGCTCCTTAAGGCCGATGCCGTAAAGCCTCAACAAGCGATCTTTTGTCTATTATTTTGGTTCGCTTGCGTGACATCTACATCGAATGTTAAGCGGTGTTTGCATATGCCAAAATAATTTTTATTATAGTTGGTCCATTGACAGTTGGTACAACTGTCCTCTTGACGGGTGGTACCGCCGAAATGTGAGAGCGGGCAAGTAGTCGCAACTCGCTCGTCCTCGTGGTAGGACCGTCCCTCAGGGCGGCCCTTAACGGGCGACGTTATTGACGAATAAACATGTATCGTGAAACAGAAACAAGTTGTTTATAATGTGAACCTGATCCTGCATCCTTCATCCAGTAAATCGATGTCCTAAATACCCGGGGAGGATATCAATATGAATGGGTGGTCTTCACGGGACGACTTTCGTCTACCACCAATTTTAATTAATAGGCTATGACTGACATTTTACGAGTGATGGATCAAATTCACACCAACCGGGGTATTTTAGAGCTCAGAAATCGATTAAAAATCTTTTTTTTAATCTCCGTCGGGGATCGAACCCACGACCTTTGGCTTGCAATGCAAACGCTTTAACATTGAGCTATGACCGCCGGCATCTTGCTCGTTATGTGAAACACTCGTTAAGCGAAACTAATTTTTCCATATAAATCAATGTAAAACACAATAATGCGTTCCATGCGATTTTTTTAATGTTTATTCAAATAAAATTACATGCTTATAAATTGTTAAAGATCGTAAAAACCTGGATAAAATATTTTTATAAATCGAAACTAGCTTATTATTTATTAATTTATGCTATATTTACTAGAAAGCTGTCTAGAGACATTTGTTTTAGACGACTCTTTAAAATTTCGTGAATATGTGACAGCTCCAAACTCTCAAAAAAAAATACACATAAGTTAAGAAAAATGTGTGATAACATGCAACACTAACGTGCTAACGGTACGAGTGCTAAACACAGACTGACGCAATGACGCAGAGGTCCCGGCTCACAAGTGCGTCATACGTTATGTGACTTCCTCTTTCTGCTTTACTCGTTATTTTTTTTTCGGAGCAATTTTATCACATTTTTTTTGCTCGTTATGCGAATTGCTCGTTATGAGAGGTGCTCGTTATGGTAGGTTCCACTGTAATTAAAAACATTTAATCATTACAATATCTTATTGCATCATAGTTCAATATCTATTGATCAATTATGTATTTTTTTTCTTCCTATATCCGTTCAATATCTTAAAAACATGTTCAACACAAATTGCCTATACTTATTTCCCAATGTCTATACCTTGTCGCAAGACATCTTTGTACCAGAAAGTCCACCGTGAATATTTAGTATTTTTCAACGATTACCAGGAGGCTGACGACATTGCTCTGATTGCTGAAACTGAAGATGAACTCACTGAAGCGCTGATATCCATGGAAAACATATTTAATTCTAACTTTAATATGAAGATAAACAGCACAAAAACCAAAGTCATGAGAGTAAGCCGCATTGAGCAGCAGAAAATTAATACTAGGAGTACCCCTAAAAGATGCAAAAGAGTTTGTATACCTTGGAAGTACGATCACCAGGGATGGCAGAACAAAAAGAGAAGTTAACAGTCGCATACATCAAGCAAGGCTAGCTTTCAATAAAAAACCAAAAATTCTTGAGTCAAAGAATATTAATTTAAGGCTCCGCAAGCAACTTGCTAAAACATTTGTTTAGAGCATCTTGATGTACGGCTGTGAGAGATGGTGCTAATCTGAAAGTGATAAAAAAAGTCTAGAGGCCTTTGAGATGTGGGCATACAGAAGAATTCTTGGAATTTCCCGGAGAGACCACGTCACGAACAATGAGGTTCTCAGGATAATTAAGGAAGATAGGCACCTAATAAGAACCATCTCAGAGAGGCGAGCCCGATGGATATGGCAACTTAAATTCATATTATATACATATATAGCTATTAGTACTGACAAACTCGTCGTTAGCTTTGAATGTTATAACGATTGACACGTAAAAAAATGTGCCTCAATAGTATTACCAAATAAATCAATAAATAAAATGATTAAACATTGCTATACAATCACAAAATACTAAAAATATTAAATTTTTAATGTATTACCATTAAACAATAATACGCCCTCCGTGTATTCCAACACTGCAAAAAAAACTCACTTCACAATATTCGAAATCACTTTGGAACTTTTTCAACTGTAACATTAACCCAGTTTGTTGCAAGTCCTGTAATAATGGACAATGGCAATTGTATGACAAAAATATTATGTTTAAATTGTTGGTAAAACTGACGACTGCACCGATCGGCGGCCAATGTCTGACTAACCATTGTGCATAAACCACCGATACATTTTATTCGGAAGATACCAGACTGAATCATTTATGTAAAGAAGAATTCTTTAACGAATCGAATTGACGTACGTTTCAAATATCGTTAATTTAATCATTGTTCATAGAGTTATAGATCTGATTGATGAGTTTTCGGTTCTTCAGATACAATAAATGTACCTAATCTTTGGTGTATAGATACCGCTATGACGTTTGATAACGCCCATTTTTATATCAACAATAATAATATTTAGATGTTTTAAAATGATTTTTCGTTCTACAATCATTAATTAAAATATTACACTCATTAACGTAATACTCCGAAAAGGAGTTTGTTTTAGTGTTTTAGTGTTTCTTTAATGCCCAAGCAAAAGATCATAGACCACGTCTCTTCAAAATTCATGTTGATAAATAATGCATATTTACATAAAAATGAAGTGACAGTCACTAACATGGTCAACTTTGGTAAATTTATTTTATTTTCATAATGACGTAGAACAAAAAGAGAAGTCAACAGACGCATACATCGAGCAAGTCTAGCGTTCAATAAAAAAACTAATATTCTTGAGTCAAAAAATAATTATTTAACGCTCCGCAAGCAACTTGTCAAAACATTTGTTTGGAGCATCTTGATGTACAGCTGTGAGACATGGTGCTTATCTGAAAGTGATAAAAAAAGACTAAGAGGCCTTTGAGATGTGTTCATACAGAAAAATTCTCGGAATTTCCTGGAGAGACCACGTCACGAACAATGAGGCTCTCAGCAATCAAGGAAGATAAGCACCTAGTTAGAACCATCTCAGAGAAGCGAGCCTGGTGGATCGGTCACATCATGCGCCACGATGGTCTTCTTCACGACATTGTAGAAGGGATGATTGAGGGTAGAAACTGTAGAGGTCGCCCTAGACGGGAGTATTTGCAGCAAGTGTTCGAGGACATGAGTTGTAGTTCTTATGCTGCGCTGAAGAGAATTGCAGAGGATCGAGAGGAGTGGAGGTCGATATGCAAGATTTTGTTGCCGCAAACCAATCCACCGGATTGATGCTACGAAGAAGATATATAGAGGGTTTAACTTGTGAGGTTAAATATTATGACGTTCAACTGGAATGGTTGGACGTTGCATACGGAAAGGGTGTGTGCGAAGATTCGCTTTAATAATTTTAATTTAAAATCGCAATACGTGCTAACGTAATACGTAATGGCCGTCATTATAGAATAATCGGTCGTAAATAATGATATTATTTAGAAAATATGCGATCGGCTTTAATGACGTCAAGACATTGTTTGTTGTTTACATTTGATTTGGAAATATACATTCAGGACTGCTATATGCGAAATGTATAAATAACAATTATATGTACACGTATCATGACTTATTGGCCAGTGATAAGTCATGATTTATACAACATTACACATCGGTGTTGCGACATATAAACATTATTCAGCTTTAAAAGTCAACAGTGGAATTATTTAGAACAGTCATGCCGTGCATAAATATAAATAAATTTCTGATTAAATTGCTGTAATATTATTTTAAATGAAATAAATAAAAATGATTGTACATCAAATAACTTAATCGTAATGCGATGATGTTATTGAATCACACTTAAGGAAATATTTTTTATATACACTTAAAAAAACATTTATTTAGTAATGATGCATGAAAAATTATTCTTTTAACAATAAATATTTCTTAAATATTTTTATGCTCCTTAAAATATAATTAAATAAACAGCTTAATTCTGTGTAAAAAGACTGATTCTTTCATCATTTATTGAATTTTACAAGTACAATTTAACCCTTTCATTACAGCTCGGTGGAATACAAATAATACTGTCAATTATAAAACTTTATTTGAAGCATAAATGTACTTATATGGTATATTTTCATATGTCACATTGGTTCTTGTATCCTTTAGCTATCAGATGATGCATAAAAAACTATTCTAAGAAAGTAGCAAAACGATATAACACGGCTAACGATGTCAACGGCAGGGGAATCTTACACGGCATATATCGGGTACCGATACGAACAGGTTAATGACGTTGGCGAATTGTAACACTATGCAGCGATTAGTCATATCTGAATGTCTCTGTCAATTATCAGCTTCTTTAAAAGAGATAAAACGAACGACTTTTATTTTGCTTCATAAAAGAAGATGAATCATTTTATTTAAAAAATCAATTGAGTTTAATTCTTAAGCTTTTTCAGTGTCGCGAGTCTTGTTCACGAGTTCTTTTTGTAATGTAAACCTTGCATTTGCGATTGTGGGGCAGGGTTCGACAAACAACGGCCCCCGGACCAAACCCGGCCCACAAACTGATTTTATACGTTCCCCGAGTTAATTTTTTTTCTTTTTCGAGCACTTCCGACCACGATGCACATAATTTTTCCGGTGTAATTTTGAAACGCAGAGCTGAATAACGACATCGACCATCATCTAATTGAAAAAATAATACTTACAATATGCATATAAATAATGTATACTTTCATAGATGACACTTGTCATTAATTATTGGCAGATTATATCTAGCCAGGTTAAATCAATTAATGTATTGTATATTCACAAATAATATTTTTACTGGCAATCTATGTACGTAGTACACTCTGTACATTGTGGGTCTCATCCAAACTGTAGATTTTTTTATATAATAGTCTAATTTGGATACTCGTATTACATACAATAATAATTTTATTTTTTGGTGATAAACCCTACTTTATATTTTTTAATCAAATTAATTTAATTTTTAGTAAGAATATCTGTTTAATTTTCCTAAAAATAAATTGATTTTAAAAAGTTATTACGTTTTATTTAAATAAATACAGCAGGCTTCATTATCAACCTTTGAAGAATCAAAAATATACAAACTATAACTATTATATAATATAAACTTACCTTCACCGAGTTTTTCCTAATGAGCTTTCAATATAACCAAGATTGGTTGCCTTCGGCGCCCCTGGCTTATTCGACGCCCTGGGGCACCGACCCACTTCACCACCCCCTAAAACCGGCACTGTAATAAAATATTTTTCACTTCAAAAGTTCCTGAAGGCATATCGCGGGCCCCACAGGTGGCTCGGCCGCTGACCTAGAAAAGCTCGCCGAAACATTGTATGGAAATCGGTCGGCTTTCGAAACATGTGCCGCCGATACAAGTGGCCGTTTCAGGGTTATCCGTTGTATAATAGTAACGTGTGTTTGGCCCATAATAGTTATGTATATAACGTATGTTAATATACAGTTACGTGATGTTACGTTGTGTAAACGCCAGTGTCAAAGGATATTGACTTTCAATATTGAATAGAAAAATCAATTAACTGTAATAAAAAATATTTAACATAAGTGTTAAGTAAATCAGATAGATAAAAACATATGGATACGTACTATTTGCAGGTAATGTCTTGCTGCGCGTGTTTAATCAATTCGATACCCTTATAATTTAACTAGTTTATCACCGTTTTTTCAGTTCTTATCTTAACTCTAACGGTAACCGCAACAATAGCAATTGCATTTTATGATGTATATTGACATTTGTTCAATATTAGAGATAAAATTCATCTCATTCAACACTCATTCATTTAGTCCCATTTTAAATTAGAAAGGCTTAGAAGATTTAAATGAAAGACTATGCGTGTTTAAGTCTAACGACATTGTCGACTATTTATCCTCAAAATGAACATGAAAAAACTATTGGTAATACTATCTACGAACCTGAAACATTGATAATATTAAATAATAAACAAAGATGTAGTAACCTATATGAGCAATTACACATATTTAACTGTTTTACTTAGTATACGTATGATTTGCATAGTCTGCGCATGTGTCGTGAATGTAAAAAGTAATGTGCAAACCGTAAAATATTGATATCCTCCTCTCTATGTTGAATATCAAATTACTGGGTGGCAGGATGCAGGAGCAGATTAATAACACAAAGAACTTTTTTCGAAGCACTTATCGCGTTTATTTTAAATAAAGACTTGATTTCTACGCCCGACCGGTATGGCATTTCGCCGGCCGGGCGCTAGTTAATAGACAACTGTGGAACACTGTGACATGCCGCGCCGTCAACAAAAGCAAATTAAAGATGACAGCTGCACCAACATGAAATGGAGCAACTGTCATAACAATTAAAATCATGTATGTGCATGTCAGGCGAGCGAACAAAAATAAGAGACGAAATATTGTTTTTCGAGGCTTTACGGCATAAGCCTAAAAGAGCTATATCACGCTGTACAATATAACGCATAATCTATGGTTCGCCTCAGAGTAGCTATATGTCGCAGTAATGTCTTTCTTAACTTCTTAAGCGTTTTGGTTTATTTCCATCTTATACGCTTTATTTTGACGAATATCTTTGTGTAATTTAATGTTTGTGTTTTGTTCCAGCAATCTTCGCTGAGCACGAAGGTGGCGCAGCGCATGACGTTCGGGCTGTTCGCGAGCGCGTGCACGCAGCGGTGCGAGTTCGTGCGCATGAAGGGCCCCCAGGGCAAGGGGCACGCCGAGATGGCCGTCACCAGACCTCGGGGCTCCGGGGTCGAGACGCCCAGCTCGGAGCCCGGCTACTGCGCCACAGACATGTGGGACAGCGACTGGGACGAGGATCCTGACGACTTCTACGTGTATCGCCACCAGGTACGAGTAAACATTCACTGACCAACAGATTAACAAACTTAAGAGATGAAATTATCATCTAGGAATGAACCACTGATGGACTTAACTACCCCAAAGACGTTCCACGTGTAAAAACTAGATTACAAAACATTGGCAATGTTAGATTGCAGTCGTCATGTATTGTAGTTTCGCAGTCGGAATGCTCATTAGCGTGATCTTCTTATTATCAGTAATTAAAATTCGATATCCACTTCTAAGCTTGAGCACATGGTTGTCACTAATTGCCTCTATAAAGTTCTGTAAGCCGAAATTGTCCTAGTCTCATCCTATGTCAGTCCTACCTCCCAAAGTTATACCAAATACATTATTATGTTTAAATTATAATTTACTATGGCCTTCCAAGGCATTTGTTGTTTACACTCCCCTGCGGCATCCAATGAACTTGTTGCAGCCTCGTTCATCTTTCTCTTTTGTCCGACTGTAGAATGAAAGACTGCCGTGTCCAGTACATTATTTACGGTTCTTACTAGGTCCCTATCCTCCTTGATTATGCTGAGAATCTCATTGTTCGTGACGTGAATTCTTCTGTATGACCACATCTCAAAGGCCTCTAGTCTTTTTTTATCACTTTCAGATAATCACCATGTCTCACAGCCGTGCATCAAGATGCTCCAAACAAATGTTTTGGCATGTTTCTTGCGGAGCTTTAAATTAATATTTTTTGACTCGAGAATTTGATGAAATAAGTTGATCATATTTGAAGGTAAATCTGGAGTCTTTGAATGAACGTTGTTCCAGTTGGAAGGAGACATTAAGATGACCTCTGTTACTCAGAGATATTATCAACCACCAACCAACCTTACCCAACACTAAGTGTTGTGCAACGATTAAAAATAAACAAGTAGCACAGGGCACTGGATCAGAATTACCATACCCATTATCTCGGACACTCTCGGTGTAATACACAAAAGGGACGTTTGAAAGTGAAGGTTCAGGTAAGCCAGGTGAGTGTGTGGGCTCACCTGGTAGCCTAGATTGTGTGATGCATGATTGACCAGTGCGCAATGAGGTCACCATGAAATGGA
Source organism: Glossosoma conforme (assembly GCA_022606575.1). Taxonomy (NCBI): domain Eukaryota; kingdom Metazoa; phylum Arthropoda; class Insecta; order Trichoptera; family Glossosomatidae; genus Glossosoma; species Glossosoma conforme. The sequence continues at coordinate 1,224,528 of JAGTXR010000133.1, forward strand.
ATAATTTCAAATTGTAATGAAACATTTTTGCATTTTGCGTAAAAAACGGCGTGCATGCAAACCTAGTTTGACGTACTATGTACTTTGAAGCGAAAATATAAATATTTTTAGTCATTAAATTGCCATTCTCTAGCCTAAATATAAACTAGATTGCTTCTTGATTTTTTGGCAAGACTTGCCATCATCAGTTCCATCCTACGCTAGTATATTTACGCTTGTTTTATCCGAGTATAGAAAAAGATGGTGATAAATCTGGACCTAAATATATATTATATACTGAATTGTGCCAAAAATATGCTCATGCTGTATAATACATTACGAATAAAAATTTAAACATTGATGACAGATTATTATGCTATTAAACTACTGACATCCTCATCTCTACGGGAGAAGCGACTTCACGTCGCCGGGATAATTATCGGATCGCGTGGTGGAAGTATGAGAATCAGATTAACAACACACAGACTTTTTCCGAAGCACATTGACATATACTTTCGACTTGGTTTCCCTGCTCGACCGTAACATGACTAAAATATAATTTCGCCTTGGTCGAACGGGACTTAAGCTTAACTCACGACTAAGCGCGCTCGTGACACCGCAGCGCCCTTCACAAACAACAACCAAAATGGCGACACATCATGTCCTACGAGCGAAGTAAAATAAAAGACGAAAGATTGTTTATCGAGGTTTTCGGCATCAGTCTGCAACAAGCTGATATCAATGTTTTATGAATATTAAATGTGTGTCGTAAATCGGGGTTCGGCTCTATGCATGTTTAAAAACGAGTCATTCGAGTCACTTGTAATTATTGTAGATGCGGGAATGTTTCTTTGTGGAGCGCCACGCAAAGGCGGCGAGAGAAAAAGTGTAATTAATGTTATTATTGTATGAAGAATGCCCTCGCTCCTCGACGTGAGTGGCCACGTTACCCACGCGGGAGTGCTCGCGATCGTCGCAAAAGAAAGTGAAAGTCGTGTACGAGTATCATACTGTACATACTGTACAGTAGGTCGTTACTCTGAGCAATGCATGACAACAAATACATACTGTCATTCATAAGGAGGAGCTCACAAATATCACTTTCTTACAGTGAAATGGCGATTTTAATAAATGTGCATATTTATATAATCATACACCATATATATATTGACATCAGCATGATGCAGTCCTTGCTTACTATTACCTCGATATCTTTATTTCAAGTCGCTTGTCGTGCATTTAGGTGCGCCGCGCTGACGGTTCCGCTAACGGGTGTGTTAGTTAAGAATATCACCGCGCGTGGCGCTATCGGAAGCCGGGACAGCGCGGAGATCGGTATTCGGTCCCCACCCTTTGGCGAGGCAAGGTCAACGTTGCGGCCAGCGGTATGTTTCCGCTTGGCCGAAAGCTTTTCATGTTTTTAAATGCGGCTGATAATGTGTAACTTTGGTTGGGGTTATAATGCTTTGTTCTTTTTTTTGTTTTCCAGAGACGCTTGAGCGATCCCAGCTCCAATTTGAACAACTTCTCCCGCAGCGGATGGAAGACCAGGAACTACGAGTCTGCCGGTTCCAAGAGCAGATCAGAGAACGAGGGACTAGACTCCTTGGCAAACAGCGTCTCTGAAATTGAGGCTGGGGATCTGCGGGACGGTACGTAGCTTATAACATCCTGACACACATCTCCATATATAAATATAACTCCTGATTTCTTCTAGGATATCCTGGTTTCTTAAAGACTGTTTTGATGCCACATTTAACACGTTATTGAAAACATCATCTACCTACACGCATCAGATTTATTTCTTACTTACTATCGATATTTGTAGATTACTCCAAGATATTATTTATTACGTAAGTAAGGAGGGGATTAATGAAGTTAATATCGGTACTCTTTTAAACAATAAAAACGTGCAAATTTTAATTATTAGTAGTATAAGTAGTTTTCATGAATGATAAATTTGTTAATTTCGGTGGAATTATTTCGAAGAATGACTGCTTCAATGAAGTGTTTAATCGCGTTTTTTTTCTGATAGTGGTCAGTATAAAGTGACTTGATTGTTGTTCTTATTTGTGATTACGGTATGTTTAATTATGGAGAGGTAACAACGATATTCACCACCGGGCGAACCAGATAAACGGTATGTAAGCACTCACAACTCCCACTCCCATCCAAAGTCTTCCCTTTAGAAACAACACGGTGTTATTCCGTGACGGTGTTCAAAAACACTAAAGACTATAAAAAGCAAACGCGGGGCGGAAGCAGGGCGACATTCCAATGCCGATTGTTGTTTCTATAAACTGTAGTTTTCTCTAAAGATTAGATCTCCCCAATCGGGCGTTCGATGAACTCCTTTTCTGTTTTGTCTGTTGTAGAGCAAGCAAGCTCCGCACGCCCTGCTCCCCCCCCGAGTTGCTGCCCTTCGCCGCGGGTCTGCTGCGCCGCCTCGCCCTCCTGGGGAGACATGTCCGAGGTGTACCGCCGCGACGCCGACCAGGCCAACGAGACCCCCGCCTGTCTCAGCACCGTGACCCCCAACAAGGACAAGCCCACCGCCCCGGCGCCCGCGCCGCCGCCCCTCAGGGCCCCCAGGCAGACCACAGCCCCGGCTAAACTAAAAACAACAAAACCCGTCCAAACACCAAAAAAAGACATCAAACCAAAAGCGACAACACCCAAACCTAAAGAAGTCAAGCCCAAAGACACGATCAAAACGAGACCCCCCTGGAACAGATCCGAAAAAGTCACTCCGCGAGTCGCAAAAGTCCACTCAGAAAAAAAAGCTACCGTCGTGAATGTCATAAAAAAAAACAACGGAAAAACAACCACCAAAAAAACTGTCCCAGAACCAACGAAAAAAAACGGAAAAATCAAAAACAACAAAGAAGAATACGAATTAGCAGATGACGCTACATCTCTAAACGTCCCGGAAACTGCCGATCCAAAAAACGAAATCGAACCAATCGAGGATAAGAAAATCGGAAGAATCAGCGATCTGGATCCAGCGACTATTATAACTGTTAACGGAAAGGAAGAATTACCTTGCACGAACGAAATAAAAAACTACCAGCTGCAAGGAAACCGTTACATAGTGCAAGAATGCGAAGAAGTGCAAAGGGTGATCGCGACGGAAAGTTACACTCAAGTCGCCGAGAAGGTGGAAACTATCGAGATCAATAAGAACGTTGATGTCGTTACAAAGATTGAAGATACGGAAACCGTGAAAGAGGTCGTTAAAGACGATTTGAACGGTAACGAGGGAGACGATGAAGAGGAACCTTTGGGTCCTCTGCCCCGGGCTGGTCGCGGAGGGATGTCGGTCAGCTGTACTCTGCCCAGGGGTCGGCGTGGGCCGCAAGGAGCTCCTCCCAAGCGGACTACTCCAGATGGAACTGACATCTACTACTGGTGCGATGTGCCAAAGAAGAATCCGAACGGTACTTCTTGTTACTTCACGTTCAAAGTAGTTTAAACTATTTGATGCACCTCCATTTAAACATGCTATCCGAACAGATGCATAATAGATTTATTGAAAAAATAGAAACTAGTCTAAATTAATCCGCTTCTACTTTTCTACTTTGCTTAAAATAGTCGATAACCCGTAGTTGCACTCCGTACCTCTTTACCGCCCACCATATTAAACCTATTCCTCATGTTTCCATTGTACACTAACAAACTAACTCTTAGGCGTCTTATAGAACGCTGCTATTGCAAGTAGAGAAAAATATAAGAACTGTAGTTGCTTCGTAATTATTTGAACACTATTGTGTTAACCACTTCATCGCCACATGTATCAGTGCCATCCCTTGAAACCGCCTCTTGAATATCTCCCAAACTATCGAAAAATATCGATCCTTTTTGGTTTGTTAATATTTTAAAACATTCATAGATGTCGTTGTGAGAAAATCGGAATTAATTTTGAAATACATCTTTCGAATATTGCGAAAATTTTTCATCATTCGATTGTCTATGTAGAGCGCACATGTGTGCTTACGGCGATCGTTGGGTTAAAGTAATCGGATTAGTGCAAAAATATATCATAAAAAAAATATTATTCACACTCGTAAAAGATAAATCAACCCATCAAACATCACAAATTTTCAGCCTCGTAGCTAGACTGTTGGAAGTATTTTAGTTGTAACTAACAATTATGCTAATTTTACACATAATTACATATTTCTGGCCACTGATTACAACCATCTAAAATATTTTGACATCAGCGTGATATAGCCCTTGCTGACTGGTACCGAAAACTTCGATGTACAATCTTTCGTCTATTATTTCTGTGCGCTTGTCGACATGCATGCGTCCGCCATATTGGCATTTCTAGACTAGTTACATATATTGTCGCTGGTGTCGCTGTGAGACAGCTCATCAAGGGCGCGGCAGTGGTGTGCTGACGGCCGAGAAGGTCGCAGTACGGCCGGCCGGCATGTCATTCCGCCTAGGCCGGAAGCTTGTAAAGTTTATCATAAATATATGTCAATGTGCTTCTGAAAAAGTCTGTGTTATCAATCTGCTCCTAATCCTACAACGGAATAACTACGTTTTGAGAGAGGGGAGGATGTTAATTTATACAATATTTTACGTCTTTTTTAATATATGATATATTTTTATGCATTGCAAATAAGATATTCTATTATTTTGACAAAATAATACTATTTCAATAAGCAGTATACATTGTGAATCATCGTCACAATTTTTTCCTCAATTGCCCCAAGTGACACAAAATTACGACAATCGACTCAAAAATACCGCAAACAATGGAGTCTATTTCGTGGAATTTTGTGCCATTTGTCATGTTCAAAACGTCTACAAAGTGTTACTCCGCGGCAATAAATTACTCGAGCCAAATAAATCAAGAACATTGTATTTTGTGCATTATATAATATGACAAACAAGAACAAAAAGAGAAGTCAACAGTCGAATACATCAAGCAAGGCTAGCTTTCAATAAAAAAGCCAAAATTCTTGAGTCAAAGAATATTTCTTTAGGGCTCCGCAAGCAACTTGCCAAAACACTTGTTTGGAGCATCTTAATGTACGGCTGTGAGACATGGTGCTTATCTTAAAGTGATAAAAAAAGACTAGAGGCCTTTGAGATGTGGTCGTACAGAAGAATTCTCGGAATTTCCTGGAGAGACCACGTCACGAACAATGAGGTTCTCAGAATAATCAAGGAAGATAGGCAACTAATAAGAACCATCTCAGAGAGGCGAGCCCGATGGATTGGTCACATCATGCGCCACGATGGTCTCCTTCACGATATTGTGGAGGGGATGGTTGAGGGTAGAAATTGTAGAGGGCGCCCTAGACGGGAGTATTTGCAGCAAGTATTCGAGGACATGAATTGTAGCGCTTATGCTGAGCTGAAAAGGGTTGCGGAGGACCGAGAGGAATGGAGATCGAGATGCAAGATTCTGTTGCTGCAAACCAATCCACCGGATTGATACTACGAAGAAGATAATATGACGCTTGCCATTCAAAGATGAATCAAAGCTCAATGAAGATAAAACGACGTCATTGTTTTGGACGTCAAAAGTATTCACTTAATACATTAGAATGATTAATATTACTTAAATTACATCATTATTTTCATTAATTTATTTTTGAGTATATATTTTCGTATAATATAAAAAATGAAAGAAACAATAATAAAAATTGAAACTACACCATATTCAAAGTGACTTTGAGCCTTTTTTTGTAGTGGTCACCTTCAAACGTTTAATTTGTAAGCATATATTTTTATATGACTGTTATTTTGCTAACATTTTTTATTATTTGCTTTTGTATTATTTATTTTCATGTGTACAAATTGTTTATTTTTAATTAGATACTTATAAATTTGAAAAAAACACACCTTATAATCGTATATAAGTGCAAGACTAAATTTTATGGCTAACAATTACTCACAGTACAACATAAAAAATCTAGCAAAACTAATAAAAAATAATTTAATCGTCCAATTATATAATTACTGTATTCATATTACGGCTCTTTCCCACGGATGTCCAGTTTTGAAGGATCGGTGTTTTACTGGATACCGCAAAAATCATACCTGTGCTCACACACAGAAGTTTGCATCCTGTTTTTTACGAGATAGCATTGGCAGACGGAGAAGAAAATTCAGACGCGATGGACGTGAATACCGTTCTGATATTTTATCGGTAATTTCGCCGCCGAAAGCAATGCAAAAAAAGATTTTTGGTTCACCCGATCCTATTCCTTTCCCGTATGCAGGATGCTAGCGGGAACACTTCCCGTTACGTTACTAAACTGGAAACCTTTTTTTACTGGATCCAGTCATCTGGTTTGTAGTGGCAAAACCGTACAGCACATTACGAAATGCTCTTGTGAATGTTACCACACAGTAGCACGTATACTACTAAACGTGATCCTGAAAAAAAAACGAAACCGCGAAAAACGAGACGTTGCCATGGGAAAGGGCCCTCAGTATATTTTCCGGAATAAACATCTGCATCTTTAGTAAAGTATAGTACACTGAATTTTCGTGTACATACTTTTAACATGAAATTATTCAACCTACGTCAATCAAAAAACGTGATGACTAAAAAGGTTTCTAATTAATTTTCAATAATCAGGTCAACCATTCGCGTTACTTTTTATACATTGTAACTAAACTAACCTTGACCACCTTAGTTTACGCGGGAAAATTAATATAAATTATTTTACAAAATAACCTAACTTATTTGTATAAAAAAATCTCGAGTCAGATTGACAGCATTGACAAGACCTTGTTTTTTTTGGGAGCGTCGGGTTAATCGTAAGACTAATCATTTTATCACTACAGCAACAACCACATCAAATATGGTTGATACAGTAATCAGCTTTGGTATACGTCAATTTGCTATCATATATACTTATTAAATAAATGTTTTTAGCGATAAAAGTTCAGATGCATCTTTGATTTGTTACAAGGTAGAGATTGTGGAATCTATTATTGCAATCTGACGATAGATTGTGGATGATATATGCTACAAAATGTAAAATAACATTACAAGCTTCGTGTATGACATCCATCTACCTACAGCGATACTCATAGTATCATACTTACATATAACCTAACCTAAGGATTTGTCCGGTGATCATAGAGTCCAGTGATCCATAGGTCTCGTTAACCCTTTCGCATCGGTTGTCGGCATATGCCGTCATAATATTCCCCTACCGTCGACATCGGTTGACGTGATTTATCGTTTTGCTACTTTCTAAGAATAGTTTTTTACGCATCATATGATATCTAAATGATACAAGAACCAATGTGATATATAAAAATAGACTATACATAAATGATACATGAAAATAGATTATTTGTTAATTTTTATTAGAATATTATTTTATTATTTCAATATTCTAATCTACTTTTATAGATCATTGACTTTATTACAATATTATTATTACTTAAATATACATATACTAAACATAAAATTCTTTTTTCAACGCGTCAATCCAAGCACAAAAATAACGGCAGAAGCGGGATGCGAACCGCGGACTTTGGAAACCAACAATGCCCAGGTATGCCTATGGCGCGATTCGCCGAGCGGTATGAATACCTGGGCATTGTTGGTTTCCAAAGTCCGCGGTTCGCATCCCGCTTCTGCCGTTATTTTTGTGCTTGGATTGACGCGTTGAAAAAAGAATTTTATGTTTAGTATATGTATATTTAAGTAATAATAGATTATTTGTATTCAAACCGAGCTGCAATGAAAGGATTAACGAAATAACTTAGGGTAAGTTAGGTTAGTGAAACATTCAGTGCATCAGTTGTCCCGTGCACCAAATTTCCCATTTGCATTAGACGTTCTGTGCACCCCAGGTCGTTATCGATGAGTCGTTGAACGAATTGTCTGGGGACTAATTGCGGCGGAATGTGCTAAATTTATGCATACTCTAACATACCTAGTAAGTAGTTATGCATATATATTTTCGCATTGTACGCTCTTCGGGAGATCACCAACGAGTTGTGTAAATATATCGATTTTTACTGCAGCAGGTAGAGGTATATTTCGTGGCAGTGGACAGAAGTAACCTTTTATTGTGTGAGCCGATCGATGAAGTTCAATGCCCCGCATAATGAAGGTAGACTGCACAAGTGGGTCGGCCCTTGATATTTTTTACCGTATTCCTCCAAAAGGCACGAGGCTCGGCCTCATTCAGGTGGGACTATCAAAGCAAAGTAACGACTTGTGCAGTGCCAGCTTTAGACCTTGCGGCGTCCTGGGCCAAAAAAAATCTGGCGCCCCCTGGGTTTTTTGGGTGGGAGGCGAAATCTTTTGAAAACACCCCACGTAGGAGCTAAGGCTGCTTTTAGCGCCTTTAGTTCATACGACGCCCTGGACATTGAATGGACAGAGAGACAGTAGACCTGCTAATCAGTTAGACGATAGTCTCGAAGAAGTTGCTTAATTTCACGGTTGTTTAATGTTAATATGCCCGACAAGGACAAGTACTGGTTTATTTATATATGAAAGATTGGTTGCCCTCGGCACCCCTATCTTATTCGACGCCCTGGGGCACCGACCCACTTCGCCACCCCCTAAAATCGGCACTGGACTTATGCACTTACTACGAGTATGTACCGAGTGTAAACTATGTGTTAGAAATATGGAAGATTCGCAATGCTTGTTGAAATTTCATCATATCACAGAAATAACGAACATGTTATTACACTCATTGAGGGATACATAATCAGTTCCTCGCTTGTAAACATATACTATAAACAAAGACTGCCTTTGAAAAAGGGTGAAACGCGTTCTTTATTTCTGATTGAGAGTAGCTTAATCGATCCGTGTTATACACAGTTTATTAAGTGCGATTGAATTTATATAAACTGATGTTAATTCTATGAATTTTTAAATTTTTATTAGAATATTATTTTATTATTTCAATATTCTAATCTACTTTTATAGATCATTGACTATATTACAATATTATTATTACTTAAATATACATATCCTATACATAAAATTCTTTTTTCAACGCGTCAATCCAAGCACAAAAACAACGGCAGAAGCGGGATGCGAACCGCGGACCTTGGAAACCAATGGAGCAATGGCGCAGTTCGCCGAGCGGTATGAATACCTGGGCATAGTTGGTTTCCAAGGTCCGCGGTTCGCATCCCGCTTCTGCCGTTGTTTTTGTGCTTGGATTGACGCGTTGAAAAAAGAATTTTATGTATAGGATATGTATATTTAAGTAATAATCATGTTAATTCGGTAAACGTACACGCTGATGTTTCTGTTGTTAAGTTAGATTTGGTCCCTTTGAGGTTTCTTCCGTGTGAGGAGATTGCTGATGATGACTATGATGTTTCTCAGAACTGGACGACGGAGCCTACAACCCGCTGTGGGCGATGCGCGGCTTCACGCAGACCTTCCACTTCTGGAAGGAGAACAAGCGACAGCAGAGCACGCCACTCAACGCCTTCCTCACCTACGTCACGCTACCGTGGTGGAGCATCGCCAAAGGTAAGCCCAGTTCTTACAATGACTCATCGTAAAAATCAACACAGTTCGCTGTAATCCCCGTAAAACTGCTGGTCACGTTTCTGCTACGGCGTAATGAAGTTTTTTTTCATACTATATCCGTTCCATAATTTAAACATTGTCACCACCGCCACCCAATTCTACCAGTTGCCACTGTCTATCCCTCCTCCCAGATATATCTGTATTTAAAATTCCACCTGGGAACATATGTGGTTCCCTACGTCCCTCAAGGCGCCCGGGACTTGAAGAGTCGGCAGGTTTTGAGTGATTTGTTAATTATTAATCGGAAAATTGGCCCGAACGATCCGACCAGCGACACGTGGTTAGTAATAGGCGGTGACCCATTTAAGTTGTGGTCCGCGTCTAATGTTGCTCAAATTTGATAATCTAACGAGAACCGCGCTAACGATGTGCCATTGTCTCAGGGTAAAATGAGGGCTTACCCTCCCTTAAATCTCTTAACCTCTACCCATTTTCACTCCTTAATTTTATAAAGGCTGTTATTTATCTAGTTTCATTCATCAGTACGTTTGTGCTTGTGGAGAACTGACGAAGCTCTCATTGAAAATGAATCAATGTTTCTCAAATAGTTCACATTTTTTAACATGCCGCCTTTTGTACTGTAAGGCTAATAATACGGCTGTATCCATAAAACTAGATGCGACTTGTATTATCATAAAAGTTCAAGGGTCATTAAATGACCAGCGACAGGGTTGGCAAAATAATATCATTAGGTGTATATATTTAAGCCATTCGCTTTAACATCCTCCTCTCTTTAAAATGTTGTTATTCAGTCGGAAGCACATTGACATATATATTTACGATAAACTTTACAAACTTATGGCCTGGACCTAGTCACAGCATTCAGGCCGGGCAAAAATACAATATGCTCTCGCTGACGTTTGGCACACGACCCCCTGCCGTGCGCCGTGGTAGGTCACACAGCGCCCCAGTGGCGATCTATGTAACTACTCCAAAATGCCAATATGATGACATGTACGACAAGCGAACAGAAATAACAGACGAAAGATTGTACATCGAGGTTTTCGGTACCAGTCAGCAAGGGCTATGTCATACCGATGCCAGCTGTTAATAATATATTAATCAAAATAAAAAATATAGAAATAATGGTCGTGGAGGGCAAACCTGAAAATTAGACGCAAGACCGAAGAGACAAAAATAAAATTATATTCCACGTCGGCCTCGTTAATTGCGCTCATTATCCCGATAATACCCTTAATATAACCAAGCAGCAGTTCAAGAAGGTTCTGCGAAGAAATGGTAGTCTCTAGTTCGAATACTGAACATGAATCTGAAGGTGCCATGCCCCTGGACTACGATAAGCCTAAATTGGACGAAATTAATTAATTCATTCTTAAGCTTAACTACTTTAATTGCTATTTCCGTCGTCTGCATACTTCAATTATATCAAAGTTTTTTAAAATTAGATTAAATTATTTCCGTCGAAATTTTTAGTAATTTTAATGGAGTAATGAAATTTCGCCAATGAGAGTATCAACTGAGAAAAATTTAGTTATTTATTTTAATGTTAGTAAACATTGCATTGGTGCACTTTCGAAGTAAAGTGTTCTCAGTAATCATTTCCGAAACGTACGTTTCGCGAAAAATGGGTTAAAAAAAACTAGTTTAATAAAACTACACCTTTATTATTTAATTATTTAATACCTGATCTAAAAATATCGGGTTTAACCGCCTTATAAGATCTGACATCAGCGTGATATAGCCCTTGCTGACTGGTACCGAAAACCTCGATATACAATCTTTCATTTCTTATTTCTGTTCGCTTGTCGTACATGTATGTGTCGCCATATTGGCATTTTGGACTAGTTACGTAGAATGCCACAGCGGTGCTGTGCGACTGCCCATGACGAGCGCGCTCAGTCGTGTGCCGACGGCGGCGAGATCGCATTGTTAAGTCCCGATCGATCGAGGCGAAAGTAACGCCATGTTACAATGTGCTTTAGAAAAGTCTTTGTGTTGTTAATCTGCTACTCATCCTACCATCACAAGACTGAATAACAACCTTTTAAAGAGAGGAGGATGTTAGAACAAAAAAAGAAACAATGGATGAGGTGAAGACCATGGCGGATGACAAGAAGTTTATGGCGGTGGTAATTTGTGACGACAATTTGCTCCAGTTAAGAGAGCGGACATGCAAAATGATGATGGCAGACAGGCAATTTTATTGATTTATATAAAATAACAAGAAACAGTATGTGTACTGTCAACCCTGTGGGCAATTTGGCGCGAAATTTTCGCGGGCAAATGGCTCGCGTCTTGTGGTCGGGGGCGGATTCTATTTCCGGCGCCGCCCTTCAGGCCTCGCCTAACGATCGCCAAGGATTTGTCACTTCCCCGAATGTTCCACTGACCCTCATATTCTTTTGATACCATCGATTTCGCAAACACGATGAAAATGGAGGCCGCAAAATGTACTTCAAGTGACATTGAGATTTCGATATTGATTTTTATTTAGCATACCGGTGGCATTAAGGAAGGAACTTTGGAAACTGCCAGTTCTTGGTCGACACACATTAACCGTGTATGGATGTTCGGCAAGTGTAAGACGAGTTTGTTGGTTGTGGGCGTGTGCAGGAGGAATTAGTTCTTTAAGTTCCAAAGAGCAGTAATCGTGGTAATAACGGTAGAAAAGACTAAATGAACCAATCTTACGCCTGTGTTCCATTGATTGCAGGTTAGACGTAAGAGTGTCATTGTTTATCAAACGAATTGTTCTTCTTTGAACTGAGTAAATTAAGTTTAGAAGGTATTTTGGGACTCCAATCCAAAGATGACTGAAATCTACATTTCTGCTGAACTCTGAAATATTGCACCCACTTTTATATAACTGTTATTTAAATATTCTACTGATACTCCTAATGAATTTGTATAATTATATTTTTATAGAATTGATATATACGAGAAAAATATGTGACTTTCCTAGCAATTTATAGTATAATAATGACAATTTACCGTTATTTTATTATCGACTGACTGAAGGACTGGCCGTTGACATTTTGTATTTAGAGTTGCAATGATTTTTTTTAAATTATTCTTTTTTTTTCAGATATTCTGGATCATCGCGAGGGACCCATCCTCACGTTTTGAAGAAAATTCATCACTCAAGAAAAGAAAAAACCCATTAAAAAATCACGAAATTTCTAAAATCGCGTGACCTCAAGCATCACATGCCTTAATGACAGTGAATATTGTATAGAATCAATGAAAAATATAACGGAAACTATAAATAATATGTATTTTTTTGTAGAGTGTAATTAATTAGAAAAAATCTTAACGTTTCTTGCAGTCATATGTAATTTTATTTTTATTTTTTGGAAGAATCTTTTTTAGAATTTAACAGCATATAAAAAATTTGTATATATCAAATCAACACTTTTTTCGCTGAATGAAACATAAGCAAAAAGTACTCAGAAAAACCACGGATTAAATAATAACTTAAGTAATTTCTTAAATTGATATCAGGGCATGTCAATCGCAGTCAATTTTATTTTGTACTAACTTTTGACTAACAATAAATTCCGACAGAAACTTCATTAAGTTTTTCTTCTCCGTGGAGGCTTGCCATTTTAAGATGCCTAAGCGACGATTGGATTTTAAGCTATTGATATAACGCTTATATCATGGTGTCACGACCTATCGTCCGCATACAATTCATTCAACTATCGACGTGGGGCGCACTGGACTGTAGCTAACCTAATCTAAGGATTTGTCCTGTGATCTTAGAGTCCAGAGATCCATGGTCTCGTTAACAAAATAACTTAGGTTAGGTTAGGTTAGCGAGACATCCTGTGCACCAAATATCCCGTGCAAAAGACGTCCCACGTCGTTACCGATGAGTCTTTGAATGAATTGTCTGGGGACGAAATGCGGCGGAACCTTAAATATATATTTACTACATCCGCTTCACTGAACACTTGTATAGTTGGGTGTAATACCTGTATGATTGTATTTGCCTAGAATACGAGGGTTATCCGTAAAATAAGGTTCCCAGTGATTTTTCATACTGTAAAACATGTTTAATTCCATGAATCCTTACATTTTTGGAAAGTTCAGACTATTACCTATCTTTCTACATAGCCGCCACTGAGGTAAATGCATTTTTGCATGCGTTATACGAGCTTTTAAATGCCCGAGTCAAAAAAGTCCACCGCCAAGCCACGCAGATACCAGAGAACCGCTTCTTCCAGCTCTTCTCTTTTAGAATCAGTCATTGACATTCATCTTATATGTAATAATGAACGTGTTACTTATGATGTACTCACTATACTAGTAATATATGCCAAATATACTCGTATTTGTCCAAGCAGGGGAATTATATGACATATATTTTACTAGAAAAGGAAAATTGTTTTTTCATGAAACATAGTCAGTAATATTCCGACTATTGTTATAATGTTATGATATTAGAGACTGCCTACTTTACAGATTTTACAAAATTAATTAATTAAATTTTTAACATTAAATATAACAAATAAAGTAATTATTTTGTATAAGTTGTGTTTATTTATTGTACAAGGAATTAGTTGACTTTATTTTACATTTGAAATACAACTCTAAAAATATTTAACGAATATATTTTCAATCTAGTGTGTGGATGGATAACTATAATTTTTTTTTTTTTTGAAAAGTCTTATGAATTAATCTGTACATACAAAAAATATTTGTAATAAAGTTTTTTTTTTAATTTAAATTACACAAATTAAAAAAAAAAACTTCTTAAATTTACGCATTGTAATTATGGAGTACCGCTAATAATTATCGATTGCAAAAATAAAGATTTCATATTTTCACTTGAGTGTAGGATTATGATATTAAGGGGGTTTCATATTTAAATATTATTAAATAATTGGCCTATTATAATAATTACGTAATTTAATTTAATCAATGTTTTCCATCAACAGTTACTTAAATAATAATGTTTTATTACGTTTTTCTGCTTTATACTCGTATCTAATTAAAGTGTTACCCTGACATACGAGTGCCCCAAAATACGAGTTTTTTGAGATACGCAGCAATTTTTTACTTTGAAATACGAACAAAATTTGAGATAACAGCAATCGGCTTAGCCGGTCGGCCGGTTGCACACGAACCGCGCTTTCCCGCGTGAATCCCCCGGTCACGGTCAGAGAATCAGTTATCAGTGTGCTCTTGCTGTCAAAGCGTCTTTGATAAGTTGTGCTCGCGTTTTGTGACTTTTGTACATTTACAGCTATACTTCATTTATTTTTACAACCATGTATCTGAAGAAATTTAGTGGAATGTTCAGTGCTTTTTTTTTTATGTAAACGCATGTAGGAGAACACAACCGGTCAAGACCAGTGCACTCTATGACGCTCAGCCAGGGAGGCTGGACGCTGCATGCGGGAAACGTGTGTTGTGTTCGTGTTTGTGTGTGGGTTGGGGAGATTGCAAGTGTATATTTATCTGTTTCTTGAAGAGATCCAGATTGTAGGAAGGAGGAAACACAGACGCTGGAAGAGCATTCCATAGCTTACCGGTGGCATTAAGGAAGGAACTTTGGAAGCTGCCAGTTCTTGGTCGACATATATTAACCGTGTATGGATGTTCGGCAAGTGTAAGACGAGTTTGTCGGCTGTGAGTGGGTGCAGGAGGAATTAGTTCTTTAAGTTCCGAAGAGCAGCGACCGTGGTAATAACGGTAGAAAAGACTAAGAGAACCAACCTTACGTCTGTGTTCCATTGATTGTAGATTAGACGTAAGGGTGTCATTGTTTATCAAACGAATTGCTCTTCTTTGAACTGAGTCAATTAAGTTTAGAAGGTATTTTGGGGCTCCAATCCAAAGGTGACTGCCGTATTCAAGGATAGGTCGGATTTGTCCTTTATATAGAAGAAGAAGTTGTTTATCGTTGAAATACCGACGTGATCTAAGTGCTAAGCAAAATATGATGTACAATATTTGTTATTTATAAATATATATTCGCCGGCGGTCATAGCTCAATGGTAACGCATTTGCTTTGCAAGCCAAAGGTCGTGGGTTCGATCCCCGACGGAGATTAAAAAAAAAAGGATTTTTAATCGATTTCTGAGCTCTAAAATACCCCGGTTGGTGTGAATTTGATCCATCACCCGTAAAATGTCAGTCATAGCCTATCAATTAAAATTGGTGGTAGACAAAAGTCGTCCCGTGAAGACCACCCATTCATAGTAGATTCCTGTAATTATAAAGGATGATGCGTGAATCTCGGGCTGTAGTCTATGACGTTGGAGGATCAACACTCCACATGCAGCGTTTAGCCATAAACACCATGGTGAGCGTCATAGAATTCCACAGATAAGACAAAAAAAAATACTATCACCATTTGTCGGTATTCTCCTGTATGTGCTTACATAAAAAAAAAAAAACATTTTTTCTTATTCACATAACAAAAATAACTGGGGTGACATTTTAAGGCCGGAACGGATGATTCAGTTCAATTAATTTCAATAGGGAAATTAGCTTTGATATACGAGTAATTTGAAATACGAGTGAGGTTGCGGTACGAATTAAACTTGTATTTCAAGGTACTATACATATTATTATGTAACTAAGTTTTTTTTTTCTTAGATAAAAAGTCTTTTTAGTATGAAGCTAATGGGAAGACCATTGCCCTTAAAATGGCGTTGGTAATATCATGTACTTACTCATAAAAATTGTGATTTATTGTATATTTATTTTAGCTATGTAATTATGATATTAATTGATCTCTTAAATATTTATATTATATTATAATTAATAATTACATAATTATAATTAATTGAAAGCAATCGTAATTTATTGTGTTTACTGTTTTTATTTGTTTTGTTTTGTGAAATATAATATGTATTGTACTATTATATATGATTGATAATAAATAATGGCTTTTTTAATAAAACATATTCATTGCAATCATCGACATTAGAACTTCTTATTTTTCCCTCCGTTTTCAGTTCATCCAAGCATTCGTAATGTTCTGTATTTGTGTATTTTTTTCAGATTACATTAACCGTCGAGGTGTATGGTGTACAGAGTCATACTCGGAAGGTCTACAGTGCACTCCGGGTCCAGTATAACAACGCCTTCCGAATTTTGTTGGGTCTGCCGCGATACTGCAGTGCCTCAGGCATGTTGACGGAGGAGCGTGTGGATAGCTTCCATGCCATAATAAGGAAGCGTTGCGCTTCTGTGTGGGCGCGCGTTCGCGGCAGTCCCAACGCAATTGTCATTGTGTGGGCGGATAGGTGGGACTCACAGTTGGAGGGGCACTGGATGCCCCTTCACGTGGCCACGTGAAGGGGCATCCAGTGCCCCATCCAGAGGGGATCCGGTGCTCCGCTCACTGAGCAGTACACTAATAATAATGTAGTGTATGTGTACATGTCGATTTATATTTTCTTTCAATTCTGTTTAATTTAATTTTTGTTTTTTTTCTATATTTGCTTGGAATTATTGTATGTACAAATTTGATTATGGCACTAGTAGCGAAATAAATGTTTTTTGAATTATTATTATTAGCATAGCAAAATGATGAAATTTAAAAAAATTGTTTTTTAAAACTATTTAATAAATTCGGGTTTTTTTTATTTCCTAAATACTATATCTACAGAAGAATTCTAGGAATTTTCTGAAGAGACCACATCACGAACACTGACACTCTCAGCATACTCAAGGAAGATAGGCACCTAGTAAGAACCATCTCAGAGAGGCGAGCCCGATGGTCTCCTCCACGACATTGTGGAAGGGATGATTGAGGGTAGAAACTGCAGAGGGAGTATTTGCAGCAAGTGTTCGAGGACATGACTTCTAGCTCTTATACTGAGCTAAAGAGGGTTGTAGAGGATCGAAAAGAGTAGAGATCGAGATGCAAGATTTTGTTGCCGCAAACCATTTGATACTACGAAGAAGATATCTACAAATTGGTTGGTTTGTGACTGGTCCCTGTCCCGTAAAAAAATCTATAGCGCAAATAACCGAAATTCTAGATATACGACAGTTGTCCGTGAACACCACTTATTTACACAGTAATCAGCTTAAAACTGGCATTTCGTGAGTGCCCAGTAGCCAATACAGCGCTTAATCATCCTTAAAATGGCAAGCGACATAGATTTCTCATATGAGGTTTCTCCATCGTCTGACAGTATTATTCTGTACGTATTTACATTTAAAAGTTTGTTTATTAAATGCTCTTGATGTAATTGATTATAAACAACAACAAAAAAATGATTTTTGTAGTGCATATCCTAAAAAATGTCTTGGTATAGAAGTGTTGAGTAAAAAATAGTAATATTTAAATTTGAATTCATTGACGAACTCCAACCTCCATGAAAAACACAAAATATGACGCGACAGCTGGATATACACTAATGTGTCTTAGAAACAGACTATGAGTAAAAATAGCGCAGTCCTAAAGAAAATATAGGTAGTTATCTATCGCCTGAATTACAAAGTATTGCATTATATATCATTATCACAACAAAAACAAAAAACCACTATTAGAGAAAAATTATCAATGACAAAAATATGATATTGTATAATACTCGTATATGCTCTATCATTAGCAGTTGTGTACTCAGATAAACGTTTTTTTATGTAATCGCATGCAGGAGAGCACAGCCGGTCAAGACCAGTGCACTCTATGCTGCTCAGCCAGGGAGGCTGGACGCTGCATGCGGGAAACGTGCGTTGTATTCGCGTTTGTGCGTGGGTTGGCGAGATTGCAAGTGTATATTTATCTGTTCATTGAAGAGATCCAGATTGTACGAACGAGGAAACACAGAAAAAAAGCTTACCGAAGGCATTAAGGAAAGAACTTTGCAAACTGCCAGTTCTTGGTCGACACACATTAACCGTGTACAGATGTTCGGCAAGTGTAAGATGAGTTTGTCGGTTGTGGGTGGGCACAGGTGGAATTAGTTCTTTCAGTTCCGAAGAGCAGCGACTGTGGTAATAACGGTAGAAAAGACTAAGTGAACCAATCATGAACAAGACGTGATCTATATATAATACACCTAGTTTTTTGGAAGCGAGACCGACTTTATACTTAATTGACTCGTAATATTATTCGAGATTGATACTCCCAAGGTTTAGGTCTTTAGGACTTATTTGATAAATAATTGATAAATTTTAAAATCTTAGAAATATATAATATTTTTGTATATTTTAGAATTATTAAGTTATTTTTTCAGTAAATTATCATTTTATACCATTTTATTTTAAAAAATGTAAATAGATTTATCTATATTAATATTTACATACCTACATTATAGTACGTCATCAATAACTTTTACATTACTTGAGCCTTGATCAAGCATTGAAGTAAATAAATACATCAAACAAATAAGCAATGTAAATAAATTATTGTTGAAAATTGATAGTATAATGAATCCAAATTGAAAAAAAAAAACACTTCTTATTAAATTTCACAAGCCCAGATTTCAGTGAATAAAATAATTATATTTAAAAGTTTGTTTTTGTACTTTTACACGAGAGTTGTTCAGTCACAAGATGACTGCGCATCATAACCTCAAATTTAAATTTCGCTTTTAGTCTCGGCAAATTGAGGGCACCTGGTCTAAACTAAGGATATTGTCTCACTTCCTAATTAGCGATGCGTCGTCCTGTTTCGTCATTAGGATTCCTTCTGCCGGAGTGGGAGCATCCCTGGACGGCGAGAGTCTTTGTTTAGTCCAGATTCACGAGTGAGCGAACTAGCGTGCTTGGAACATGTTGGCCATTTTTCAAATTTAAAAAGTATATCAGTTTGTACAAAAAGTGTTCAAGTTACTGTTAATACAACTCGTAAAAAAAGATTCTTTTAATTTGCAATATTAAAATTAAAGGTCATATTGTCTTAAATAGACTGGTTGAACTATGTTTGTATTTTGTAAAATGTGTATATTAAATGCTATCTTGAGCTTTGTGCAATCGATTTTCACGTAAATACGACAAAAAAATGTTACGAATTTTAGTAAATTTATTTAAAATATTCATCAATATTGTACTTAACCCTTTCGCATCGGTTGTCGGCATATGCCGCCATAAGATTCCGCGACCGTTGACATTGGTTAACGTGATATGTCGTTTTGATACTTTCTTAGAATAGTTTTTTATGCATCATCTGATAGCTAAAGGATACAAGAACCAATGTGATGTATGAAAATAGACCAGGTAAGTACATTTATGTTTCAAATACTAGACGGCATATGCCGAAAACCGCGATGCGAAAAGGTTAATATCGTTTGCTTCGTTGTTAGATTTATAGTACATTATTTTATTACTATTGAAAATATTTGTTGTAAATAAATGTATCTGCTTAATTTCACTTTACCTAACCTTACCTAAACAATTCATTGTGACAAAAAAATAACTGCAGTTTAATGTAATATTTAATGTATAAAAGTGTTTTCAAAAACGCATTTAATGTACAATAGCTACAAAAAACACCACCTGGCGGCACAAATACACAAACTTCAATGAAGCATATTACCAAATTTGGCGTAACATATAAATAAATAATTGTGTATTATAATAAAATGATCAATAAGAAATAAACAATCACAGATTCAAATAAAAGTAATCGTTCTGATAATTTAAATGAAATCTAAAAGTTTATATCTTATTGTTATTGTTAAAATAAAAAAAGTGTGTCAATCGATAATAAGTTAATGATTAATTTAATAGTATAAATTAGGGCTTCTTAAACTTTTTTCATTCGCGACCCAATTTATGATTGCGAGTTTCCTGGCGACCCCATATTAATATAAAAAAATGATAAATAAATATTTTTTGATGATTTATTTATTAGCTTACAATAAACATCTTAAAATATATAGTTTTAGAATTCGTTTAGAAACATAAAAAAATCTAAATCTTTTCATAAAAATTGAATTTTTTTAAATCTCTCGGGACCCCAGAATTTTGCTACGCGACCCCATTTGGGGTCGCGACCCATTGTTTAAGAAGGCCTGATATAAATCAATAATTTAAATGAGAATTATCATTATTCTAATAAAATTTCATTTTAAAAACAATCTAACATATTTATCAGTGTTCCACTGAGATATGTAAGCACATTAGCCTATAAATAAAATTAAAAACGTCCAATGTTCACTGATACGTATTGCTATATTAAATATTTTAAATTTCCACACGAAACAAAGCGTGTTTAGTTTTAATAATAAATAAATGCGTCATATTGCATTTAAGTATGATTTATTAACAACAAAGGACAAATACGTTAATTTATTTAAAATATTTGAAACTATAAACATGCTATGGACAAAATAAAAGTAGTATTTATATTTGCCATTTGAAAACTTAACAAGATTATTAGTTTTTTGAGTTCATTATAATATTTTCGATTTCAAGGGATAATTTTATGTATTCTAATTGAAAATGAGTAGGAAATTATGCTTTACACGCTATTATGATTTGGTCGTAGTGTGGTTGCAATGCAGGTAATATTTTATTCTTATTAAAAGGCAAACGGTACTTACTCCTATTTAGTTTTTATAAATGTTAGTTAAGAGAAAAACGAAAAACCTAGTGCTGAAAATTAAATATCATATAGAACGCGCGAATTTAAGTTAAACTATTGCAGTTTTAACGTTTCCAATAGTGCTGGTATGCACAAAAATTTTCAATTATTATACATTGTAATGTTCTTTCATATATTATTAGCAATAAATATTTAGCACGGGTTAAGAAGAAATTACAAATGAACCCATTATAATTCAGTATGAATCGAAAATAACTTAATTATGATTCCTCAACAATGCGTTATAAATGGTTATATTTTCATTTAGGTCTTTTTAGTGTGAGAAGATGTTAAAACTGTTATTACACCTTGAATCGATCACAGACGAAGCCCGTAATCTTATGTATTAAATCAACACTCAATCGCGACTTCACTGGAGTCTCTTATGGAGCCTGAAGTGTGGCCTGAAAGGACCATCGTTCAAACCCGGATACATGTAAGACGAAAGAATCGCAGTGAACAGTGGTTGAAACCAACTTGAGTGAAGATATTGACATATTTAGTGTAATATTGCTTGAGATTCAGTTCTGGTGTGGACGGATACGAAATGTTGGACGTTTGATTTTGTGACAATAATGCCGTGTCAACCATGATATACTTATGACATGGTTTTTGTTGTCACAAATCCTAACTATTTGCGCTGCGTATTCGGACACTTGTTATGAGTGTGAGTTCATTGACACTAAATATGCCAATACATTTACATCATCATCTTTACGTTAGTAGGTCAATAACGAATTAAAATAGTTTTTTTGTAATTTTTGTAATGAAGGAAAAGAAATAAAAAATTGAAAATACACTCACATTTTACGTATATTTAATAAAACCAATGTTTTGGTATAAACCTGTTTTATTATCAAAAATAATAGATATTGAATCTATGTTTTTTTTCTAGAAAACTCGTACAAAACGTTACATTATTTAAATATAAAAATATGGAAGCAAATGTCACACTAAATATTAAAGTTCCTTAAAAGGAGTGCAGTGAATTTTATCAAAGCTCGCAAACAGCGGCCGTTAAACTGAAAGGTCTTGACATTATAACCCCGGCGAGTGACCTCATCCTCTTATCAACGACTCTCGTTCCCAAAGAGCTAAATATCAGCGGCGATAGTTCAGTCGTCCGTTTTTGTTTGTTGAGTATTGTGATGCTTTGTGGGTGAAGATGCTGCGTCTGACGCTGTTCCTAGGAGGACTGGTTCTGGTCGCTTCCGACTGCGGTTGGAGACCAGACCTTCGCACGTCCAGGGCGCCCAAGTCACCGGGAGACAATGGATTCAAGATCATCATCAATGGAGAGCCGGAGAGATACATACCGGGGACGACCTATACAGGTAATACATTTTTAAAAGCGTTTTTTTTTTTTTTTTTTTTTTTAAAATCTTTATTCAATCTTGAGATACATGCACATAAAATTACAAATTAGGTATTTATACTAAGTTTACAGACTTTTTTTAATCTTTTACTTAAGCTACATTTTTTTTTTTTTTTTTTTTAGTTAATATTACATGAAATTTTTTTTTTTTTTAATACACTGAGATTCTATAGAATCCTTGAAAAGGATTCTATTTTTTTCCTGAGCAAAAATTAAACCTAGTTAACATCTTAACACTAGACAATTCAGACACAAATAAGAAACAAAAAAGAAACAGTGAAAAATATAAGATAAAATAAAAAAGAACACCATAAGTTGTGCCGCTTAGCGCTGATGATGGTGAGAGCTGCGCAAAGACATTGATTCCCCTAACCTTCTGATCAGGGGATTAGTGTGTGTTTTAGACTTGTAATGAAATTTCAGTGTTAGTTTTTGAAAATGTTGGTGGATAGTGGGGATTTTATTTTGGGTATGGAGGTGCTTGAGGTTTAAAAGCGTTGCCTCTACTTGCTACGCTTAGTGTAAACTGCCCTTGAAAGGCGTCGATTTGGATTTAAAAAAAAAATGTGTCTTTCGCTATCGGTTATTATTAGTATTAGCGTTTGTACAAATTACTACGCAGATAGTTTTTATAACGTATGTAATATCTAAAAAGCACGAAAACCTAGCTTTTATTTACTGTGAAATATTTAAAAGATAAATATATTTTTAATTCCTTTGTATATTTACAAAGCAGTACTCTTGAATAAATTATATAATATAACTAGAAGTGCCGACTATTACGAATCTTGTCATCGAAACTGATAACATGTGCCATAAAAACAAATGCCTGCATAGAATATTCAGTTATGATGGTTTGACTTTATCAAGAATGACGATGTAGGGTATCAAATAAGGCAACCTTCTATCCTACAATCTGACTGAGACATATATTTCGAATGCCGCAGGTGAGCATAAACTACAACAGCGTTTTCTTCAAGGACATAGGGAACTATAAACAGAAAGTACTCGGTAGAGTGTGGGACGACACGATGGCATATCGGGTGATAGAAATTTATGTCGGCAGTTAATGACGATCATATGCTGCCATCACGAGGAGTGAAGTTGGAAACGACGATAATAACTACGAGGAAAAGCTTATGTGAAGATCGCCAACCATGTTAAATCGAGATAAAATTAGCTCTTTATTAAAAAAAACATTGTCTGTACGAATAGTTTGAACTAAGTTAAAGCCACCACATAATTTTTTTTTGTTATTTTTTAGTGACACTAGTGGGTTCGCGCACCCACAACAGGCTCCAACAGTTCGTGGGCTTCTCTCTTGGAGCAGCTCCAAGAGATCCAACTGCAGACTCCAACCCTCTGACCCATGGACAGTTCCAGCTGTTTGCAGACACTCTCTCTGAGTTTGACGAGAGCTGCATCAACACCGTGAAGGAGAGAGACGACCTTCCCAAGACGGAGGTGCAAGTCATGTGGAGAGCACCGAAGGCTGGTTCAGGATGTATCCTCATCAAGTAAGATGCTCACAACATTGCACTGGACCTTCAAAATGGTTGAAAAATGGTGGTTCCGACCCTATGGAAGCAATTTGATAAGAATCTCTTGGCACAAATAATACAATCCGTTCAAGCATTTACATAAAAGAAAAAAATTATCAAAATTTTATTTACGCATGTATTTTTATTAAGCTTCAAATGGATTTGAGAGTCAGTTGCTGATTACTTACAGTATCATATCAAGAAGGTTCGGAAGGCTGGCAAGAATCGTGTTCACCATTAGGGATATTCTTTTAAGATAAAATTATTTTAAAAATTCAAAAATTATAACTTGATAGGTCTCATTACGAAAGTCTCGATGTTTGCAAAAACCACTATTTTAAACTGTTTAACCCTTTTGCATCGGTTGTCTGCATATGCCGTCAAAAATTCCCCGACCGTTGACATCGGTTGACGTGATACATATATCGTTTTGCTACTTTCAGTACTCATTGTGACATCTACGGTAGGAAATTGGAAGTGCAGTCATTCCCTTTATCAACCTACATGTATTCTTTACAGGAATCTGTAAATCATGTAAATAAATATCGTTGGGTTTCGTCACAGGAGCGATTTTCCTGTAAACCACATGTGTCAATGCCAGCACATCTATGGAGTTACATAATGAACGTTTGTTAAATATAATAGTTTTTCTGCATCATCTGATAGCTTAAGGATAGAAGAACCAATGTGATATATGGAAATAGTTCAAATAAGTACATTTATGCTTCAAATACTAGTTTTAAGCAAAAAAATGGTTTGAAAAATTCACGCCGTATTGACAGTATAATTTGTATTCCACCGAGCCGTAACGAAAGGGTTAAGAAGGTTGAGAATGGTTTGGATCGGAATTCGCACGAAGCAAACTTTAATGTTTCCAGTTTCGATAGGCATCAATGTGTTTTCCTGGCGGTTAAAACCCGTATTTATTTAAAATGGTTTAATACTCGTACTTGCTATTCTCAACTAATAATCTGGGAAGGATGTTGACGATCTTCTCCGATTATTAATTCCAACTATAAACTTATTTCAAACAATATAAAGTGTTTATAAACATACAAAAAACTTCAATAATGGTATGGAACTATTTTTATAAACATTACATTTTTTTGTTTGGAAAAAAATAAATAATAACAATTAGCAACATTAAAAACTGCAGATATGACGACATCTGTATTAAAACAATATCATACACTATTACTCGTATTACCGGTTCACAGATAAAGTAAGCGAAATGTTATTTGATCAGATAGTAACATGAGATGTTGCGAGCAACCTATGAGATACAAATAAAAAAACAAATTCCATAAAACTTAAATTAAATAAAAATAACATAAAAAGGCTCAATGAAATTTTATTGTTTAACTCTTTCGCATCGGTTGTCGGCATATGCCCTCAAAGATTCCCCGACCGTTGACATCAGTTGACGTGATATATCGTTTCGCTACTTTTAGTACTCATTGTGACATCTACGGTAGGAAATTGGAAGTGCAGTCAATCCCTTTATTAACGTAAATGTGTTATTTAAAGGAATCTGTAAAGCATGTAAATAAATATCGTTAGGTTTCGTCACAGGAGCGATTTTTCTGTAAACCACGTGTGTCAATGCCACCACATGTACAGAGTTACATAATGAACGTTTGTTAAATATATTAGTTTTTTATACATCATATGATAGCTAAATGATAGAAGATGCAATGTGAAATATGAAAATAGGTCAAATAAGTACATTTATGCTTCAAATATTAGTTTTAAACAAAAAAAAATGGTTTGAAAAATGCACGCCGTATTGACAATATAATTTGTATTACACCGAGCCGTAACGAAAGGTTTAATGAGTTAAATTGCATTGTTTTTTTTTTAAATAATATTCTTGTTATAGATTTGACAAACGCATTTTATTCTGTCTAGGGCCATGGTTCTGGAGCATCCTCGAAAATGGTATTCCCAGGATGGCCAGCTATCGCGCCAGATTTGCGAGCAGACCTCAAGAGACGTCATCAATGAAGATACGGGATGCTGCTCTTGTGACGATGCCTCGTACAGTGTGAGTCATTGATAAATCAACCTCATCATTTACATTAATTTGTGTTGTATTAAAATGGAATTTTTTGATGTCAACTTGAGCTTAAAATAAATAAATTGACATACATATAATACTCTATTGACAGCACCATATCATAAATTATCTCAATCGAGTATAAAAGACAATTTTTGGCTGAACTCCCATTGTGTCATAAATTAAAAATAACAAATTCCTGCGCCCTTGCTACGAAGAACTTGTCATCGAAGTCGTGCCGCTTATACATAGCAATAGTAGCATCAATGATCTCGTATGAATATACGACACTCTTCCTTTTCTTTCACATGTTATTTAGGGAAAATAGTGCATAGGTTTTTGAATTACTTCATAGCATTTACTTCCAATAGCACCATGTTCCAATACCAGATACAATTTCAATAACATCGTGTAAGTGCGGTTCTCGTTCGATTACATAAGTTAATCAATATTAGACAAATACAAAAATCAAAGATGACTAACTGCTTATTACCCGCCACGTGCCGTTGGTTGAAATAAGACGAATCTAAGGACTAAATAGTCTAGGCCTCTAGAGCGCCGGGTTAATAATCCAATCTCCTTATCCTAAACAAGTTGATTTACTTGTATTCTTCTTCTTCGTGTCAGCGACGTCAAATTATTTTTTCCCAATATCTGGCAACATCGATAGCTCGTGTGTTGCCCAGCATTAGGTCCTGAGATGTGCAACTTGTTGGGCACATGGAGCAGCATCGTAGGTGTGAGGCGGTCTGCAGGTCTCCACAGTCGCACAATAGTGTCTCTCCCTGCCGAAGCATTCCCCACCGCTCGAGGTTGTCCTTTTTTCTACCAACTCCGGTTCTTAATCTGTTTAGGGATTTCCAGGGCGGCCAGTCAAGGCTCTTGCCAGTTGGGAGGCCTTCCTTTGGAGTAATGAAATCCTCTGGTGCGATTTGTTGCCAGAGTTGGAGTCTCTCATTTTCAGGGCCGGATGTGAGAGGTTGTGTGGATTTCAGAAAGCTGCTTCGAGACTTCAATCTTGGTGTTGGGGGTACTTGTATTGTAATATAGGATACCACAGCAGCTGTGTCTTTCCTGGTCTATCGCTCTAGAGCCCATCAAGAATCATATATATGTTCCAAAGTCTCCTCAAGAAACCTCCAGGTGTATAATGGCTCGGTAAAATGCATGGACAAAGCAGGCAAAGTTGTGTGGCAACAATTTATGACGATTTTTTGCTCCAGACATGCAGCGTGCATGGATGATAAATGTTATTTTAGCTTCTGTTTTAGAGCAAAAGGCCACTACTATAAAAAACAGGCTTGTCGTCAGCCATTTTGCATTATTTTGATAATAATTAATACATTTTAATGTTTTTATTAACGATCAATTTGCAGATGATCTTCGAGGGCTTGTGGTCCAAATCAACGCATCCCAACACCTTCCCTACCGAGGCCTGGCTGACACACTTCTCCGACGTCATTGGCGCCTCTCACGAGCAAAACTTCACATTCTGGGGTGAGGGACAAATTGCCTCCGATGGGTTCAGGTTCGTTACCGATAAAAATAATCTCGCTATGCCATCAATGACTGGAATAAGTATAATAAGTACATTAAAAAATATTGTATTTTTTTCCAGTGGTATCTTTTTTTAAAAAAAACAGAGTTTTCGTGAAACCAATTTGAACCAAGTTATACAGAATTCTTTTTTCATCTATAGACAACCATGCGATGATACAATTACCAATGTACGTATTGTAAAAATCATTATTTGATTATAAAATTGGCTGTTCGAAAGAATTTTGAGTTGTTGACTTGATTGGGTTATTTATGAAGTAATCATAATATGTTATGAATAAAGTCATTAAAAATACAAAAAAACTAATGTAACCTAAAGTCTAGACGTAAAATTGGACATTTAATCGAATATACAAGTTCCTACATAAAGAGTGAACTACGTAGTATATTATAAGTATTAATTTCAAACATCAAAAGCGATAATATTAAATATATCTAAATAAAAATATTGCATGAAAAATCATTGATATATCAATGATTTCTTACTAGTTAGTACACTGTTTATATTTATCCTTCTACTCTACGCAGAAAATGAAAGTAGTTCTTGAAGTATGCGTGTATATCGAAAGTCGTCTATATTATAGATAATTGACATACGAGGGTTTTTCTATAAGATTGCAACACCATTAACAGTTACTACTCGTATATTGCGAGTATGTACGAGTATGTAGACCACATTCATTCAAATTTGTAGTCAAATTACATTTTAGTGGCAATACTTATTTCTTATAGGATGATTTATGTAAATAATTCTAAGTGCTTAGCCACGAAAAAATATAACATATAAACCCAACCCTTAGCAGTATATACAATGTGTAGTATATCTAAAAAAAAGGCCCTATATTCAGATGATGAGAAGAAGAAAACAGATAATCAGTGCATACAGTTTACCAATCATTTTATTGTCACAATACCCAGGATAAAATTGATATTAACTTATAATCTTATAGTCAATGAGTTAAACGGTAAACCAAATCCAAGTAGAGTACAGTAGTAAGATCAAGCGGATAAATATACTGTTACGCAAGCAGTTCGGAGTTTAAATTGCGGCTTTGATTTTCAGAGATCTTTATAACTAAAATATACACAAATACCTATATGCTTCCTCGGCTAGTTTGAGAATGATTTCTTATCCATAAAATCCTTGTTTTAAATTATAATAATACTCCAAAAGTGACGACTTTAATAATAAAAAATCGTTAAAAATTAACTTTTCGATGATTGATTGTGAGGCTGCATATTTGTGTTTAGCAATTGTTTTTCTTTTCAAGAATTTGGGTACAAAATAAAATACTAATAACAAACAATAATGGACCACCTGTTATCAACTATAAAATGTATTTATATATATTTTTATATAACACCTTAGCATTTAACATGTGTCATTTACTTCACATCGCGATAAAATGAAGCATACTACACAGCAAAGCATGCTGCATTGAATACAGAAATGCAGATACGAAGGTGGACCAAAAAGTTTGAACGAAGACGATGTGGTGGAATATGCTTAGAATATAAGCAAATTATTTAATGAATCTTTCATATTTAGGAGTTTGGCGGAGTATGGCTCAGTGAGGATGATGGAAGCAGAGTTGCGGCAGCAGAGCAAACATCTCAAGAGCATCGTCAAGGCAGCTGGACTGTGGCATCCAAATGTGAACACCAACACATCGGCCACCTTCAAGGTCGACCGCAGAAGGCATTTGGTCTCTCTTGCTTCCATGCTTGGTAACAACCCTATTTACTACGTTAAGGTTTCATTTAATCCAACTTATTTGTCTGTCTGTAAGTGGCCATGTACGGAAATAATCAAATTAACATGATATATTTTAACTAGTTTATTTATGTTTGATTCAGACATAATTTGGCATACGTGTAATGGCAAAACACCATTATGATATGAACGGTCTCGTCTCATATACTCCGGATTGACTATATCTTCTTTTTACATATCCTTTAACTAGCCGGACCATATATTTGCTACAAATAACTGGCACACAACTTTATCAGCTGATATTCTTGCCTTGTTCCAAGTCACCTTCACCAAGTGCAAACTACGCATATAATACTTACATTAAACACAACTGTAATATACGACGAAAATTTTTACTTTTTCTTATCAGCATTTTTAACACCTTTACCGCGGTTGATGTACGATGTACGATGTACGATGTACTCGTATATAGTCGTTATCAGCTTTATACTGATTTTTCACTATAGGACTAAAACTCCAAATTACAGCTTTATTTTAATGTCGTAATGTTTAAAATTATTTATATACAGGTATATTACAGAATTAATAATCTATCGCCTTCGAGTCGAAAGAATAGTTGACAAATGACACATTTGTTTACTATAAAATATATTACAATGTATATTAGTAGTCAAAAGTTGATAAAGAAATTCGTAATACAGATTAACCTGTTCGCATCGGTACCCGATATATGCCATGTAAGATTCCCCTACCGTTGACATCTGTAGCTGTGATATATCGTTTTTCTACTTTATTAGAATAGTTTTTTATGCATCATCTGATAGCTAAAGGATACAAGAACCAACGTGATATATGAAAATAGACCAGATAATTACATTTGTGCTTCAAATATTAGTTTTATAATTGATAGTATAATTTGTATTCCACCGAGCCGTAATGAATGGGTTAAGGAGATCGGATGATGCTTTTGAGGCCTGGATCATTTTGTTTTACTCCATCAAAGTAAATGCTGTGGAAAATATACTGAACATTCAGTTTTATCAAGTTAATGGAGTATTTTGTGTTTCCTTGTGTGGTTGGAACCTAACTGAAATAATTTCATAAATCTATTATTAGGTTTGTATGATGTGTTTCAGGGCCGACACCCGATTGGGTGGTGGGGGTTAGTGGGTTGAACCTTTGCCTGAAGGACTGCTCCTGGGTGAAAGACATGAAAATAGATCTTTACCTCTACGATGCTGGAACTGACAGCGGAATCACATACATGGTAATATTTTTTTATATATTAAAATCCTCCTCTCTCTCAAAAAGGTGTTACTCCGTCGCGTTAGGGCAGGATGAGGAGCAGGTCATCTGCAGCAAGCACATCGGGAGCTAAGCGTATTGATAGTAAAGATGTGTGGGTATCGTAATAAAATTTTGGAATACTTGCTATTTTCATAATATGATCTTAATTACATTTTTTTATATGATGGCAGTTAACCACGAGTATCATAAATTATTTATTATTCGATAATAAAGTTATTTAATTTGATATTCTATGATGTATGAAGCGATATATTATTTACCATGAAACATTAAATGATATAATATCATATTTTAAAAGTAAAGATATAACCCATATTCAGATGATGAGAAGAAGAAAACAGATAATCAGTGCATACTGTTTACCAATCATTTTATTGTCACAATACCCAGGATAAAATTGATATTAACTTATAATCTTATAGTCAATGAGTTAAACGGTAAACCAAATCCAAGTTAGAGTACAGTAGTAAGATCAAGCGGATAAATATACTGTTACGCAAGCAGTTCGGAGTTTAAATTGCGGCTTTGATTTTCAGAGAGTAATTTTTGAAAATAGTCCCCCAATCGGATCTCCGGGTGGGGACTGCTCGAGACAAAACAACCAAAAGACAAATAAGAAAAACCTTCAGCCAACAAGATATGCCACCTGGAATGTTCGAACATTACTGCAGAACGGCGCCCTAGACGGGAGTATTTGCAGCAAGTATTCGAGGACATGAACTGTAGCGCTTATGCTGAGCTGAAAAGGGTTGCGGAGGACCGAGAGGAATGGAGATCGAGATGCAAGATTCGGTTGCTGCAAACCAATCCACCGGATTGATACTACGAAGAAGAAGTTGTTTTACTGTAATGCAAACACTGTGTATAGAGTAACAACATAGAGTTTTGAATGAATTTATGTGAACTCTATTACGTTCCGCCTGTCAGAAATCCAGTACATTGCTAAACCAATGCTTGACACTAACATTCTTCTCTTTCAAAAAGGGGAGTTATTCCGTCGCGTGAGGGCAGGATGAGGAGCAGGTCAGCAGGCAAAGACTTTCTTTTAGAAGCACATGGATTATATTTACGTTAAAAACATTACAAGCTTTCGACCACGCGGGATGACATGATGATATTGCACATAAAATTTAAAGTTTTAGACCTATTACATTTTGCAACATTAGGGTGTAAAGGGAATGATTATAAAGTTGTGTGTATCAGTGCATTTTGTTTTTAATTAGTAAAATCCTCCTCTATCAAAACGGGAGTTTTTACGTCGCATGAGAGCAGGATGAGGAGCAGGTCAGCAAACAAACGCTTTCTTTTTAGAAGCACATTGATTATATTTACTTAAAGACTTCTCAAGCTTTCGGACAAGCGGGAGGACATGCCGCTGTGGCCGTGATGCTACCTTCTCGATCGTAAACACATAACTGACGCGCTCGTCAGCGCTTAGACTCTGGCGGCTCGTGGTCGGTCACCAGCGCCGTCGGTGGCAAAACTATATAACTAGTCCCAATATGGCGGGCACATAAATGTGTGGCAAGCGACAAAAATAAGTGACGAAAGATTGTTCATCGTGGCTTTCGGTACCAGTTAGAAAGGGCTAAATCTTGCTGATGTCATTAGCTTCAATAAGTCTTGATTGGTGTCGAATATGGTTACAATATTATGTTTCATGAAGTAGTAAATAGCTATATATCGTTTTTGTTTTGTTTTACAGTCGCCAAATATAGAAACGAAGCCTCGCGAGAAGATGTACCGCATCACAACCATGTACCCCGAGGATCCCCGTTCTCCGTTCTACGACCCGCAGAGTGACACCATGAAGCCCTTCGCGAGGCTCTTCCTCACCAGGGACAGTGTCACACCAAGAGGCTGCGACGCTAGCTTGCTGGAGCAGCTAGTCGCGGAGGTTCCGGATGCGGCTGAAGATACTGCAAGACGTAAGTGGATAAGAAAAGTGGACGAATGGGGATAAAGAAAGCATATATTTCGCCAGGACAGTAATAAAGCTTGAATAATATAATTTAAATTGAGACTTTTATCGCTTACTTTTTTGGCATATGGACAAGAAGAATTACAGAAAATTTGCACGAAAATCTATTACGAATTGACCTAATTATAGAAACCTTAAATTGCTCTTAAAACAGTATTATCTAAAATCAATAAAATTTTGCACGAACTCTGACTATTTAACTTCATACTCTTATTTACTAGAATCTGGAATTACATAAAATTTAAAAAAACCTTAAATTACCTGTAAGTCGGTAAAAACTACTAGTTATTTGTGGTAAAGATATGAAAACTTTGAAAAGTCTAATAAATAATTTAGAAAAAACTTCTTAACCCTTTCATTGCGCTCGATGGAATACAAATTATATTGTCAATTATAAAACTAGTATTTGAAGCATAAATGTACTTATCTGGTCTATTTTCATATATCACATTGGTTCTTGTATCATTTAGCTATCAGATGATGCATAAAATACTATTCTAAGAAAGTAGCAAAACGATATATCACGGCTACTGATGTCAACGGCAGGGGAATCTTACACGGCATATATCGGGTACCGATGCGAACAGGTTTTAAGGACCAAAACTAGACAATGTAAGACAAAAATATGTTTAGTCCAATAAAAAACTTGGACCTAAAGAATATTATTTCAATATTTATTACTTTTAAAGTATATGTACCAATCAGCATTTTACTTTTTATGGTTTATTTTTGTAATTTTCGTTAGCGTTAATTTAAAATTCAAAATATTTGGTTTTATTTCATATTAATTATGTAAAATGTATGAAGTGATTGTATGTATTTATATTGTGAGTTAAACTTAATGTTTATTTTTGTGACAAATGCAGCGTATTTTTCAATTTTTCTCAGTTCTTCTTAAATACAATATATAAATATATGGAAAAGATGTTTAAATAACGATAATACCTTATTAACCATTAATCGCCCAATAGATTCTTCTATGAACTTACTTTGTAATTACGAATGTAATCCGATTGGGTAATGAACCATAAGCACTCCTGTATAGGAACCGTAGGTCATTGAAGAACGCAAGTCTGCGGTGAAGTAACCACTGGGAGTTTAAAGATTAAAAATGTGTTTCGTTGGAAAAAATTGGATGCACTTTAGTAGTTGCAGTAAGGTACAAAATAGTCTATTAAAAGTCACATATAGAACTTGGAATTAAAGTATTGTTATATACTCGTACATGTATTTTTAAATGATAGTCAATTAAAGAAAACCAATTTGGGTGTATGATATAATAAATTAATTGCGCGTGACTTAATTGTTTACGTTTAGTTAATGGCTGTTAGATCGCCGTATAATTTTATTTTTTTCAATTCAAACAAATTATGGTCAACCGCACCCTCGACCATCGTGGAAGCTTTATTCGCGGCACGGCAACACAGAAAGCCGGGAAAATACAAAATGCCACACTTCACCACTCCCAGATGAAATTAATGTCAAACACGAAAGCTCGTTCTATATATTTTATGTAAAATAACGCAGGAGAACAGAATAAAGTTTATTTTAACTGAAAATTATATTGTGATAATATACAAACTAAATTAGGTCACAATATAAAATATCATACGTCGCTTACGAAGTTTTTCAGGAGAAAAAAAATACTGCATCATCAGTATTGTAAAGTGTAAAAAATATTACTTAACGTAATTTCGATTCCTGCTGAAATTTGAATAGATGCCGAAATGTTGTTTTAATTATAGCTCAAAATATATTCAAGATTTCTTTTTAGGTAATAACTAGTTTATGTTACGGTTTTTGACCGGAAATCTAGTTTTGGTCGAGCATTAAATAGTAGAATACATATGTAAACGAGACATATTTGATATTGTTTCAAATTTTTATAGTTTATTTATTTATTAACGGCCTAGGCCCTAGGCCAACGCATACAGTTTAAATAAGAAAATACATTGAAGAAAATAGTATTACAGAATAAATACTTAAAGCTAAGAGAATAAATTTGGACAAAACATAAACATGATTAAATAAAACCGACATTACGCACATCAGTAGAGGGATCTGCGAAATGCCGGAATGTCCAGCCCGAAAAAGTCCAAGTCACTAGAGGAGTTAGCCAGGAGAATAGAAACCGTAGTTGGTTTTGGATGTATTGTGATTTAAACACAATTATACACGTTTTCAATTAAACATTTTAATATCATGCAAGGAATGATGATAGTATTCCTACTTTAATGTGTTAATATTCTCGCCTGTTTGCCCTAAGTAACTCCAAAACAACGCAATCGATACTGTTATTTATTTATCAATAAAAAGTGAAACTAGAAGTTTCATGAAACGTTGAAAAGAATCGATTTGTTCCGTGTCCGTCACGCGAGACAACTAGCGGGTCTCTCCTTCAGATGATTCAAGCCATTATCCCGTAAATAATTAAAGAGCTCCCTCTGAAACGACCGAACATGAAAAGTAAATTTGACCTGAAATTATTGAACCTCCGATGCCCTCTATGATAGTAATCCAAGACTAATAATATCAGCGTTGATGTTTGACGTACGCTAGTGCGCGTCGTTTTATTGTGGATTTATCAAGGTTTTTTGTTCATTGAATGTGGACTTTGGATAAGCTCCAGAATGGTTTGTTTGCTGATATATTACGTTATGCAGAATGCACGCTGAGAATGCAGCATGCAATAATGCCAATATTACTCGAATACTAAGAAATTGTACGCAGTATTTGACCAACTATGTTTTTTTGTCTTTTGATGCATTCAATTTAACTAAGAGTTACGTACCTAAAAACACTTAAATAGTCTAACAACTGCCTGTAATATCTTAATAAGCAATTTTTAAATCAAAGCAGCGTAAATTCTTGTTATATAAACAAATCGAAATGTGAAGAGCATTTCTAATTATGTAATTTGTAATTTATATTACTTGATAACTAGAGTTGACATTCAGCCGTGAAGTTACGTCCTCTCTTTATACATATTTTTCTAATTAGTGTTCTGTTGATTACGTGACATTATTTAAACAATAACTGACAAACTTGTTATAAACTTTTAAAAAATATGATTCAATTTCGAATTTCTTTTCACAATTCCGTATTAATAATCCCTAACCTGATAACTAGGTAAGACCGAAACGAGCTAGTATTTAAATGTGAAAATGTTGAGTTGTGTTAATCAACCAGTCTCCTAGTTTTATCATGACAATTTATTTGGAATAGTGACTCTGGATAAGGTTAAAATAAACTTCAACTGAGAGTCGGTTTCCACATTAACTGGTTATGTTTTAACATCCTCCTCTCTCTTAAAAGGTTGTTATTCAGTCGTGTGAGGGCATGATAGGAGCAGGTCAGCAAAAAAAAAAATTTTTTTCAAAATCACATTGACATATATTTACGTTAAAACTTTACAAGATTCCGGCCAGGAGGAATGACATGCCGCCGGCCGTAAGGCGACCTTCTCGGCCGTCAGGACACAACTGACTCGTACAGCCCGTGGTCGGTTACCAGCGCCGTCGGTGGTAAAACTATATAACTCACACACCCGTGAGTGGTGTCCAAGATGCCAATATGGCAACACATAAATGTATGACAAGCGAACAGAAATATGAGACAAAATATTGTTTATCGAGGTTTTGGGTACCAGTAAGCAAGGGCTACATCGTGCTGATGTCAGTTTGAATGGATGTTTACTTAATAAATTGATACACACATACAAATCTACATCAAATATCATCTTTTGTGACATATCTTTCATCAATATCGGAAAAAAATAAACGACAGACGCTGGGATTCGAAATGCGAACTAAACACTTTTTTCACGATTTTAAGTTGTTTTTTCTTTCCCCAGCTGAGTGCGCTGTGACAGAGTACAGTCCATGGAGCCCCTGCTCCGTGAGTTGTGGTAAGGGCCTTCGCATGAGGACTCGCCAGTACACGATGCCCCCGGAGAAGGTCCAAATGTTTGGCTGCAAGAGGCAGCTGGTCTCCAAGGAGATGTGCGTGGCGGACGTTCCAGAATGCGAGTGAGTATTGACGTCTTCCTGTCTAAGTTTGTTATTGAATTGCTTGATGGCAGGATGAGGAGCAGACAAACAACACAAATACTTTTTCTGAAGATCATTGACATTTATATTTCGATAACTTTACAAACTTCTGGCCCGGACCACAGCATTCATGCCGGGCCTACCACAATACGACCTTGACGCCGTCGGCACACAGCTGACTGAGCACCGGGCGCCGCGGTCGGCGACACCCAGCGTCGCAAGTGGCGATCTATATAACTAGTCCTAACGGCACTACAAAATGACAACACATGCGTGTCCGATAAGCGAACGAAAATAAGATACGAAAGATTGTAAATCGAGGTTTTCGGTACCATTCAGCAAAGGCTATAATCATGCTGATGTCAGTATCTTGACAAACCATTTCCACTTAGAACCGCCACCGAAAGCTTTTTTCAGGACCTGATATCTCATCTTAGATATAATTTATTTCGTCATCTTCTTATACTGTTACATAATACTAATGACGGTGACAGGAAATGTTTTTAAAACTAGCATTTACATTTGATGTTATTTGTGAAGGTTTCTTGTTTCGTTAAATTTCGCAGAAGTTCAGTCGAATATCTTGTAACTACTTTTCTCTCTCTCTCTATACTCGTACAGTTTATGCCGGCGGGTATAGCTCAATGGTCAAAGCGTTTACTTTGCAAGTCAAAGGTCGTGGGTTCGAACCCTGATGGAGATTTTAAAAAATGGATTTTTAATCGATTTCTGAGCTCTAAAATACCACAATACATAACCTATTAATTAAAATTGGTGGTAGGCGAAAGTCGTCCCGTGAAGACCACACATTCATAGTAAATTACTGTAATAATAAGAATGATGCGTGAATCTCGGGCTGTAGTCTATGACGTTGGCGGATCAACACTCCACATGCAGCGCTTAGCCATATGCACTATGGCAAGCGTCATAGAATTCCACAGATGAGACTTTAAAATTACTATCACCATCTGTCGATATTCTCCAGTAAAATAACCCACTAATTTTGACCTACTCCTCGATTTTTGATTAAGCATGAATTTGACAAAAATATACATCTGATGAGAATTAAACTGGATTATTTTACACTTCGAGGCTGGTTTGAAAAGGCTTTATGACTCCTAAATGATATCCATTTTTTATGTAAACACATACAGGGGAATACAGACAGATGTTAATAGTAATTCTGAAGTCTCATCTGTGGAATTCTATGACACTTACCATGGGTGCATATGACTAAGCGCTGCATGTGGAGTGTTGATCCACCAACGTCATAGACTACAACCAGAGATTCATGCATCATCCTTTACTATTACTATGAATGGGTGGTCTTCACGGGACGACTTTTGTCTACCACTAATTTGGATTAATAGGCTATGACTGGTATTTGACGGCTGAGGGATCAAATTCACACCAACCGGGGGGTTATTTTAAAGTTAAAACGATTAAAAATGCTTTTTTTTATTCTCCGTCGAGGATCGAACCCACGACCTTTGGTTTTTAAAGCAAACGTTTTGAGCTATACCTGTTACCAAGATCTGATGATAGTCATCGAATATAATCACAACAAGTTAGTAAATATAATGCAAACCTCCTGTAGTGCTTTAATTTGTTTCATTAATACATATTTTAGTCTTTAGACTTGTTATTTTTTAATAATAACATATTTTTCTTATGAAGTGCCTGGTTAGTGAAATGCTTTGTGCTTTGTGTGGTACAATTCAATGACCAAGTTTGTCGCATAGCCAACAAGTCTCTCACAAAGTCATCAGCGTGGCGCGACCGTTTGTAAATGTCTCAATTTCTCTTCAAACAGCATGTATCTAGTTTCCTGCGGACATTGTTGACTTTGTAAACGTTCGTTTGACTTTCAAGAAGTTTCGCTTCCGTTTCGCCAAATGTGCGATAAAAATACCAAGAAAAAAGATCTGTGCAGACAAACAAAATGTCAAAAATTCAAAAGCGTGAAGCAAAATGAAATCGTAAATTTGTAACGAATATTTGCGAAAAAAATGCTTATTATTTATTAAATAAATTTGTAATCACTTATTTATTCATAAAAAAATTACATTGTGCATTAAATATAAAAAAAATCACATAAAAGTAATTCTTTAAAATCAAAACAGTGAAAAAAAAACAGTTTTTGTTGCGACTTACATGACATATATATAATAGTATACTCTGAATTAAAATAAGTTTAATAGCTGACATCTATTGATGAAATCATAATTCAAATTTACATTCCAATACATTTTGAATTATTAACGTTCATCTGTTTGAAGTATTTTATTATTATGTAAACAATGCAAAGAAATACACAATTTGACAAACTCGTAATTATTATTTCTTATCTAAGTTCAGTCATTTCAATGAATAATGAACGATTATTATTCACACACCTCCGGTTATATAAATCCATTGATATCCTCCTCTCTAAGTTGGGTATCGAATTACTGGGTGGCGGGATGGAGGAGCAGATTAACAATACAAAGAACTTGTTTTTGAAGCACAATTCGCGTTAATTTTTATTAAAGACTTGATTTTTTGAGAAAAGTCAACTGACAACTGCCGGAACCTATGACATCTAGCGCCGCCAACAATCGCTGCAAAAAAGCAAATTAAAGATGACAGTTGCACCAACATGAAATGGAACAACTGTCATAACAAATAAAATGGCGTATGCAAACGCCGTGCAATATTATATAATTAAAAGTAACATTATTAGATGTGCATGTCAGGTAAGCGAACAAAAATAAGAGATAAAAGATCGTTTTTCGAGGCTATACGGCATCAGCCTAAAAGATCTATATCAAGCTGATATCACTATATTTGTTACCACTTGGAATTCTTCGCATATCCGTACTATATCTGGAACGTATTGATACCACAAATTGCTACCACTAATTTTAGTCAGTCCATGCCTTGTCCTGAGGCATTTCTATCGGAACGTCCACCTGGGAACATATATGGTTCCTGACAATCACAAAAAGCTGTCGCCAGGAACATGTACCACATCCGTCATTTAAAAACATTTAAAAGACCCGCTGATTGAATTATGTAGTTGTCATTTCATTGCGAGAGTAAGGGGCTTCCGACAGCTCCAAATCCTGAAATGTAGGCGCAATTAAGAGACCAAACATAAAGACTCTTGGTGTTCAGATTGCTATACTTAGGACTTGATCGATAACTTTTAAAGAGACAAGGTGTATAGAGAGCCGAACGGGTGCACCCTGGGCGGGGCACTGCGGGCGGAATGAAATATGAAAGTCGACCACGGAGGGCGGCCCGCCCACCGCCCACCTTCCGTGATCAAAGTGACCAGAATACAGCCCACCTGGCAGGCAAGCCAAGCGAAACAAGGCAAATAAACCGACTGATTCGATCATTTATTTGGCTAGACTGAATGAACGATCAATTTTAAAATCACCATCCATCACACTGCCGAACAAAAACATGACAATAATCAAAGCATTTGGGAAACGACTGCTTTAGATTAATCTTTT
Organism: Glossosoma conforme; assembly: GCA_022606575.1. NCBI lineage: Eukaryota > Metazoa > Arthropoda > Insecta > Trichoptera > Glossosomatidae > Glossosoma > Glossosoma conforme. The sequence goes on from JAGTXR010000133.1 coordinate 1,264,647, forward strand.
TGTCTTTGAAAACCAAAACACAATAAGTAACTTGTCTGTGGCTTACGAGTATATGGATTGTTCCGGATATAAATCGTCAAGCAGTTGAGCTGCTAATTCAAAATCGATTTATTCAGAAATTGGATGGAAAAATAGTCAATTTTTCATTAACCTCTCCTCCCCGGTGATGTCTATCGACTACACATTGCTTGTAATTACTTAAATATCTCTGTAAATATAATACACACAGGGTTCAGATTTTAGGTATTCCTCCTTAATACATTTACGTATTGAAAAAAATAATATTTATAATAATAGGCACTCATCGGGAGCAGGAAATATTTTTCTAAAATCCGGAATAAATTCACCACTACAATCAAGACGCGTCAACTGTCATGAATCATTCGAAGCGTGTGCGAAAATAAAATTAAAAAATACCCAGATGAGGCGGCATCTATACTCCTCACTCTCGCTGACGTACTAATATGAGTGAGCGAGACGGGAAAACTCAGTTGGTCACCTAGTTCGAAATGATATCGGTACATCGATATATCGACAGGCCGAGTAATGTTAGTATCTCTCGGAAGTTCACGCGAGAAGGTGCGTCTGGCCGTTTGAGGTCTTCGTCTGATGTTTTTCATGTTTTTAGCTATTAAATGTCAATTATTACTGCTTATTGACATCAACTATTGTAAAATTAAGCGATATCTTTGAATATTTTCATTTTTTCGAATTTCTACTCATTTTATTCACTTTAAATCAGAATGTGTAATGAGTTGACACCATCGGAACGCGCGGAAGTTTTTAGCATCGTAAAGCGAGGGTTAAACATTATTTTTCAGTATTTACATGATTGAAATCATAATTCAGGATAAACGAGAAGTAATATTTTTTAAGATATCGTATCCCAATGAACACCTGTTCCACTGATTAAATAATGCTATTCGTGTAGTAAGAACTATTCTATTTATACCAACGTGCGATACTCTGGGTTTCAATATTTAACATTCCAATATATGCATATATAATTATATTAAAAGGATTTTCGAGTTACCTTATAAAAAAACCTATAAAATAAAGTCTTACTATAAATAATTTTATAATTGTAATGTAACCAACAATTGTCACTTGTCAATCATGACATTAAACAAATATTTAGGTATCTTAAAATCATCATCCTCACAATTAAATATATTGAAACTTTTATTTTTCACGGATGTTTTTTGTACTTCAGGTATTTTTACGATTTAATCACACTTTTTAGTATTTGTAAAATTGTGAATATTAACAGAACATACTTAATAACATACGGACATAAAAGTCACGTCTAATATGTTTTATGACATTAGTATATTAAAGCATCAAATATTGTTTTGACAGCTTCATCAAAACACCGTGGTAGTATTAGCCTACATTGGCGTGAACAATGGCCCCCAGCTACATAGAGCGTGCGAATAGTCAAGAATGGCGTGAAAATGCGTGGAAACGTGGAAAGAGTAGAAATAGGGGTGGAACAACATTTTAAGTCCACCCTTGGAGCGGTCAGGTTTATGAAACAGGTCATTTTACCGCTCTAGAGCAGAGCTTTCAGACTTTTATTTAACAAAATCGGATTTCTTGAGAACATAAACTTTACAAAAAGATTAAAATATTACACAATAAAAATATATTACCATTCTTTACGTAAAACGAAGATGTTTATACGAGTAGGCAACCTCAACGATAAGACATGTCGAAGTACATAATCAGGTGCATACATAAAAAAGTATAAAAATGTGTACATATACTATACATAAAATTCTTTTTTTCAACGTGTCAATCCAAGCACTTTTACTTTCACAATTAAGCTTGTGAATAAATGAAGACTGATAGAATAATAATAAAAATATACATACTTTGAATATATACTATAGCGACATCTATCGTACGATGATAACAATGATATAAATACTAGTTTCAACGCAAGTCAGTCTGGGCATAGCAATGGCGCAGTTCGCCGAGCGGTATGAATACCTGGGCATAGTTGGTTTCTAAGGTCCGCGGTTCGCATCCCGCTTCTGCCGTTATTTTTGTGCTTGGATTGACACGTTGAAAAAAAGAATTTTATGTATAGTATATTTATATTTAAGTAATAATAATATTGTAATATAGTCAATGATCTATAAAAGTAGATTAGAATATTGAAATAATAAAATAATATTCTAATAAAAATTAAAAAATTCATATAAAAATGTGTATGCAAAATAAAATAAATGCACGACACGAGATGTAGATACATCCACCCTTTTCCGGATAGCAACCCTGTTTAATCCTAGGGTTCGCCTTCTATATTTTACGTTTTGAATAATTATGTGTGACAACCAAATGGTCAACTTAAGAGAAATGATAGGAAAATGAGGATTATGTTCTTTGTTTCTAGACACTTTTTAGTTTTTTTTTATAGCGTCTATCAATGTCATTGCTATTTTAAACTTTATCAATTATTCCCTCTAGCACCTATTCATCAACGTCAGACTCGTTGGACCCTTTCTGGAAATCACTATACGGTTGACATATATCGTTTCAGGATAAACGAATTCTCGAGCTCCTCATTCAAATGGCCTACCAGCACACCTCGATCCTTTTCTTACATCCTTTTCCTCTTTTGTGGATTGTATTGTTCTCCTAGATCTTGTGATCTTTGACACGTGTCATCTTCTTCCTTTATGTTTTTTTTTCTTTTTTGCATATATTTTTATTTTTATTTAATCAAATATAAAAAGATACATTTTTACACAGTAATTTACATTCCATCTTTTTAATTTTTTTTAATTTTTTTTAAATTCGCTTACCACACCACTTAAAGATAAGATCTTGTGTGTGGCGTGGGATTCATCTATGTTATTTTACATTATATATTTATACAGAATTTTACATATACACATTTATACATTGTCATAATTTTGATATGATACTAACATTATATAATTAAAAATTTAAGATACTATATTTAGAATTAAATCTAAAGTATATATAAATTAATAATACATCTTTAATACATTTCATTATTTCAATTTCTTATGCAGTGACTTCATTTTATCATTAATATTGTTGCAAGTATTTCTCGTGATATTATTTATACACTGTAGGTAGTTTAATTCAGCTAATATGTGGTAAGTTGTAAGTGAGAATTCATTATTATGTACCAACTGGTTGAGGTTTTCTATCGAGTCATGTATAAGTTCTTTTATTTGAATTTTGTCATTAATATTGTTGCATGTGAAGTCATTCATTTTTATTTAGTTTTTGATTTAATTCAGTAGTTTGTAAGTATTTATATTGAAATGATATAAAATGTACATTTTTTATTAGCTGAAGTATTATATTTATTGTATTATATTATATATTGTATGTTAATGTATACTCTATGTTTCTAATTCTATAAGTCTATAAATATGCTCTGTTAAATAAAAAAATAAACATCACAGGCAAGCTTCGGAATATCCTCTCAATATCGTTTTCATCTAAATAAAAATTTAATCTCTTTGAGAAGTAGATTAGGTAAGACTTCCAATCCTCTCAATTCCTTTACTTACACTACACATAATTCCCGGTGGTATTACAGAAGACGCGAGCAGAGGAGTTTAAACGCGTAGTAGAATCTGTAGTTTTTTTTAACTGGCTTAATTGTTAAAAAAGCGTCATCATTTTCCACACGGCCGGGCGTTGGTCAAGTGTGAAGTGGGTCAAGAATGACGTCAACAGGGATTCCGTTCACATCCCTCCCTGTAGGTTATGCGGCTTCGGCACGTGATACGCCTAATAACAAAAACTGCGACTTTGACAATCACGTGTTTCGAATGTCACGAGCAAGGTTTCATTTCGGCAAAGTGGCACAACAGTAAGATGGATGACCATTCAATTTCTCGCTAAAGCTATCGTTTGCTGATATAAGAATGATGATCCTGGTTTGATTTTTTGTTGAAATGTGGAAATGTTTACACTATATTTCAACTTTACAATAACAACAACAAAAAGGCTGATAACTCTTTTAATACCACTAAAAAGCTTTACAATATTTACCCAGCACTTGTATTTCTTGCCTCCTATAATTTAAATCTATTCGAGAAATTAACTACACTTACCCTTCTTCATTTACTTCAGAACATAAGCCTCCCTTTAGTTCTTCTACCTTTTTCATTATTTAACTTTTTCCATCCATCTTTTCCTTATAAGATCGTTGATGTAATCCAACAATCAAGTTGGTGGACGAACTGGAGATTTGTACACGCCTCTCTTGCGCCATTAAACAACACATCTAGTCTATTTCTATGGTGACACATAGACAATAAGACCTGCAAAGTTCCAATTTAAGCAATGTATACTTTCGACAATGGCCCCAGTTACCCTAGTTTAGCTTAAAATTCAATCATTCCTTTTTTAGGTCTGACAAGGTTGTACCGAGCATTTCTCACTCCATTTACTGTCAGATAACTTCAAGCTTTTGGGCAGAAAATTTGGCCACTGTGGAAGGATGCATTAGTTGAATGAATTTGATTTCATGCATTGTGGAATCGGGCTTCGGAACTTAGTTTCAATTATTTCAATACTAAGCTACGGTCAAATATTTCACTTTTGACAATCTCTTTAATGGTGAGTTGAGATCCAACATTAGAACATACTCTTCCACATGCAGCATCTAGATGACAAAGATAAATCATGCTGGATTTGGAGAGCATCTTCACATGCTTGGATAAAGAGACACAACCTTTCGTTGAGCATCAAAGTAAAGACATTTTTTTCCTAGGAGTGGTGGATTCAGTGCAGTTGAAGAAGATCTTCTAGACAGAGGAGCATCAGAAGATGGCGGAGTCTGCACCACGAGCGAGTGGGGGCCTTGGTCGGAGTGCAGTGAAACTTGCGGAGCGGGTCTTCGTATGCGCACTCGGCAATTCCTTGACCCCATGGGCAGGAAGAAGTGCTCGCTGGTGGAGACGGGTGAGTTCAGGAATCAAAGATGCCTCATCTAAAGGAAGATGGCGCAGTCCATATATGTTTATTTTCAGGATCTGTATTTTGATGAAATGCATATGAATCAAATGATACGTCACAAGGATACATTTTTCCATGGGATATCAAAAAGAATGTCAAATCAAAATATGTGTCAGAATAAATTGTATATTTTTTTTGTCAGCGACTAAATTTTCGCCATCTAGCCATTTGGTGTTCCGGTTTTGGTATCCCGTAAATTGATATTATGATAACAAGAGTTCTATAGCCTTAAAATCCGTATACACACAACACATACATATGAAGCTAATCCGCGTAGAGTAAACATTCCGCAAATAGTGGTAAATGTATATGGATGCCAATTTTATAATTGATTACGCCGGACGTACATTTACATCATGGCTAAGATGAAATATAAAAAAAAAAGTGTCAAGGATAAGGTAAAATAAAAGAGGAAAAACTTAAATGTGGCACACCAATTATGAAGCTGCATGACTGCAGTGTCCAAATGCTCAGTTAGTTAAACGACTCGCTTGGTGAAACCCTCCCTGTCCCGTCCTGTTTTTGTAGACCCAGATGGGGACCCGTTACTGGCCGCTCGCAAAAAGCTACTTGTTAGAGAGTGACTGAAGGCCTTCCCGTGATTTTAGGTGCATTAGTTAGATGTCAAATAACCTCAATCTAAGGCTGCGATGTTAGTATACTACAGTGAGTCTCGAATTGCCTTCTTTGGTAACACGTTGCTAACCACGAAATACGTGGGAATGGATAAGGAAATGGTGAGGTTGGGAAAAGGATTCTACAGATAGCAGACATCAGTTAGGAGTCATTACTTGCGTCTGCACTCTTGCAGACGGACGCGCAGAAGCGCTCAAAGGCAGCGTAATTTCGACTACGAAAAATTGTTATTATATGTATAATTATGTTTTTTTTTTCAGTCAATAAAGAGAAGTGCATGTTGAGCGCGTGCACCGCGGAGACAGAGGAGCTTCCCGACCCTCAGTGCCCCGTCTCCCCTTGGAGTGACTGGTCGCCGTGCAGCGCGTCGTGCGGGCGCGGCGTGCGACTCCGCATCCGGATGCTGCTGAGCGCGCAGGCGTCGCGCGCCACGTGCGAGGGCCGCGTGCCGCTGATGCAGCACGCACAATGCACGGATCGCGAAGACTGCAGGCTGGACATGGCCACCGCGAAACGTAAGCGATATACATTATGCATCATTCGTTCATCATTCGTCGTGCAGCTATGCTAAACGCGCGCCACGTGAAATATGGCGTGCCAATTTTGATGTGAATGCCGTCTACAACAAAAATTACGCAGTCATTGCCACACAAAACATATCTGCACCCATATATCCACCTGGAAACCTATGTTTTTCTCAATAGCATGCAGTTTGAGAAAAGTCACTTAAAGACACGGTATCCATATTTTGAGTGAACAGTTTGCCCTCTCTTCTGACGAAGCCCGTAGATGTGATCCTTGCGAACAACAGACTGCAAGACATTCTCTCATGTAGCGCATTATCCATGAGAATCATCATCATTCAATATTGCATTATCCGCTACCTAACTGGAGCATATGGCTGTCACAAACTGCCGCCACGAAGCTTTGTCAGCCGACGTAGTCTTCGCTTTATCCTACGACAGCTCTGCCTCCCGCAGCTCCGCCAAGGACATTCTACGTATAGTTCCTGAAGGTCTTCCAGAACGGCGTGAGCCCGGGGACTTGAAGAAAGGACAGCTATATTGTATTAATTATTTTTTATTAGTTTACGTAGAATGCCGCAGGATAACATTAACTCCAGCGTCATGAGAATATCAGAAGCATTATTATATGTTATCGTTTGGCAGTCTGCTCCATCTTTTGGAAAGGCGTCCCTGAATTGGCCTACCAGCACACCTCGATACTTTTCTTACATCCTTTTCCTCTTTTATCGATGGTATTGTTCTCCTAGATCTCTGTGATCTTTGACACGTGTCATCTTCTTCTTCTTTTGTGTTATGTTTCTTTTTTATTATATTTTGTATGTATTGTATATTTATGTATGTGTACTCTGTTTCTTATTATTTTGTACCTTCAAACTTAGGTTTTGTGAAATAAATAAATAAACTGTCCTGACGTCTCCCTTGCTGTTGAACCACATCAACGACATCCTAAGCATCACACGCTCGGATAACAACAACTGTAATATACTATTTAAACCTTGAAAAATTGTTTCAGAGGTGTGCATGGAGGAGGCTGAACCTGGCCCCTGCCGAGGCTCCTACGAACGCTGGACCTTCCATCCCATGAAGATGATGTGCGTTCCCTTCATCTACCACGGCTGTCGCGGCAACAGGAACAGATTCCTCACCGAAGAGGACTGCAATGACACGTGCGGAGTCGTCAGAGGTCAGACCATCAATTTATTTATTCTAGCACACACTATCAAAATCTGCCTTTATATAACTAAGTATATTATAAAGAGTTTCCATACGTCCATATATATATATATATATATTCATACTATATCAAACCTGGTGACGAAGTTAAACACTTTTGTCAGTGTGCACAAACCAATTTGTAGACAGGGATTTTTTCGTCTCATATTTCACACCGCACTGTAAGGATTCCCTAATAGGATTTTAAGCCTTACTCGCTCTCTTATATTATACATATTTTAAATATGTGTACGACAATGTCATTTAAATGATAGTGTAGTGCAGATATATCATATTTCCCAGACCTTTGACCCTATTTCAATTGGAGGAACACAAATAGAGGTTGTAAACGACTATACCTATCTGGGACAAGTAATACAACTAGGGCGAAGTAACTTCTCCAAAGAAATCGACAGGCGTATACAACTGGGATGGGCAGCATTTGGAAAATTAAAGTACATTTTTAAAGCGAAAATTCCGCAATGTCTTCAAACTAAGGCGTTTAACCAAAGCATCCTCCTGTATTAACTTATGGCGCAGAGACGTGGAATCTGACAGCAAGTCTTACCCATAAAATAAAAGTCACCCAGCGTGCTATGGAGAGATCCATGCTCGGAGTGTCGCTAAAAGATAGAATCCGAAACGAGGAAACACGGAGAAGAACTCAAGTAGTGGATGCTGCCCAACGAATAGGCCCACTCAAGTGGCATTGGGCAGGACATATCTGTCAAAAAGACGACGGTCGATGGGGAAGAAAATTATTGGAATGGCGCCCAAGAACTGGCAAACGAAGCATTGGTCGATCTCCTACAAGATGGACTGACGATATAAGAAGAATAGCTTGAGTGACCTGGATGCGGAAGGCGGAGGATCGAAGAGGATGGAGACTCATGCGGGAGGCTTACGTTCAACAGTGGACGGACACAGGCTGATAATGATGATGTAGTGTAGATATTCCAAAATAATTTAATCAATAATTTCATCATATGTTGTACCAAATAAGAGTGTGACTGGTAGTGTCGGAATGGCTGAAACTGACTGAAGACTGAACTGTCGGGTCAATGAAGGTGTTAAATTAAACAATGACGGCCAACTCTCTTTAAGGTGTTCTCGAACATCTGCATAATTTCAATAATATTTCTGAAGGTCTTTGTAATACTTTTTGCGATGCGCAGTTTTTTCACTTATTGACCTTGACAAATAAAGTCTCAATAACAATCTTGGTCAATTCCTTCGTCTGCTACGCTCGCTTTATTATTACATTGTTGTTGACGTAGCAGCTATTATCATGACCTTCAATTGATCATAAATTGACGATTGAATCTTGTACCTTATTTCATGATTTGATGTCTTCCTATCAACTCTTCGTCTATGGTAATAAAACAACATTGACAACTGATGATTTTCATACTTACGTTTATTATAATTCAAGTACGAGTACATTGTACTGGAAAGTCGACAACTAACTGCAGTTTTAGCCTCGCTTGGTGAAAACCCTCCCTGTCCCGTCCTGTTTTTGGAGACCCAGATGGGGACCCGTTACTGGACGCACGCAAAAAGCTACTTTTTAGAGAGTGGCTGAAGGCCTTCCCGTGATTCTAGGTGCATCAGTTAGATGTCAAATATACCTCAGTCTAAGGCTGCGAAATTAGTATACTACAGCGAGTCTCAAATTGCCTTCTTTGGTAACACGTTGCCAACCACGAAATACGTTGGAATGGATAAGAAAATGGTGAGGTTGGGAAATGGAGTCATTACTTGATGCAATTTTAGCCTAAGAGTATTTGAAAGTCGGTAAAAATGTATTTGTAGTAGCAAAGCATTTTTAAATCTCTAAAATAATTTAGCTTTTTGGTTCTCGCTATCATGGAAGGCCCTTGAAAACTATCCATACTTGAATAATGTGCTTACCTGATCTTTGGGATCCAGAATTGAATTCGAAATTTGTTGCTATAATTTGTGGCTACCTCATGCTTCAGCTGGGTCATCACCTATTGCTAACATATTGCCGTTGGTTGGGTTGAGTCGCCCCTTAGGACCAAATAGTCTAATCCTCGGGAACGACTAGTTAATGCTATTAATTTATTTAAAAAAAATTTTTTAACAAATACCCAAGATATGCCCGTGATACGCTGCCATATTATTAACATCCTCCTCTCTTTAAAAGGATGTTTCTCCGTCGCGTGGGGGCAGGATGAGGAGCAGATTAATAATACACAGACTTTTTCTGAAGCACATTGACATTTTTATTTCGATAAACTTTACAAACTTATGGACCAACCTAGTCACAGCGCTTAGGCCGGGCCACAATACAATATGATCTCGCCGACGCCGGCACACGAATGGTCGCGCTCGTTGGCGCTGAGGCTGTCGCCCAGCGCTCAAGTGGCGATCTTTGTACTAGTCTAAAATGCCAATATGGCGTCACATACATGTACGACAAGCGAACAGAAATAAGAGACGAAAGATTCTATATCGAGGTTTTCGGTACCAGTCAGCAAGGACTATATCATGCTGATGTTAACATGAACAACAACAACAACAATATACTGCCACCCTGAAGATCATCGGGTACCCAAGATGTTACCAAGTGGATCTTTTCAAGATATGGTGATGTCTTGAGACAAGGGGTTGACAATGAAAGCTAACAAAACTATGTGACGGAAAATGGATCAGAAAAGTATGCTTCAGCTATGTAGCAGATATGGATGAAACACCTCATCATAGTATTCGTATAGTGAAAGAATTAAGGAAAATGTGGGTTATTCTTTCTCAACTTAAAGATAAATCATGCCCACTGACCTAGGAGGCACTTTTTGTAAAATGTTTGATTTCTGTTACCACGGTAACGCGCCATTTTCAATTTCTCTTGAGTGTACATTCACCGACGTGATACGTATCAGTACGTACACTCGTAATTGTTCTGATTGCATACTTTAGTGGACGCGACGTTAATAGATGAGAGTTACGAACGTCACAACACGTACCTGCAAATTATAATCGCGGAAATGAATCGGACTAATCGATTTTATTTATAAAATAAACGTTCAGTAAAAAATGGCATATTTATAGTTTCTTATTTTGCATAAATTTAATTTTGAAAAATCACACGATTGATGGTTCCTGACCGTCTTTTAGAATCTCGACGAATTCGAACTCTCGAATCTCGGAGAAAAGGTAAATTAACAAAACATATGCTAATTTAATTACATTAATAATTACTCGTATAATAATAATAGTAATAATAATAAAAGCTTTTATTCCAGCAGGATTGGGTGGGTTGTGCAATACCCAATCTGCCATATTTATAGATACATATATATTTGCCAAACGAAGCATTGGCCGACCCCCTACAAGATGGACTGACGATATAAGAAGAATATCGGGAGTGACCTGGATGCGGAAGGCGGAGGATCGAAGAGGATGGAGACTCATGCGGGAGGCCTACGTTCAACAGTGGACGGACACAGGCTGATGATGAATGAATGAATATATTTATATAATACATACAAAATAATAATTATATATAAACATAATAATTCATGTTGGTCGCTGCATCATCTGCATCCAGCGATAGCTCAGGGGGAAGTTGAGCCATTCAGAAACAGCCAGGATGATGGTGTTGTTGGACTTCCTTATCCTGCTCCAGAAGCCGGCAACATAGTGACGCAATAATGCCGGGAATGAATGGACTCTGCCCTCCGTAAGCATGTCAGATGCGCTACCCAATCTAGGGAGTTGCATAAGTTGGCGATATGAATTATTATGCGCAACTTTGAGCTTCTTCAACTCTCGTTTAGGATAGCTAGACCAGAGTTCTGAGGTTTATAATGCCATACAGTGTGCTTTGCACTTTCCTGATAGCATTACTACAATGGTAGAACCTTCAAGAAAGCATAAATAATAAATCAACAAAAATATTTTCTACGTCACATTATTGTGTACTTTAATTTGCTAAGGCAAGACTCACGGTGTGACTATCATCGTGAAAAAAAGTGTTCACGAAAATTCCAGGTATCCAGCCATTTTTTGCATAATTAATTCAGGCGTGTTGGTCAACATTGTAGGCGCGACTGATAATAGCCATTAAATATATTGAAAATGGTCGTGTCTGAAAGTCATTAGTCTTTAGATTCACTGTTGTAAAAGCAGCTTAAGAAGAAACAATTCACCTCAATAATTTCTCATTTGATATAGCCGTTCGTGAGTTTTCTTTGAATTCAAAGTCGTACTGAGAAATAATTTTATAATAAGTAATATTAAGTAGTTATCGCAGTAGATATTTCGTTAACCCTTTCATTACGGCTCGGTATGAATACAAATTACACTGTCAATTAAAAACTAGTATTTGAAGCATAAATGTACTTATCTGGTCTATTTTCATATATCACATTGGTTCTTGTATCCTTTAGCTATCAGATGATGCATAAAAAACTATTCTAAGTAGCAAAACGATATATCACGTCAACCGATGTCAACGGTCGGGGAATCTTATGACGGCATATGCCGACAATCGATGCGAAAGGGCTAACAAAGAGAGAAGAAAAAAATATATCCGAATATGTAAACTTTACACTATAGTAGAGAAAGCTCTAGAGAATTTAATTTATTTTCTCTACTGCCTAAATCGTTTGTCCGACAAATAAACTAATAATGCATAAATGGTAGTAAATTAACCAATGTTTATTTTTGTATCTAAATAATATTCTATATATTTTAAAGGTGATAAAAAAAGAATTAAGTATAATCTATATAAGATCCTGTAAATATCTTCTTTGCACTAATGGAATCATTTTTCACTGTGAGTAACCAAGGATTTTTTTTATGTAAACACATATAAGAGAATACTGACAGATGGTGATAGTGATTCTGAAGTATCATCTGCGGAATTCTATGACGCATCTTTATTATTACAGGAATTTACTATGAATGAGTGGTCTTCGATCGAATTTTGATTAATAGGCTATGACTGAAATTTTACGGGGGTATCTTACAGCTCAGAAATCGTTTTTTTTAAATGACCTTCGGCTTGCCAAGCAAACGCTTTAACCATTGAGCTATACCCGCCGGAAAAATGTTTTGTATCTTACTGAACGCATGTCCCTAGTTAGAAATTGTCAACAGATTTGTTTCCTTCGGTAGATGAAATGCGTATTAAAAAGACAATAAAAAGTATACTATAATTTTTAATTGAATTATGAATATTTAGTTAATAATCGTAGCTTTCTTTAAATATTCTACCGTAATCAAAAAAGAATTGTCAATCATTGAACGATACAAATGAAAAATACGTCTGTTTGTTATAATAAACATCGATTATATTGTAATCCAAACAGGATAAGTCGTCAATGGTGTAACAATAGCTAAGTAAGAATAAGAAAGCAAAATATGGAGGGCAAATAAAGGTTGTTTGAGCCATTGTGAGGCAACTGAAAAGCAAGGGTCAGTACAGGAAAACTCTATAAAGCTTTGTCGAAATAATCAAAGTACAAATCTAAGTTTATTTTAGGAATCAGAAACCTTATATTTGAATTTCTCACGGTGAATGAAATTCTGAAGCCTTTCTTATAGATTGTAATCCGGACGTTGTTGAACACTTTTACTGAAATTGGCTTTTATTATCAATTGCTATTATTTGAAAACTAATAAATGACCGTAAAGATTGTGCAGGAAACGTGTTAACAATTACTTAATTAGTGACACGTTTAAAAATAGCTTATTGCTTACAAATATTTCAACAATACACCAAATTAATACATTAATACTTCAAACGAATGAGCTTTGTCCTTTCAATTACATTAGTGTACACATAACTTTTTATTATTCGCGGATTTTTCAGTATCATTTGAATCTAGACAAATTAAAGGTTAAATAACGGATGTCTTTTTTGGTTTACAGGAATTTAAATACTCAAATGTAATTAATTAATTCGGAAAGAATGATATAGTGAATGAAACATTAATATTATTAGCCAACCACTTCACGTAACCACTTCATCGCCACATGTTTGTAGACACCATCTTGACACCATACCTTGAATATCTCCCAAGCTATAGAAAAATATCGATCCTTTTTGGTTTGTTGATATTTTAAAATATTCATAGATGTCGTTGTGAGAAAATCGGAATTAATTTCGAAAAACATCTTTCGAATATTGCGAAGCGCGCACAGCTGCGCTTACGGCGATCGTCTACGTAGAGCGCACACGTGTGATTACGGCGATCGTCGGGTTAATATAAAACGATTTTTACTGAAAGAAACTAATTGACTTACAATGAAATCTGCATTTTTTTTTGTATTATGCACGTTCAATAGATTAAGCTTTATATCCTGCAACATCCATGGTATATTGTCCAAGTTCTAAGGTACGATCCTGAGAGTGAAAAGGAAACTAGCATTAATGCGTATAATGGAAAAATTCCGAGTTATAATAAGTGTTGAGCAGTAGTATGCAGGAAAACATAACTTGTCAGATGTTTGCGATCATAATCACTTGCCCATGGACATAAAAATAACTACTTTAAATCAGCGCTTACACAACTTTCAGCATTCACGGACGAGTTTAAATGGAAAATAAATATTTCACGGACGGTAGTCACATACCATCAATAATTTCAGTGCTTAAAATGCATTTAAATTGGTTGTTTTTTAGTATTTTTACCCACAGAATTATTCTTCCATTAAAGTAAAAAGTAAGCGTCACACGCAGATTTTCAATATCTGCTTTTTAACCCATCTTTTCTTAAGAAACATAAAACATTCATCCCTCGGCTCTATGATCCGTTTATATAGTATTTTATTGCACAACATTTATCCGGTATGAGCTTTTCAGAAAACGTAATTGTAAGATTACAACTATTACTACTTGTTCGCTATCGTTGATAAATTAAAAAAAATAATATCAAGAATCTCAACCCCTATACGCTGAAATCAATAATAACACTAATAAATTTACGCCTATGCAATATTTAGAATATATTTAATAGACAACAACACCATCGACAATTTCTTATTCAACTTTATTTTTAAAAGCTAGAATACTTACACCACCCGTGAATAAGTTTTTATTTGTGTTCTTTAAAAACGTAAAATGACTAAAGATTTCATAAATTAATTATTTCTTTATTAAATAATCGTCGATCCGCAAATTACTTTCCATTATCCAATTAATTTATGCCGCCCGGTGCCATTTCGAGGGCCACAGGTTTAAAATCACTGCTTCAAATAACGATGGTTTAATGGCTGTGAAGTATACGAGTACATTATAAATACGTAACCTAAGTTATTATGGAAAATAACCAACAACGATTAAAATAAATTTATAGGTTTTCGTTGTGTGTAATATACAAATGCTACAGGTATGATTATTCATTTTGTTCCTGCAAATACATTTCAACCACCAATGTGATATGTGTTACAATGTCTATTCATCAGAGTGAACCTCTTCGAAACTCTACCTAGTGTATAGTGGTGGTCTCACGTGAGGTAAGGATCTACTTCTCTCTGTGTCATTCTTTGTGTTTATGTACTAAAGGTTGAATATATGTAATTCTGCGAAGCATGTTGTCATCTTTGTTAATATAATGAGATGCATATTTATCTAAATGGTACTTAGCCTTCTTATTTAGCCAGTGTGTTTACTGTTTGTTTGAAGTAAGATTTCTGGCACGATCAAGAACGTGTGAGAGTAAAACTTTAGCATTATGTTTTGTAAGAGCTGACGTGTGTACCTAGTGTAAATGACTTACTACTACTAACACATTATGCAAGAATAAACGGTTCATTTACCTACATAAATACATACAGCAAATATGTAAACAGAACATAAAGAAAACAATGAAAATAATGAGAAAACAAAAATATAAACACTTTTTAAAATTCATTGAGGAAAAAGATGTGAAAAAGAATCGAGATGGGGTGGTAGTCTATTTATAAGCGCCATCGCAACTGAATTGAGTACTTGAAACTCCACCTTAGGTACCCACTAGAAAGGAAAATAATGGATATCAACGAGTACGGGAATCCGGAAGGTAAAAAAAAAAACAATTATCCCAGGGTTGTGAATCGCACCACGAAGGAGAAGGAATGAATGTTTAAGAACAGGTATCTTTCTACTCTATCGAAAGAAAAGAAAGGTAATGTGAAAATGTAAAGAGTTGACTGAATTTTTTAAATAGTTTTCATACACATATAAATAGGGAGCTTTACATGATATTTGCAATATTCTTAATCACTAAACATCCCCAAGCCACTGATTGAATAAAAACTTATACTGCTACTGCATATGTTTGCACAAACATAC
Organism: Glossosoma conforme; assembly: GCA_022606575.1. Taxonomy (NCBI): domain Eukaryota; kingdom Metazoa; phylum Arthropoda; class Insecta; order Trichoptera; family Glossosomatidae; genus Glossosoma; species Glossosoma conforme. Next base: position 1,280,334 of record JAGTXR010000133.1, read on the forward strand.
ACCCAACTTACTTCACTACACAAGGTTGGCCTACTCAGCATTTAACGTATCGAAGAATAATTTGAATGATAATGAAGGAAGTCTTTATCGTTTTTTAGACGCTCTTCTGGGCGGAGGTGCCGCCCCTGGGGCTCCAGCGGCCGCCCCGGGGCCGCCACAAGTAGTGGCCGGCGCCTACCGCCGGGACTGTATGCTCAGCGAGTGGAGTCCATACACTGAGTGCAACGTCTCTTGCGGAATCGGCTACAGGACCAGCTTCAGGATGATCAAGGTAAGTTCATCTCGCAAGGTTTTTTATATATTCATAAACTGACAGTGGTACCAACAGGAAATGGGCCAACTGTCATAACGAATATTTTGGCGTATGCAAACACCGTTTAACATTATACATTTAAAACTAACATTGGATGTGCATGTCAGGCGAGCGAACAAAAATAAGAGACAAAATATAGTTTTTCGAGGATTTAGGGCATCAGCCTAAAGGAGATATATCAAGCTGATATCAGATTATATGCTCCTGTTAGACGAGCAGATATTGAAATGACGATAAATTACAGAATGTTTTTAAATTTGTTCGGCGGTGAATACTACTAGCGCAATCTGGCGAGAACTACAGTTAAACAAAGATAAGCAATGGCGCCGGTAAATAATTATGTATTTTTTTATTTTTAAATATTTATTTGGATTATAAGAAAATGATATTTAGTTCAGTAATCATTTTTAGTATTTATATTATGTACATTTTTTTTTAAATATTATGTTTCATATTGTGTTTCTTTATTTTCAGGCGGAGCCTTTGAACGGCGGTCAGTCATGTTCAGTAAATTTGAATAAACGACAGCGTTGTTACGGGCCACCATGCCACTAATTTGTTTACATTAAAATAACAATTTTCAAATTAAATAATGTTTTTACTCGTTGATTTATATAATTAAATTTACATACTATCAACAAAAATACTTAAAAGTTTTTATATATATATAATAAGCATAAATTAATACTTGTTTTACGCAGAGATTAATACTTTTGTAATCAAATGTAAAATAAAAATGATGAAGGTGATGTAATTTTTTATCATAGACATTGTTTCATAGATAGAATAACACACATATCCGGTGAAAAAAACTTCTCAGAAAATATTTACGTGATACCACGTAGTATTATGTGGCACTTCGTCGTGATACAAATTTAGTTTTATCAGGCTTTCATTCGATTGTCATGCCAAAACTGACAACTACCTTCGACGAAACTACGGTTGTGTACAAGTATTATTATTATATCAGTATTTATATAGCGCTTTTTAATGACCGAATGGTAATTCCAAAAGTGTTTCTTTGCCTCTCTGAGTAAAAAGGTGGGTCTTGAGTCTGCTTCTGAAGGATGCCTCCGCTTTAAGAAAGATCTAATCTAATAGACATCCCTAATATAAAGTGTAGTGAATATTTTACATGTGTGATGAATTCAGGAGCAGATACTATGCTATTTAAACTATCCATACGAAATATTTTTTTTGGTTTTCTACAAATACATATATAGTATATATAATCGTACACATTTTCTCCATTGGGGTCTTTTTTCCGGTTCCGCCGCATTTCGTCCCCAGACAATTCGTTCAACGACTCGTCGTTGTGGGGCGCACTGGACGTCATGGTGCAGGGAACATTTGGTGCACGGGACAACTGGTGCACTGGATGTCTCGCTAACCTAATCTAACCTAAGCTCTTTCGTTAACGAGACCTATGGATCTCTGGACTCTACGATCACTAGACAAATCCTTAGGTTAGGTTAGCGAGACAGCCAGTAAAACAGTTGTCCTGCGAGCCAAATATCCCATGCACCAGACGTCCAGTGCGCTTCACGTCGTTACCGATGAGTCGTTGAACGAATCGTCTGGGGACGAAATGCAGCGGAACCCTATTTTCCACCACACGCCTGCATCATATTACACTTAATCACACAGGCGAAGTATCCTTGGTGATGTGCTCATTTAAGTGTATGTTTTATACTAGAATCCAGCCGAGGACTCTTTTGTAATATATTATATAAAGAAACAATCCGGAAAAGAAAAAAAATGGATGAGGAAGATACTCACGCACTAAACAAATATTTATTAACATATTCAATATGTTGCTTTTCCATAATCGACAAGACAAATATTTAATTCGTTACGAAATGTGTAATAATAACATATTCAGCTATAATTCTAAGTGATTAATAAACTGGTTTATAATATAATATTATGTTACGATCATAAAAATAAATATGACCTAGACTTACAGCTGTTGTGTGTGAGATCGTGCCTTGTCGGAAAATATGTTGTTGACTACCATTTTGGGCGAATCGCTTAAATGTTTATTTGATGCAGTCACCGTTGATTCGGAGCGTTAGCAAAAAAAGGCCAAAAAGTTTAAATGTCGCTACGTTTAGCGAGGCGATAATTGACCATTTGAAGGTTATATCATAAAACAACATGCATAATACGTCATCACAAAAAATGTTAAAAGATTTACATATAATACGAAAGAGTATAATAAATATTTATTTAAGCCTAGAAAGAGACTACATTTAATATAATATTTTAGATAACAGACCACTTCGGACAAGAGTTTTTCCCTATCCCATTTACTTGGGATCGGCTCTCCTAATAACATTTTTCCAAGATGTTCGATCGACTCCAAGACATTTCAAGTCCTTCTTGACTGTCTTGAGCCATGCTGCAGGAGGCCGACCCGGTCCCAGCCTTCCCGCCTCCAGCTGTAGGGCTGCGTTCACAATGTGTGTGCTATCCCGCCTACACACATGTCCATACCAGCGCAGGCGGCTTTCTCTCGCTTTGTCCACAATGGGGGCTACCTTGAGGCTCCCTCTGATGTGCTCGTTTTTCACTTTGTCAAGCAGAGTCACCCGGCGGCCCACCTCAACATCCTCATTTCTGCTACGTGCAGTTTCTGCTCCTCTTTTTTTCTCATAGCCCAGCATTCCGATCTATAGAGCATGTATGTAAGTACACAGTGAAATATTTAAATAATATATATAATACGAAATACTTTTTTTGGAAATAAAACTAAATTTATCGTCAATATTTAAAAAACAAAATAAGTAAACATTTTACATTACTTTGAAGTATTATTTACCTGTAATTATCACCACCAAGGTATCGGCTGGTTAAACATTATCACCTGACTTGCAACGATATTTACCTTTGATTTTAAAGCAGCCTCGATTGTTAAAAATAAATATTGAGTCGTTCGAAGACACTATAATTTGTTTTGACCACTACTTATTTTTAACCCTACCAACTGTCAATGACTCTTCGTAAGCAACTGATGGCCTCCAATTAACACCTTCAATAAAATACAAACTACTAAAATAAATACTAAGTGTTTATTTTCAGCGATCAAATATTTGTTCAGTAAAATAACCTTCACACGCACACGCGCTTTTTTTAGTATAATAAATATAATGTTATTATATATATACATATATATATATATACATACATATATATATATATATACATATATATATATATATATATATATTTATACTCGTGTCTGAAACAACAGGTTCAGATCCTGTCTGCCGAGAAGTGGGCGACGTCGATGGCGTTACTCCCGGACATCATCAGGTCTTACTGGGTGCAGCTACTCGGACAGAGCTCACATTCCAGAAGGTGCGACAGGTTCTGCTCCACGCCGCAGTCAGTGGGTCCGCTGTAAAACTGCCATGCTTTCATTTGTGTCTTGCATACTCTGGTCCGAAGTCTGTTAAGGGACCTCCATATATTCCACCCCTGGTCGTGTCCAGGGACTAGGTCCTCTTTCGGGGCAATCCAAGTATTTATTCCCTTCAGTTGCGCTTCTCCACATTTTCAGCCGCAGGGTGGCCGCAGGCATCACTAGTTCCGTTGTCAACTGTAGGAAACTTCTTCTTGATTTGAGCTGTGTGGTTATCTTTTGATACCTAAACATAGGGTGGAGTGGGAAACCTATGAATGCGATTCTAATCCCTTTCACGGGTTCTTTCTTTCAGCACTTGTTGTGGCTAACTGATCATAATCTGAATGAGCGCGTCATCAAAGAGACTTAACTGTCCTCCGGTGTGATGCGGGTGTGAGGCGGGTAAAGTCCAGTCCAGGGTGGAGTGGGTCGTGGGTTGTTTCGGAGAGCTCCTTCTTGGTGGTGACTTCTCGCCGTATGTTTGGTGGGGCGAAGCCCGTGAGTTGATATAACTTTGATTTTGGGGTATGTTTTAGACACCCCGTAACGCCGTAACCACCCGGCATGTTTTATTCAAAGCAATATCCACTTTCTTGGTATGGGCAGGCCTCGCCCATGTTATTAAGGTAAATAGACAGATGTTTTGCTACATTTTCTAAGGATATTTTCATTCCAGTAAGGTTTATGACATTCAGACGGGTCAGCTAGTACTGCATTAGGGAAGTACTCGTAAAGTGGTATGTATTGACTAGAAAAGTGCACGTGTTTATTTATTAATCTGCATTTGGAAGATATTCACATTGTATTGGAAATAAAAACACCTGTTGAGAGAGCATTCCAAAGCCTACTAGTTGCATTAAAGATGTGTAAGTTGTTGACCCACCAATGCCATTACTGTAATTAGATTACACCTGGTATAGTTCCACAAACCACAAACAGATAAGCCGTTTTAACGGACTTCGAAGCACAATTGTCAACAAAGGCAATAGTCCCTACTAATTATTTAGTGTATTGTGTAAACTACATTAAACTTACTAGGTGGATACAGAACTATATTAATGTACATATGTATAACATACACAAATACTACATAATAGGTTCATTGACACAATATAGCCTTGGCTCAAAACAGGTATCCAAGTACACCTGAAGCAGAGATTACACGAGCCGTGAATAATACAATAAAATTGTTTTATTAATATAATAATGTTTTGTACAACTAATCACTTTTTTGCAAACTAATTAATATAAATATATAACACACTAAGTCATATAATCTTAATTATTTAAAAGAGGTTGTGCGTTTGTTAGTTATCGCTATAGATTAGAAGAAACGACACAATCAATGAGATGAGGTCACAGATATTAAATTCTCTTTTATCTATGAAAAATTCAAATCTGATTATTGTTGTAAAAACTACAAAAATCATATCTTAACTAAGGCATAGTGAACATTAGATTACACTAGTAGTATTATATCATTAAAAATTTTGACTATTTCTCCATATATTCAATGGACGTTAATTTATACGAAGTTATTTCTTCAAATAGAATAATGTAATATTAAACGTAGAAAATAAAGTGAAACAATTTCTCCCATCCCTTTGAAATAAAACATTGCACTGTATACATAGTGGATTGTGCTATACTTTGAATGTTTCTCATACATAGTATTGGACTAAATATTGGTCAAAAGAGATTTCCACCCGTATGTAGAGGCCTTTCTTAAGATTTGAGGTGAGCCGAGGGCTGACGCTTCGTCACTTCAATCATTCTAAAACGGTGAAGCTATTTTAGGTTGGTTAACTTAAGAAATGTCTTTGCATACGGTTGTTAGTCTTGGATTCTTGTTTAAGCGCTCTCTTAACAGTTCAGATCACAGTTAGTTTGTTGTGCAACAGCGTGCTTGGTGCTAGAGTAGTACTCGACAACTCGTTTTGGCGAAGACCGGCTGAAGCCATAATGTGGTGAGATGGTCTATCCAGGCATGTGGGTGCTGGACGAATGTTGAGAATACTAGACTTGTATACCGTACTTGTTGAAAAACGACAATAGCATATTCTAAGCGAGATTCCTGTGAGCATTGGATGCGAACATGTGTAGGTCACCGATTTTGTGGTTTACTATGTATTGTCGGTATTATAATCAACTGGTTTCGAGAATTTCATGCTAATCATACGATGTTCCTGAAAATGTTAATTGATAACCTAAATATGTCACGAATTATATCGCAGGGTCCCCGGGCTCCAAACCTGGAAGCTGTGGAAACAATATATGCATGTTCCCAGGTGAATCTACGGCTGCAGAGATATCTTGCAGACTCGTATAGTCATGTTAAATCATTAATGCTGTGACACTCAGTAATGTGACACAGACTAATGACCGACGCAACTACAAATGATTATTATAATTTGGGTGGTTTAGTATTGTTAAAAAAAGGTGTCGTTTCAATGGAAATACTACTAAACCGTAAAAAATAAATGTATCGTTCTTCGTATCGTTTTAAGTACTGGATTACTGGTACTTAGTAAGCAATAATACACATTTTCTTCAAGCCCCTATCTATTCACTTCGGAGAACTGTCAAACGTATTGCATAGATTGGCATTTGCAGATGGTTGAGATAAAAGTTAAGTTGATAATTAGTGAAGGATCTAGCATCTGACAGATTCCTAGGATGACAGACAAATATGTGCAACAGATTTAGAAGACTTATTGCATATATACAAGTCTCTCATTTTCTATTTAAATAAAAACAATGAAAAACTTGCTCCGAACGATTATTCTTATTTACCTAATTAAGTTAAAGAAATATTCAAACATGATTAAATTATACTGTTATTGCATTCACAGTGGTATTTTTTTATATTTCCGAGCAATAAAAACCGTGGAACCTAAAGATTGCTTGGATATTGTTGGGAGTTTCTTGTTTTGGTCTGGCTGGCTCTGTCGTGCTCATCAAGACGTGACTTCATAATCAAGCCAACATTTGCCATTCAAATGCAAGAGAGAACCACGAGGTCTTGGCCGCCAGCGAAGGACATAATTTAACATCGGCTAGTTATTCAATGGACGTATTCGACAATCTTAAAGCTACGACATCGAAATAAGGAATAAATGTGGTCTGTTGCAGAGAGAATATACATACTGGATAATAGAAGCAGAAGAAAAATAATAAATGCTATGCCTACATAGAATCTATTGTCACTAATTATTTTAATTACTAAACGCTGAATCATGGTAAATATTAACGGGATCGTCCTGGTTATAGGTTGTCTGTCATCCCAAAGTACATTGTTGAGGTGTCGAAATCAATCTGACCAATGAATACTTGCCCTAGCGACGTTTATTCAAATACTTGATGAAATAGACATTTGTCAACAGACATTTAGCTTAATGTAAATTTAGCCCAATTATTTAAGTAGATTTTAAAATTAATAAAGCGATGACTTAGAAGATATTTAATAACAACAAGTACAGATTTTTTATACAAACTGTTACAGCTGTATTAATATGGATCATATTGAGAGTGAGTAATTTAAGACATTAAGTAACTGAGGCAGCTTATGTTCAAATGCATCAAACCTGAAGCAATTACAGACACAATTAATGTGTAATAAATCCAATATATTATAATTAGTAAGTGTGATGTGAAACTGTTACGTTAAGTCTTTAAGTTTCAACAGATACCATATAATAAATCTACCCTAATAGAAGCGACAGAAATCAATATGATAAATACACAATTATCAGGAACAGTTTGTGAAAAATTTGCAGGTATATTGAAATATTTATTATTTTGTATTCAAATAAAACCATATAAGATTCTTTCCTTATAATATCTTAGAAAACTGACTGAATTGTAGTCAATAGTGACTCCAACTGTTACTCGTGCTCGCTGAAACGTGACTTTGTCGTTAAGTTAGTTAATCGTTGATTCTCGTCATTCAAAAGCAGAAAAGAATCACGTGCTGTCATTCTGCAACCGAGGACGTTCGTCATGTCGCGCTGATGGAACATGGCTAATTTAATTTATGGGCCTGTTTGTTATTTATTTTCCATCATATTGTAGTCTCGATACTTCCTTAAAATCTATAGCTCAAGGTCAAGCGATTATGTAAAACTGATGAACCACTATACAATAATATGCGATGTCTAAATATAACGACCCTACTACATAAACGTGCAAAGATAAACTTGGTTTTATAATATATATTTGGATGGTTGTGTCATATCCTTGATTAAGCTTCGGCGGAATTTTAGGATTATGAGTTAACTTTAAAGGAAGCGACAAAGTAGCAGCGCTTTGGCAGTGATATTTGATAGCGGTTTACTTCAAATTGTGAGTGGTTATGGCAGACTTATTAAACCAGATTTTGCGGCATATTCTGGAATGTTCTTGTCCTTCGTTGATAAAATGCTCCCCGAGCAATATTTCAAATAATTTCATGGTCTAATAATAAGTATTTCTTATATTTATCAAACGAAAAAAATATGTCATAGATTCACTTGACAAAATGTCGCCAAAAATATTAAAACTAATAAATAAAATTGCTAGTGGAGGTATCTATCGAATAACGCTGAAAGATTTTTATACGCATCTATATGTTTTTTTTTATATATTTAAATATTTACAAAAATGTGTGAATTTTTTAGCAAAGTTAATCATTTCGATGGACTTTCAAATCGAATTCCAAAGAAGTACATTCCGTTATCATAGTAATAAGACTTCATAGCTTTATCACTATGGGATTCATAATTATTCGTAGGTATAAGTCCATCATCAATAATATTGTCCACCCAATGTTGAACGTAGGCCTACCGTATGAGTTTTCCGTACATCTGGATCCCTCTGTATCCAACCTCATCCCTCTATTCTTCTGATGTCGTTAATCCATCTTGAAAGAAGCCTACATTCCGTTTGCCAGCACTAAAGACACTTTTCTTCCCCATCGACCGTCGTTTCTTTAACATGTGTCACTTTAAAGTGCCTATTCTTTTGATAGCATCCACTACTCGAGTTCTACTTCGAATATCTTAATTGCGTATTATATATTTTAGAGACACTCTGAGCATGGGTATCTCCAAGGCACGTTGTGCAATCTTTATTTTATGGGAACGACCTGCAGCTAGATTCCACGACTTCATAAGTTATTACGAGGGGGATACATTTCGTACTTCTACAAGGAAAATCGTTCTTTAGTAATTTAAACTCACTTTGGGTGGTATTAATATGCAGTTTAATCTTTAAGGACTATGTAGCCTTTAGACTCCTTAGTCACAAATTCTTGATAAGATTTCGTGGAAGTAGCATCCACATCCACAATCATTATTTGATCAATTGGTTTTGTAAGGGTAAGTATAGCGAGGTTTATCTTTTCAAAAGTTACACAATCATGCAATTCGTATCTTTCGTGTTGGTAGTCTTTTACCAAAATAATTGGAACATTAAATCTGTCCGCTAATAATCAAATATGTATATTCTTCCAAGTTGTTTTTTTTTGTGTTGTAATTCGACCGAACTTTCTTTTTAAAATTTGTATCTAAACTTTCGCTGCGATCCAATTAATCGCATATACAATTTAATAACAAAAAATATTTAATATGTACTTAGAAAGTGGTTTAATTTTTATGAATTATTATTATTTAATATTTAGAAAATACACTACATTTTGTACTAAATACATATTTTTTAAATAAATACACACCATTGATGAAAGCGCTGCCTCCAGTTCGGGACTCAAGATTAGCGGGAAATGCATCTAAAAAAATACAAATGCAACGATATAAAAAAAGTAAACACATTCACTATCAAATGGTTTTCAAAATTAAAATAAATTAACTTTTGTCAAACTATATTTAGTAAAGTACAACCCTTAAATTAATGTCACTGATTTGTTTTTGCGGTTTGGAAAACATAGCATAACAACCGCACTATTTTGTGTAGTTTTGTGTTTGTTCTTGAGCAATATAACTGTACTGAAGATTTCAAATTTTGGAACTTATTTGAAAAATTGTAGTTTTGGTGCTTCGCGAAGTGATCTTATTTAGCGTGACCATAAAAATATTAAAACCACAGCTCCGAATCATCACTCATTATATTTAGTCTAATGTTTTTAATGAACAAGCACTACTCTACTATATCACGGCCGTTCTGTATTATCATGTACATGCGTTTACATAAAATAATAAACCGGATGGTTAGGTGATTTTTCAAGTAAAATAATGGAGAATTTGTATACAGATTTGTCCAATTCGCAAATGATTTACGTTCTAAGTATAATTCGAAATAATGCGTCTTGGTATCCCTATTGCACACAAAAATGAAAATGTATTTATTACAAAATTTAAAGAATGAAAGTTTTTAAATTGACGAATATCGACGATTTTCCCTCTGTTCGTAAATGTAAAAGTAAAAAGTTATTTTTCGTACACGGGTGAGTTTGATGGCAACATTATATAATTTGGCGGAATTTCTCAGCGGAAATAATCAGAAAATCTTTCATGTGGAAGTGTATTTAATCCAGTACGAAATGAAAATGGTTGATGAGGATGACAATGATTTGGTTTCAAAAAATATATTTATTTACTAATCTCAACGCATGGGATGGTACAACTAATACGCAGAGAGGATGACTGAATGATGTCAAAACATGAATTGTAAACAACATAGCTAATGACTATCCAAATATAATTTATTCTTAACAATAATAAGAATGTGAGGTTGTCATTAATATCTCGATGTTTGGCGCTAAATAATTTTTATCATATTCATAGATAAATCAATATACAGCTGTGCATGAACAAATAAGCAACAAGTGTTTGTGTTGCATGTACGAGTACTTCATAATGTAAATTTCAAGGTAAAAAAATAAGTATTAAGTTTTCAAAAGGGAAAACTAAATGTACAAATATATTATGCAGTATTGCTTGTAATTCATGCGTAGTAAAATCAAGTCTATTAACCTGTTCGCATCGGTACCCGATATATGCCGTGTAAGTTTCCCCTACCGTTGACATCCGTAGCCGTGATAAATCGTTTTGCTACTTTCTTAGAATAGATTTATATGCATCATCCGATAGCTAAAGGATACAAAAACCAATGTGATATATGAAAATAGACCAGACAAGTACATTTATGCTTCAAATACTAGTTTTATAATTCACAGTAAAATGAAAGGGTTAATTATTATTTTAATTTGTCACATTTAAGTATTTGTCCAAATTGAACATGGCTCGATGGTAAATTATAACACTAAATAAAATAAAATACAAGAAAAAGCTTTATATTGGTTTTTTACAACTTCTAGGCTTGACTTAACCAGTTACAACTAGTTAATATTAAGTAGGATTACAGTATATATAAAATGACTACTAAATAGTTAAAGAAGAGCAATTTTCTTCAAGTCAAGTGTGAGCCTGAGAGCGATATTTTCAACAATGAGTTCGCGTGTTTCAAATCATTGGAGTGATTTACATACAATGCTCCACAATATCATGTACACTTAAACAGAGTCGGGTTTGGGGTCTGCGAAAGCTGAAAATAAAAACATAAATTTCATTTAGCATGCAAAGAGATAATGTTTCAGCATTCGTTCCAAGGACTAACCCTCTCAGTTCCACACAAGTAAAATGCGTGTCAAATTTATTTATGGTAATGGGTGTTATACAAAACTCTTTCCGTCAACACCACCCATTCAATCATCATCATCAGCCTGTATCCGTCCACTGTTGAACGCAAGTCTCATGCATGAGTCTCCATTCTCTTCGTTCCTCCGCCTTCCGCATCCATGTCACACCCGCTATTCTCCTTATGTCGTCAGTGCATCTTGTAGAGGGTCAGCCAATGCTTCGTTTGCCAGTTCTTGGGCGCCACTCCAATACTTTTCTTCCACATCGACCGTCGTCTCTTTGACAGACATGTCCTGCCCATTGCCACTTGAGTGTGCCTATTCGTTGGGTAGCCTCCACTACTTGAGTTCTTCTGCGTATTTCCTCGATTCGGATTATATTATTCTATTAGTATTCTAAGACTTGCTGTTAGATTCCACGTCTCTGCGCCATAAGTTAATACAGGGAGGATGCATTGGTTAAACGCCATAGTTTTAAGACATTGTAGAATTTTCGCTTTAAAAATGTACCTTAGTTTTCCAAATGCTTCCCAACCCAGTTGTATATGCCTTGCGGTTCAATATGTCTATTAAAAAGATAAGTCGGCGGATTAGAACTCTGCACAGAGCGCATAGCCATTCGTACGAATAACATTAAATTCACATGTGATAATTTTGAGTCATCTGTTAATATTGTCCTGTTTGTAATAACATAAAAAAATTATAAAATATTCCAATATACTAGTACCTGATCTGTCCCTTAGCGGTTTAATGTTGTTACAAAGACATCAAAGAAGTTGATAGACGTAAGTAATCCAGTATACACCACCATTTATAGAAAGAAATTTAAATACATCACATTAAAAATGTAACGATATGCATCGTTTAATTGTCTTAAGAATTTCAGTCCTTATTGGATCATGTTGTATTCGTTTCCGACCCGATCCGTAGCTGAAGCGAGAGTGTTTGAAAAATTAAGAGCTTAGATACCTGCCGTGACAACATTGTGTGTGAATGTTGCGTAAGGTAAAAAGTAAAAATGAAAAAAGCACACGTGAATAAACAAGGCGTGGTCTGTGTGGTTTGTATCATACGATGTACATTCCACAAGGTGCTTTAAATTGAGATGGATGATAATTTTCACGACCTCTAAGAATGAAACATCCATTTAAGAAATAACACGATTTAAATGGTGTTTATGAATTAATGATATCATACTCGTAGAATGTATATATTCAGCCCGACCCAAAGGTCAAAGAAAAAACATCCAATTATTTCCACACGTATAGTTAGTTCTAGAAGAGGACGTACTGGAAAAGCGATATTTTTACAGTTTGCATTTGAAATTTTGTACATAAAACCTAGAATTTCCATTGATTTTTGTTGATTTTCTTAATTTAAGACCAATATATATACTGTTAAATTTATGGAAAAGAGTAATCGTGGATAAGCTTTCATGCGCTGGATAGATATAATCTTATATGTAGGTAACTTCTTCGTGGATTTGATTGAGAATAAAGTAATCATTTTTAAAATCTCAAGAACCAACAAAACATCTTCTTCGTACTATCAATCCGGTGGATAGGTTTGCAGCAACAAAATCATCCATCTCGATCTGCACTCTTCTCGATCCTCTGCAATTCTCTTAAGCTTAGCATAAGAGCTACAACTCATGTCCTTGAACACTTGCTGCAAATATTCCCGTCCAGGGCGCCCTCAGCAGTTTCTACCCTCAACCATTTCTTTCACAATGTCGTGAAGAAGACCATCGTGGCGCATGATGTGACCGATCCCTAGGGCTCGCCTCTCTGAGATGGTTCTTACTAGGTGCCTATCTTCCTTTATTAAGCTGAGAATCTCATTGTTCGTGACGTGGTCTCTCCAGGAAATTCCGATAATTATTCTGTATGACCACATCTCAAAGGCCTCTAGTCTTTTTTATCACTTTCAGATAAGCACCATGTTTCACAGCCGTACATCAAGATGCTCCAAATAAATGTTTAGGCAAGTTGCTCGCGGAGACAAAACAAATATTAATTAACTCATTATAGGTTCCGACGAAACAAGAAAAAGAAAAAATCTTCTAAACCCCAGTCAGTACTCTAACATGAGATACATAAAATGTCCTTTATATGAATTTTATTTATCGCCATGTTCTTAAATACATCTCTTCATTGTGAGTTACAGAATATATGTAGTGGTTATAAAACCAAGTATATTTTACTGAAATGCATACCATTTTCAGCGGATCGATAATGTGCGGGAAAATTAGCATATTTTTCAAATATATTTCCTCACAAAATAATGAGTGTTTTGACATTGGTGTAATGTTGTGTCGAACTATCGACCGTAGTTTTCATTGACAAATGCCATTTCTATGCAGTGAGAGTACCGTTAAACTATAGAAGGCTGTATGAACCGGACAAGGTTCGTTTAAAGATTGATGACCGATCGAAAGAGGTTGTATGCGTGATAAAACAATATAACGACCCAGAATCAAGGTCTTCTTAATGTGTTTTTGTAGTCTAGTCTACGCCAAATGACGTAATGGGTCAACTTTTTGTATGTGGATGAGCTAGGAAGGAATCGCACGCAGTGATCTTTAGCAACATTTTTTTTCCAATTTCTTCCTCCATGGAGAGTCGCAAACTTCTATCAAGTTATGCCATGCATTTGATATGATAACGTTTGAAGAAGTTGAGGACATTCAAAGTCAGGGACTCAACGACATGTCCCATCACTACAAAACCAATAATGTCAAACCCAACCTATCAGACACAAGTCTTATGTTTCCACCTTAGAAACAGGGAAGCTAACAAAAAGCTTTGTTTCACGTGGGAAGGTAGAGTACTGGAACATAGCGACTATCCAAAATACCTCGGAGTCACTCTAGATCGCACTCTCACCTTCAGGCGTCATTGCAGCAACACCAAACAGAAAGTTGCAACAAGAAACAACACCATCCGCTAACTGACCAATACTCACTGGGGAGCCTCACCACGCCTCCTTCGTACCTCGGCTTTAGCACTTTGTTCAGCCGGAGAATATGCGGCACCAGTATGGGGTCGATCAGTACATTTGAATGAAGTAGATACTGCCCTGAATGATGCGTGTAGAGTCGTCACAGGCTGCCTCAAACCAGCACCCATTTCAAAAACATATCCCTTGGCTAGTATCGCACCACCAAACATAAGACGCAAAGTCATAGTCTAGCCACCCCTTAAGGACAAAATAAAAATTGGCCAGGACTCGGGAGCGTCGGGGTCAACAACAAACACGCAAATATGTATTTATCGGGTACAACCGCAGTTTATGCAAGTTCACGGACTCTTGCCCTGGAGGCTCTCGGGAATCAATTATGTTCCCATTTGGACCTCCGGGTATATAGGTGTTTTCGGACAAGGCATAAATAATCTGAGCTTTCTGTGAAACAGAAATTTGCGGTGTCCATATAATCCAAATATTGAGCGGATATGTTAAAAAATATATAAAATATTCGTATTTTCTATGTAGATATCAGTTGATATTTTAATACTTTAAAAATTTTAATAGTAGCTTCACATAAATATATTTAGTCACAAATAAGCAGCTAAGAAAAACATAGAAATTCATATATATGTTAATATTCGCATCTAAGGTAGTGTATTAAATCTTTTATATTACTGACATGGTGGAAAAGTGAAAATATCTACTGTAAATAAGGAACTATAACAATAAACACAGGATGGCTGAAATGGAGTTCTCTCTCTGGGGTTTTGTGTGACAGCAAGATTCCAGTTAGGATCAAAGGTAAAATCTACAAAACTGCTATAAGGCAGGCTATGCTCTACGGATCGGAGTGTTGCACTCCGCTGAAACGTGACTTGGATAGGATTCATGTGGCAGAGATGACAATGCTGAGGTGGGCGGGCGGTGTGACTAGAGTGGATAGAGTTCGAAATGAGCGTATTCGGGGTTCATTTCGGGTGGCCCCTATACCTGAAAAGATAAGGGAAAACCACCTAAGATGAGGACCACATGGTGAAGAGAGCCCTCAACATACCCACGCTGAGAAGCAGACCTGGAAGACCACAGGCAACCTGGACTGCAACTGTAAACAAGGATCTGAAAACCCTGGGTTTGACCGAGAATGCAACGCAGGACAGACAGACATGGCGAATGTGCACAAAGAGAGCCGACCCCAGATGATGGGAAATGGCTAGGATAAAGAAGAAGTAAATAAGGAACTATAAACTGAAAATGTATCTCGTCAAAGTTGGCCATAGTTTGGATTAGTGACGACCATTCTTCCGATTTTGTGCAGATTGAAAAGATACAACACCTCGCGTGATAGAACCAATTATTCACCGGCTGTAAAAAGCTTCGCCGCAGAATTCCGGACAAAGACGTTCTTCACAATCACGAATAACACAAATTTACACAAAAATTTAGGGCGGGGCTATCTCTAATATGGTTAGTATAATTAAATTAGCCGCAATCTAAAAAGCAGATATAAAAAGATAATGAAATTAAGGAGTATATTGTGTATATGATAAGTAATTAGTCTTATAAATAATTAAATTTCTGTATGTAATGTTATGTTAATCGAAAGGCTTGTGAAGCCTTTGTAATGATGACTTCGTGGCCAATAAGTCTGCTAAGCATATCAGCTTCTACAATGTTTCATATGACAACCTTGGTCAACTAACATCCTCCTCTCTCTCAGAAAGGAGTGTTATTCCGTCGCGTGAGGGCAGGATAAGGAGCAGGTCAGCAAACAAACACTTTGTTTTAGAAGCAAATTGATTATATTTACTTAAAAACGTTACAAGCTTCCGGCCATGCGGAAACATACCGCTGGCCGTAACGCAACCTTGTCTCGCTAAAGGGTGGGGACCGACTGCCGATCTCCGCGCTCGGTCTCGGCTTTCGCTCGCGCCACGAGCGGTGGTGTTTATAACTACCACAGCCGTTAGCGGACCGTCCAAAATGACAACATGGCGCACATAAATGCACGAATAGAAATGCTCTAACATCCTCCTCTCTCTCAAAAAGATGTTATTCCGTCGCGTGATGGCAGGATTAGGAGCAGATTGATAACACAGACTTTTTAAGAAGCACATTGACATATATATTTACGATAAAACTTTACAAATTTAGGGCTCGACCTAGTCACAGCATTAGGCCGAGCCACAATACAATATGCTCTCGCCGACGGGCGGGACACAACTGGCGCGATGGGCTATCGCACCGGCTCCAAAAGCGGTGGTCTATATAACTAGTCCCAATATGGAGGACGCATAAATGTATGACAAGCGAACAGAAATAATAGACGAAAGATTGTATATCGAGGTTTTCGGTGCCAGTCAGCAAGGGCTACATCATGCTGATGTCAGCTCTTATGCAGTATTTATCCGATATATAGACTACGTTTACAGTGGTCATCGTTTACATTGATTAACCTTTTCCATGCCAAGCGGTTTGCGTATGGGGAGACCCCGAGGGCCGTCACTTTTTTGAAAAATCAAAAGCTATTAAAATTGATGTATTATCAATAATTATTGACAATATGTAGTAGCTAATTATTTCAACATGGCAATAAGAAATGTCATTGTACACTCAAAATATTGAATTATCAAAAATAGTCAAAATTGGTTAGATATTATGTATTAAAGTGGAGCGTCTTTAGACGCGATTTTTGTATGGGCGGCCTCCCGTGCACAGGATTGTAGAGCGTCTATAGACGCTTGTGGCATAGAACCTGTTAAATCAAGGAAAAATTCTCATTCTTAAATACAAATATAAGTATAGAGTATTTTGTATAGTTATTGCTTGCAAATACCGTTTTTACAAGTACATACTAGAGTGATCAATATTACATAACGACGATTAATAACAAATTAGTCTCGCTTGTTATTAAAAAATAAATTATATAACTTTTATAGTATAAAATTATCTATCAGCACACTCAAATATTAATCTTTTTATAAACGTTATAAAACATATATTTATTGATCTTAATTTTGTTCAAAATAATTCACGTGTATTTATTATCTGTTATAGATTATTCAACTTTTCAGAAGAAGAAAAAATCCTATATGTTGTCCTGACAACGAACGAAACTTTGAAATAATGATCAATAGATACTGACACCAGCATGATGTATCCCTTGCAGGCTGGTACCGAAAACCACGATATACAATCTTTCGTCTTTTATTCCTGTCCGGTTGACGTACATGAATGTGTCCGGCATATTGTCATCTGGGACTAGTTATATACACCGCCGGTCGTGGGGCGGGCGAGAGCCATCCCGAGCGCGGAGCCCGGTCGTGTCCCGCCTGTCGGCTAGAGCGCATTGTTAAGTCCCGATCGGTTGCGGCGAAAGTAACGCCATATTACGATCGATCGGGAAACCAAGTCTTAACGTAAATATACGTCAATATGCTTCTGAAAAATTCTTTGCTTTGCTGACCGGCTCTTCATTATGCCCTCACGCGACGGAATAACAACCTTTTGAGAGAGAGGAGGATGTTAATACTTTTTATGTTGTTTTGATATGGATCACGTTGAGCATTATTGATTCACACACTTGAAGACCGCGGTTTCTCCTTCAAACTATTAAATATAAGAAAATATCTATAAAAGGTGACTCACATGCCGTTCCTAAGGACACAAGCTCGAAATTTGCTATTTATAAATCAGGCATTAAAAGCCTACTATCTCATTATCCTCGACGTAATTTATTCAAGTCATGGTGCTCGTATGTAATATTCTGTCACACAGAATGATCGATGTCGGAAGTATTATCTGCGTGGACTAAATACATTGTAATTAGGTGTATGGCTGACTAACTAATCGTCTCATTAACCACTCAACGACCATGAGTTTGGCGACAGAATTGAAACACATAAAAGTATATAAATATATACGTATTTCAAGACTATTTTGTATTGATAAAAAAATATAATAAAATATATTAAGAACTCGTGGAGTTCATGTCTGAATTGGGCCTCCCTTACGTGAAATATATCAACATCCGAGGCGATTTGGTTTAACAGTCTGATCCCTCTCCCAAGAGGCATAGTCTCTGGCAGGTTAGTGTTACTCTTTGGAAGAGCCAACGATCTGTGTCTCCTTCTTCTCAGATATTTATCGGGGACACACAAACCGATTTTAAAAAAAATTCAGGATTCCCGAACACGCGACGACCGGAAGAAATGCATACCTAAGCACACATCCCTTCTTGTCTTCAACTCAATGTACCCCAACATACCCTGTATGAAGTTAGTTGGATACAACCACGGATAATATTCATACAACCTTACTTAGAGAGACCTCAGATATATTTTCTGTACCCTCTCCAATATGAGGCTATATTTCAACTCATGGGGTGCCCAAATGATAGACTCGCTCTCGAGTATGCAACGGACCAATGAGTTAAACAACACTACCATTACGAGTGTTCTAGAGAAAACAATGCCATTTCGTAAAACAAAACCAAGCATCTTAAGTGCCCTACCACACATAGCTTCAACGTGCGCATGGAACGTCAGTCTGCTCTCAAACTTTATACCAAGGTTTCTGATTGAGGACACTCGTGATATTCCTATGCCATTCATAGAGTACCTATGATATACAGTTTTCGAGTATAGGACAGAACGTTGCACTTAGGTATATTAAACATCAGTTTATTACCTACTTGTAATACATTTGTGTACATGTTTAGATTAGTCTGTACCACACAACTAAGATAGAGTGATTTAATTGTTGTACCTTATCGTTTAAAATGAAGTATTAGTAGTAAGTAATCGTCACTTTATTATGTTAAAATATCTCACAAATTTCTCCGATTCAGCAACTATATTTGAAACTAAATAAGCAATTCGACATATTCAAAATCGAAATACAATCAAAAAAAGAAACCACAAATAACTGTTCTCCTAAATGTCTCCCGACCACTGATCTACAAGTACACATATCAAAATGATTAGTACAACACTTGAAAATTCATGTTACCTCCGTTATTCATCTTTATATGGCTCATAACATGATTATCTATATCGATTACGAGTAAGTATTCCAAATATCTTATGTTTACATAATAATAACTAATAGATTATAATCATTATTGTTTTTTCAATAATGATTATAAAAAAAATTTATTTTAAATCATTACATTATTTCATTATTGTCTATAGACAATAATGAAAAAGATAAGAAATAACAAATTATTAGCACAATGGAACCTCTCATAACGAGCATAATTCGTTCCAGAATCTTGCTCGCTATGTGAAACACTCGTTATGCGAAACTAATTTTCCCATTTAAATCAATTTATTGTAAAACACGATAATGCGTACCATGCGAATATTTTTTTTTATCATTTATTCTAATAAAATTACACGCTTATAAATTGTTAAAGATCGTAACAACCTGGATAAAACATTTTTCAAAATCGAAACTGGCTTATTTTTTTTTTAATTTATGACAAACAATAAATTATTTTTTACTGAAAAACTGTCTAGACTCTAGAGAGATTTGTTTTAGCCGACTCTTTAAAATTTGGTGAAAATGTGACACCTCCAAACTCTCAAAATAAAATACAAATAATGTCTGCACATAAGTTAAGAAAAATGTGTGTTCACATGCAACACTTACGTGTGAACGGTACGAGTGCTAAACACAACTGACGCAAGGACGCAGAGGTCCCGGCTCACAAGTGCGGCATACGTTATGTGACTTACCCTTTCTGCGTTACTCGTTATGCGAAATGTCGGTCGTTAAGGGAGCAATTTTTTCATATTTTTTTTGCTCGTTATGCGAATTACTCGTTATGAGAGGTTCCACTGTATTATAGTAGGCATCAAAGGTATCATTATCTTCTGACTGTTGGACCTACTTAGCTATTCATAAATTATCACTGTGGGATTATTGATTATCTTATTTATTGGGGAACCATCTTCAGATATAGTGGTACTTATGTATACATAATAAAATATACATATTTTAGAATATCTTTTTGAAAGCATTTTCTTTTATTTTCGTGTATT
Source organism: Glossosoma conforme (assembly GCA_022606575.1). Lineage (NCBI taxonomy): Eukaryota > Metazoa > Arthropoda > Insecta > Trichoptera > Glossosomatidae > Glossosoma > Glossosoma conforme. Next base: position 1,300,691 of record JAGTXR010000133.1, read on the forward strand.
TTTTTTTTAACTGAAACAAATATAATTTGAACAACACTTTCATACATTTAATTTATTGACTAATCAAAGAACCATTTTTTCAATTGATTTAGGTTAAATTCGCTTAAAGCGAAAATTCCGCTATGATTTAAAATTAAGGCATTTAACCAATGCATCCTCCCTGTATTAACTTATGGCGCAGAGACGTGGAATCTGACAGCAAGTCTTACCCATAAAATAAAAGTCACCCAGCGTGCTATGGAGAGATCTATGCTATCTATGAAACGAGAAAATACGCAGAAGAACTCAAGTAGTGGATGCTACCCAACGAATAGGTATACTCAAGTGGCAATGGGCAGGACATATATGTCGAAGAGACGACGGTTGATGGGGAAGAAAAGTATTGGAATGGCGCTCAAGAACTGGCAAATGAAGCATTGGTCGACCCCCTGCAAGATGGACTGACGACATAAGAAGAATAGCGGGAGTGGCCTGGATGCGGAAGGCGGAGGATCGAAGAGGATGGAGACTTATGCTTACGGGAGGCTTGCGTTCAACAGTGGACGGATACAGGCTGATGATGATGAGGTTGAATTCTATCAGCACAGTGAATGATACATTAATTTACGACAAATCGCTTTCTTGAAAGACCTATCCACCTATCTATATAACTATCAGAAGTAGATGAAAGTTTAAAAACGCCATTTTTAATAGTAAAATGCTAAATCTGAAAATGATCAATGCTATCAAAGGGCAATATTTGTCAGCTACAATATAGTTATTCTAAAAGAATTCATAACTGTAGATAATGAGTAGTAGTCATGCATTTCGCAAATGTTAATTTTTGTAAATTTTTATATAAACGCATACAGTGCCGGTTTTAGGGGGTGGCGCAGTGGGTCGGCTACCCAGGGTGCCGAATGAACTAAGGGTGCTAAGGGTGACCTTAACTCCTACAGGGGGTGTTTATTGAAGATTTCCCCTCCCATCCAAAAAAAAAACCAGGGGCGCCAGCTTTTTTTACCCAGGGCGCCGCAAGGCCTGAAGCCGGCACTGAACTCATTCAGTAAAATACTAACAGAAGGTGATATTGATGCAGAAGTCTCATTTGTGGATACTATGACTCTAAGTTGATCCGCCGACGTCATAGACTACGGCCCGATATTCATGCATCATCCAATTATTACAGGAATTCACTATGAATGGGTAGAGTTCACAAGACGTCTTTCGTCTACCACCAATTTTGATTATTATGCTATGACTGGAGTATTACGAGTGAGGGATCAAATTCACACCAACAGGGGGTATTTTAAAGCTTAGAAATCGATTACAAAAAACATATTTTTTAAATTTTCTTTGGGAATCGAGCACACGACCTAAGGTTTGGAGAGCAAACACTTTAACCACTAAGCTATTTCACCGGTCGAATGTACGTAAAAATTAAACGCAGACATTCAATGTAACCTACTCGTATTATATTCTTCGTCGTAATATCAATCCGGTGGATTGGTTTGCAGCAACAAAATCTTGCATCTCGATCTCCACTCCTCTTGAACCTCTGCAGTCCTCTTCAGCTCAGCAAAAGAGCTACAACTCATGTCCACGAACACTTGCTGCAAATACTCGCGCTCTCTACAGTTTCTGCCCTCAACCCTCCTTTCCACAATGTCGTGAAGAAGACCATCGTGGTATCATATTAAAATATCATAAATACTGAGCATTGTGTTAAAAGTTCGCTCGTTTCAACGAATTTGAAGTAGTGGGGATATGATTGGCATTCGTTCGCTGGGTCTAAATTCGGTATGTTTCCATGCGTTTATATATAAAATGCCGTGATATAATAATAGTCGGCGAACGTAGGAAGAATAGAATGGATGTTAGTAGCTAATACGCTACATTTCTACCCCTTCCGGCCGCTCAGCCAAAGGGCGTCCATGTTTTGACATTTAAAAACCTTCCATGTCACTTCACTCGACTCCACGGCAGTCAGTTCGATATTGATTATTTCCTGGCGTGACTGTCACTTTAAATCACACGATTTATTTTTATTTTTATGTAAACACATACAAGAGAATACCGACAGATGGTGATAGTAATTCTGAAGTCTCATTTGCGGAATTGATGATGGTGCATACGGCTAAAAACGCTGCATGTGGAGTGTTGATCCGCCAATGTGTCATAGACTACAGCCCGAGGTTCACGCATCATCCTTATTATTACAGGAATTTACTATGAATGGGTGGTCTTCACGGCACGACTTTCGTCTACCACCAATTTTGATAAATAGGCTACGACTGGCATTTTACGGATGGGGGATCAAATTCGCACCAACCGGGGTATTTTAGAGCTCAATAATCGATTAAAAAAAAAAATTAATCTCCGTCGGGGATTGAACCAAAGACCTTTGGCATGCAAAGCAAACGCTTTGACCATTGAGCTATGACCGCCGGTAAGAGCATGCATGATATTATCATGAAATGCAGATATTAAGCACTGTCATGACCGATAAACCGTAATCGGTAAGGTTCATGTCGAACAATAGATGCTCACCGTATTACAATAATTATGTTTATAAATAACATTAAATGTGCGATGGCGAACAGTGAAAGTACGATATTTAATTTGAAACATGCACGCAAGTAAATGAATTAAATATGCTGATTTAATTCCATTTTTAAAGATCACTTTTTTGAATGCTCTCCTAGTATATGTGTGAATCATTTCAATATTAACCTTTAAGCGCCCAGTGGTCCCATACGGGACCGCAAATTTGCGTCGTTCCATGTCCTAGCAGGCCAATGTTTGTAATGTTTCGTCGCACAATAGGTTCATCCATGAACTTACTTTAATACAATTATTACAAACTAATGTAATCCGATTGTGAAATGAACCATAAGCACTCCTGTATGGGCACGTAGGGCATTGAACGACGCAAATCTGCGGTCCCGTAAGGAAACCACTGGGCTTTTAAAAGTTAATAAACATTTGCAGTCTCCTCAATACCTACACGCGCAAAAATGCAGCTAAAATATTGTAATTATTCATCCAAGGCAATTGCCAATTAGGATACATAAAATGGTAATTTGGGTATAAGAGTTAACATCCTCCTCTCTCTCAAAAAGGTTGTTATTCCGTCGCGTGATGGCAGGATTGGGAGCAGATTGATAGCACAGACTTTTTCAGAAGCACATTTACATATATTTACGATAAAACTTTACAAATGTATGGCTCGACCTAGCGTTCGGCCGAGTCACCATACAATATCTCTCGCCGAAGGGCGGGGACCGACTGCTGCGCTCGTGATGGCTCTCGCCCAGCGCTACTAGCGACGGTCTATATAACTAGTCCCAAATGGCGGACACATAAATGTATGACATGCGAACAGAAATAAGAGACGAAAGATTGTGTATCGAGGTTTTCGGTACCAGTCAGCAAGGGCTAAATCATGGTGATGTCAGGGTATATAATCTTTATAATATGGCAATTAAGATATACTAGTATATAAGTTTTTATATGACGCATCATATAAAAAATATATATAGAAAAACGCCTAAGCAGCGCTTATATAACCCTCATCCTTATGTATGACTGCGAAATTTATCATCTCACCAAAAGCCAATACAGCCTTATAGTAAGTCATATGCACCGAAGAAATGCGTAAGGCAACCAGCCAACCGTCCCAATGCTTGTATAATCAGACACCCCCAACACCCAGACTGAAGTCGCGAAGCAGCTTTCTGAGATCCACACAACCTCTCATATCCGGCCTTGAAAATGAGAGACTCCAGTTCTGGCAACAAGTCGCATCGGAGGATTTCATTACTCCAAAGGAAGGCCTCCCAATTGGAAAGAACCTTGACTGGCACTAAGCAGATTAAGAACCAGATTTGGTAGAACAAAGGACAACCTCGAGCGGCGGGGAATACTTCGGCTGAAAGAATCACTATTGTGCGACTGTGGAGACCTGCAGACCGCCTCGCACCTAAGATCCTGCTCTGTGCGCCCAACAAGCTGCACATCTCAAGACCTAATGCTGGGCAACACACGGGCTATCGATGTTGCCAGATACTTGGCAGAAATAATTTTACGTCGCTGATACGAAGAAGAAGAATACGTTTTGAAAACAGATGCTTAGAAAACTAGGAATAAGATTTTTTGAGAGGAATGACGAGGTGAGGAGCGGAGAAGCCAGCTTTTTATACTACAGTCAATTACAGACGAAGATGGATCTGGCTGGGATTTGCACTTTGGATTCCACGGAAAGGCATAAACTACATATGCCTACCAAATCGGTCTCTTGCGGACTTGTAAGACCGTCGGAAACTATACTGTATTGTATTCGTCATAGCTCCAGGAGACGTGTCATGGGATGAGGCAGTTAACAAAGCTTTACACGAATATATGCTTCAGCTTGAGGAATGGATCTTCTTCGTAGCATTAATCCGGTGGATTGGTTTGCAGCAACAAAATCTTGCATCTCGATCTCCACTCATCTCGATCCTCTGCAGTCCTCTTCAGCTCAGCATAAGAGCTGCAACTCATGTCCTCCAACAATTGTTGCCCCCTAAAATTACTGGATTCTGCGAAATACCTTATGGTCACAGGTGCAATGGAAGGAAAATCCTGATCTATCTCCTTCTCGTGGTGGGGGGTGAGACGATCAGTCGGCCAATATAGACAGGGACCGAATGTTGGCCGCAATAAGCTAACACCGGACGGCCGCTTAGCTAACGGCCGAATAAGCTAACGGCCGGAATAAGTTAGGGCACTCTATTGTCCTGGAGGTAGTAAATGCTCTCCTAAGGCGGATGAACCTTTAGGGTTAACGGCATTAGGATGTGAAAATAAAGGAGAAAATACAACATTAAAGGTCTAAAAGACATCCCATGTATCAGCAAAAAATTATTGCATATCAAGGAATGGATATGAAAATTAATTTGATGATACAAAACAAAGGTCAAATGATAATATGAATAACAGAGAAGGCCGCAATTGATCGACCATCGAAAGGTAATAAAAAAAGTACCGTGATGACAAATAACAGGGATTATAGTGCTCTTATTCGAGGTATCAATAGACGAATCAAATTATTTATAGAAAGGTGATTTAAGCCATTGTGACATCGAAATTAAGGTATGTCGATTTGTTATGATACAGAAAGGTATGAAAGTTAATGACTTTTGTAGAAAGCTTTCCCTGACGTTTACAAATGCTGGCATTGTTAGAAGAGGCCGCCGCCATTACTGCGTCCCGGATAGCATGTCCAAAAAGATCCACCGATTAGAATAATATCATTTTTATTTTTTAAATTGATAACACAAAAATATTAATTTACCCAATGACAATCGGTAAGTGAATATATTATAGAATACGCCACTAAAAAGCATTGTATTGTTACGTTTAATCTTCATAATTTATACTCTATTTTTTAATTTACGGTAACTATCCATTCAAATCGATCAATTCCGAACATTACCCAACTCTTTTTCTTCTAGGGATGCTTTCTTTACATTCGTTAGAGTCCTGGAGGAAAATTGCTGCTCTCAAACATTCATTCCTTCTTCTTCGCGGTGCAATTCACAACCCTGGGATTCTTAAATGTTTTAACTTCTACGTTCCAGATAAGTACACCCGTGCTCGTAGCCATCCATTGTTTTTGATGCCAACTGATACTTGTGGAGCTTCGAGCACTCAATTTAGTACAACGGCAATGGCGTTCCTAAATGGCCTACCAGCACACCTCGATACTTTTCTTACATCCTTTTTCTCTTTTGTCGATGGTATTGCTATCCAAGATCTCTTTGATCTTTAACATGTGTCATCTTCTTCTTCTTTTGTTTTTTTTCTCTTTTGTATGTATTGTATGCTTATGTATACTCTACGTGTCTTATTCTTTGTACATTGGAACTGCGGTTTTGTTGAATAATTTTTTTTTTTAAAAAAGGTAAATATTTAGTACAATGATAAACTCAACACTTTTTATACGAGTTATAAAGAACTAACTTTCCAAATAAAACGGTACCATTAAATATACTACACAGATTCTGGATATCTTAAGTAATGCAAAAGATGAACTGAATCTACGTTAACAGACACAATCAATGTATGGTAGTGAAAGTAAATCATAATTCTCGAGTTTAAACAATTTGTGTAGCGTACTTTTCATCTAATTAGATTTATTTAACGAGTATGTGCAGTAATAGGGAGACAATATCATATATCATTTCATTGATATTACAAGTTATCCCACTTTGACAATGGTTTCTGAACGAAGCCCAAAACATGTCGATAATAATAAAAATGAGGAGTTAAGTGCTAAAAAACCTCTCTCATTTATGTCATTGAAATGTATGTAAATATCATAAGATCCCCGACCGTTGACATCGTTTGACGTGATATATCGTTTTGCTACTTTCTTAGAATAGTTTTTTATGCATCATCTGATAGCTAAAGGATACAATCACCAATGTGATATATGAAAATAGACCAGATAAGTACATTTATGCTTCAATTACTAGTTTTATTATTGACAGTATAATTTGTATTCAAACCGAGCCGTAATGAAAGGGTTAAAGTACTTGTATCTTTCTGGGATGTAGTCTAATGACGTTGCCGAATCAACACAATCCAACCCCTTTTAATTAAAAAATGGGGAGTCTTCTATCAAGGTCTATAAATATTCTTCTCAATATATGTAAAATACTAGAAAAAACACGCCATCATTCTTGATTACTTGATTACACATTATTTGCTTTATATGGAGCATAAAGTCGCAATTTTTTCCGTTCTTCGCCTCGTCCCATATCAGCTCTGCCTCCCGGAGCTCCACTGAACATTTATAACATTTTTTAAAATGTAAAATACCGACACATGGTGATAGTAATTCTGAAATCTCAACTGTGGAATTCTATGACGCTTACCATGGAGCATATAACTAAGCGCTGCATGTGGAGTATTGATCCGCCAACGTCATAGACTACAGCCCGAGATTCACGCATCATCCTTATTATTACAGGAATTTACTATGAATGGGTGGTCTTCACGGGACGACTTTTGTCTACCACCAATTTTAATTAATAGGCTATGAATGGCATTTTACGGGTGAGGGATCAAATTCACACCAACGGGGGGTATTTCAGAGCTCAGAAATCGATTAAAAATCTTTGGCTTACAAAGAAATCGCTTTGACCTCAATAATAACATATATTCCCGACGGCTTTTCAGGACGGTGAAACCCCGGGGTCCAGAAGAAAAGGAATACTGAAGCATCCGAAGAACATGTCCCAGCCAGTTCCACACTCGTCTCTTGATAAACTCTACGACGGAAAGCTGCCGTATGTGTTCTCTCACTACTATATGTCACTCATAAAGTCGAACCCAGAATTCGTTGTTTGATGAAACTCAACGTGAAAAAAATATATTTAGTATCTTACTGAGACACCCTAAATTATTTTATGTAGTAGTGTTATGCTCTCTGGCAGGAATTGGGTCAGAAGTGAAGTGCACCGGACGCCATTTTTGACAGTTACGTTAAGCGGCTGGTGCTGAGCTAAAATTAAGGTTGATGTGCTAATATTATATAATTACTAAAACAACATTGCGCTGAAAGCTTTGCGATATTGTTCAATTTCGATCACACGTCATAATTATGAGGATTCTTGAATGCTTTAAATTTTACGTTACGGATAGGTATACCCATGCTCGTAGCCACTCATTGTTTTCCATTTCAGTTGGTACTTGTTGAGCTTCCAGTACTCAATTAAATTCAATAGCAATGGCGCTTCCAGCTACCAGCACACCTCGATAATTTTTTCACACCTTTTCCCCTTTTGTCGATGGTATTGGTTTTATAGACCTGAATTTTGTTGTTATATCTTGTTACCAATTATTGTAATGATTATGACCATTAATATTTTTAACCCTTTCGCATGGCTTGTCGGCATAAGCCGTCAAAAATTCCCCAACCGTTGATATCGGTTGACGTGATATATCGTTTTGCTACTTTCAGTACTCATTGTGACATCTACGGTAGGAAATTGGAAGTGCAGCCTTTCCCTTTATCAACCTACATCTATTCTTTACAGGAATCTGTAAGGCATGTAAATAAATATCGTTAGGTTTCGTCACGGGAGCGATTTTCCTGTAAACCACATGTATGGAGTTACATAATGAACGTTTGTTAAATATAATAGTTTTTTATGCATCATCTGATAGCTAATGGATAGAAGAACCAATGTGATATATGAAAATAGGTCTTATAGGTACATTTATATTTCATATACTGGTTTTAAGCAAAAAAAAACGGTTTCAAAAATTCACGCCGTATTGACAATATAATTTGTATTCCACCGAGCCGTAACGAAAGGGTTAATGTATCTTATTACTAAAGATAACAATGCTTTTGATTATTAAATTTCAATAACACTTAGTACAAATTATAACATTGAATATAACTCTTGATTTTTTTTTATTACTTTTATTACTTCAATGAGAGCATTATGAAGAGAAAACGAATATGATAGAAAAACAGAAAATTCAGAAATATAATAAATATAATGTTAATTTTATTTCATGTGATTTAGAATGATACTTATGGTCTGATATATGACAGAGGAAGCGGATATAACATTTCCATAGAGACGCATAGGTTTAGGTAAATTTGAACCATGGTGACTAGTGTCTTAATAGTATTACCACAGTTTACTTCGTAAAGTGATTCATAGTGATTTTGATTCGATGACGCCACCATAACGCGCAAATGTACAAAGAATCTTTCAACCTAGCGTTCGAATTTACGGTCGATGACATCACTACTTGTAGACCTCCAGAGAACGCAAAATTTCGAGCACAAAAATGACCTTAAAATAAAAAATAAAAACAATGATAATAAGACAAAACTATGATTGTTTGAAAGTAACGTTTTCCAAACAATATTTTTAGACAGTCAGTGACCTGAATGTAGTTACAGAAGCCGTGTGGAAATATTCACTGTAAAAAGAGTTTCACTGCGCTAGTACTATCCAGAGCATATATTAAAATAAATCTGTTTTTAATACAGAAATTCAAAAGGAGGATATAGTCAGAGTAAGAACATTACATAAAAAAAATGTTTTTCTTTGTGATATCATTAGGCGACAAGTTCGCATTGTGTAAAATTTAAAACACAACGTTTGTGTGGTGGTTTTAACAGGAATTCATCGTCATCACGTGGGGCCTTTTCTAACTTCTTCTTGGCATATCCGTTCTATATCCAGAGCATATTTTCACCCTAAATTATCGCCACACAGTGCTGTCAGCTGTCATTGTCCATGCGTTATTTCAAAACATTCCCGCACCCAAAAGTTAAGATTTGAACATAAATTGTTCATTACCGCCTCCATTGCGGGATCTTGAAGAATTGGCATTTGTAGTATCCAAGTATATTGGGTGATTTCATAATTATAATTTTTAAGAAGCTCGGATAGCTACTTCACGCTCCCGATGCTTAGATCATTTGGTTCTAGGGGGCGGTTCAATGCAACCCAATAAATTGGCTTATCGCAAAAAAGTGAATACAGTCGATTCCGCTTAATTGGGACACCCCTTAATTGGGACAGCTGCTTATTTGGGACAAATCTCAAAGAACAGAAACCAAATTAAAAAAACCAATAGTAAATTTATATGTTTAATTGGGACAACATTCCGCTTAATTGGGGCAGTACATTTAAGATCACAGCACATAGGATATGATATTTTAGCACATATGATATTTTTTCTTGAGAATATGTTACACATATTCTCAAGAAAAAATATGTACTAATAATTTGATATGATGCGTTGTCTCACAGCTGATCGGCAGTTATTTTATACAGGAAGGAAATGAAGGGAGCCCTACATCCGCACTGAATATCTGTGCTGATTTTGTAGAAGTAAAATGTTACAAAAACAAAAGACAGACTACACTTGACTCATTTTTGCATTGAATTAAATTGTAAGTACCTACACATTTATTATTATTATTTTTTATTTTTTTAAGTTTATATTACATATTTGTAATTTATGTGATAATTTATATTACCTATATATAATTTACTGTTTCCAAGAGTTTATAAAATAAAATTATTGAAAAAAAATATGCAGTGTTTAATTTTATGTGTGTATTACTGGTTAATGGTCTTAGTTGCCAAAACCAAATAAATGAATTAAAAAAAAAGTGAAATTCGCTTAATTGGGACAGCCGCTTAATTGGGACAGCCGCTTAATTGGGACAGCCGCTGAATTGGGACAGCCGCTTAATTGGGACAGCCGCTTAATTAGGACAGCCGCTTAATTGGGACAAAATGCCCAAGTCCCGATGTGTCCCAATTAAGCAGAATCGACTGTACTGCCAAACAATACATTCAGTGTCGTTGTGAAGCCTTTTTCAATCCTCTTTCTACAAGCTGTCCAATAGCTGGTATTGCATCGACAAACATAACACAACAGACCTTAGATTTTACCAGTTACTAGGCGGAATCTATTAACGTTCTCAGCATACATACATCGTGATCCAAAGCGTGACAAATCAAGGTGGGTCTAGGTTTCAATCCCTATGCTTTATCCACATATTTGCAATTGGCAAAAACGCCACTGATTCTATGACATTCTTTCAAATATTTTATGCGCATTAAAGGGCTTACGTATCCAGCCCATTGAACACGACACGTGACATGCATTCTTGCATTTGTATTAACTTCTAACCCAGCGTGGAATTGTAGAATGTAGGTGACTAATGCATGCTGCGGTAAGTTTGTACAAGAGATAAATGATAATTGCAAGCAACTTATGTGCATCAATTATGTCGTTAATAATGGCCAGAGAGTTCATGATAGTCGTGCGCACTTCACAGAGCTAAACAAAAAGTACTCATTGGTCCAATTTCTGAACTCTGTAAATGTGATTTAACAGGTGATTATAAGTGCACTACATTGTGTAAAACGAGTTTTATTTGTGAATGCACCATACCTGTTGACATCAGCATGATATAGGCTTTGCTGACTGGTACCGAAAACCTCGATGTACAATCTTTTGTCTCTTATTTTTGTTCGCTCGCCTGACAGCACATTTAATAATGTTAGTTTTAATTATAGAATATTACGCAGGCTTTTGCATACGCCGTTTTATTTGTTATGACAATTGCTCCATTTCATGTTGGTGCAACTGTCATCTTTAATTCGCTTTTTTGCCGCGATGATTGGCAGCGCGGCATGTCACAGTGTCCGGCACTTGTCAATTGACTCGCACCCGGCCGGCGCGACATGCCATGCTGGTCGGGCGTAAAAATCAAGTCTTTATTTAAAATAAACGCAAATTGTACTTCGAAAACAAGTTCTTTGTATTGTAAATCTGCTTCCTGCATCCTGCCACCCAGTAATTCGATATCGAATTCCGAGAGGAGGATATCGCTACATTTGTATTATTTATAATAATATAATTATATTTAGTATATTTTATATTATGTATCTTCTTCGTAGTATCAATCCGGTGGATTGGTTTGCAGCAACAGAATCTTGCATCTCGATACAACCATTTTCAGCTCAGCATAAGTGCTACAATTCATGTCCTCGAATACTTGCTGCAAATACTCCCGTCTAGGGCGCCCTCTACAGTTTCTACCCTCAACCATCCCCTCCACAATATCGTGAAGAAGACCAACGTGGCATATGATGCTATGAGATGGTTATGTATATATAGTATATTATAATAGTGATTGATGTATGGCCTCTGGTGAAAGACTAGCACCAAGTCAAATGTGATAAACTTGCTGTGCAAAATCAGAAGGAATTTAGTTAAATAATGTTGTCCGAACAGCAATCTACGTGCACCTTTAAATGACAGGAATTATGAAATTATGATGTATTTAAACACTTTTTCAATATTCACCAGCTTTCATTTGAATTTAAAAAAAAGGCAATATTTATAACGTAAAAGAGCTTTACTGTTTTGCATTGCCATTCTTGTCTATTCTTCGAACCGAGGTCTTCATCTACAAAGCAATCGTTATTAACCAATTGCTTCAAAGTCGCTGTAACCGTCCCATAGATGTGTTCGGATCATTTGGTTACCTGCAGTGATGCTGGAACTGATCCTATTGTAGGTTATATAAGTTCAGAAATCAACTGATAGTATCCTTACAGGCGCTTTTCTCGCCAAAAAGTATTACTACTGACATGCCTTACAATATAATTAATTATGGGACGTACAATGGTTATTTTGATATTTTGTATGTCATCTGTGTGTAGCTATTGATATCAGCTCCTTTAGGCTGATGCCGTAAAGCCTCGAAAAATTATCTTTTGTCTCTTATTTTGTTCGCTCGCCTGACACGCACATCTTATACTAGTTTTAATTGTATAATGTTAAACGGCGATCGTTATGGCGCGCGCGCCTAAGGGCGTTCGCTATAACGGGCGACGTTGTTGGACAAATAAACCGTGATAATATGTGAAAGGATTTTTTTTTTATATTGTGAACCTGATCCTGCATCCTTCATCCAGTAAATCGTTATCAACCTTGAGAAGAGGATATCACTATATATCATTAACTTAATTACTTGTTTGTGATTTTTAACTAGCAAGCATTTCTTCTAAAATGTCTACTTTGAATTATAATATAATTAAATATGGATTAAGACTTTGCGTGGAGAGACTTATTTTATCATTTATATTGACTACATAGTACTTGATACTATTAGTACAGTAAGGTAAATGTTAACAAATGAATAGACTACATAATTCTGTTCTATAGTACCAGTACCGCCTTTAGACCCTTGGGCGCCCTAAAGGCATTTATTTCCTACTGCCCCATATTGTTTATTTTTACAATATTTATTTGAAAGATTGGTTGCTTTAGCTTATTTGACGCCCTGGGCCACCGTCTCACTTCGCCACCCCTTAAAACCGGCACTGTATAGTACATCAGTTTGTTGATTACAAGTTTTTTATACTTTTGATGTTCAGTAAAATATCGAGACTGGTTGATCGCATATTTCAAGTTAATTACAGGAAACTGATTTTCCATTATTAAAACGCATATTTATCACAAAATTTGTGAACCAGTTATAACCATTTACATGTATGCTTTATTAAACTTCTTTTTAGAACAACGGCAGATACATGCAACGTTATTGACGTTGGTAGATTATATACTCGTATGGTATAAACAAACGGGAACATTTGCAGCAAGTGTTCGAAGGACATGAGTTGTAGCTCTTATGCTGAGCTGAAGAAGATGGCATAGCATCGAGAGGAATGTAGATCGAGATGCAAGATTTTGTTGCTGCAACCAATCCACCGGATTGATACTACGAAGAAGTATAAACAACAACAGGTAAGGTATTTGTAAATATGTTATTAATAGAAGATAAATAATATGTTGATTAAAAATAAATTATCATTCGCATCGATAAATAAAACTCAATTTTTACGTTAACTCTGTTTTTACGTGGGTCTTGTTCTCGCGTAATTAAACCACGGTCATTAAATTGATCGGCGTGCAAATATGTTGCACAATGTGTTTTTAATTCTTAAATAATTGCTGTCGACTAATTTTGTTTAGATACTCGTAATATAGCAAACAGAAAATTACCGATAAATTAAATAGTGTTGTTTATCTCAAAAGTAGCAATTAAAAGGGTATTAAAATAAAATTACCGCGCATGTTTCCTTAGATAATAAGAAAAACGCATGAACGTTAAGAAACATGTTACCATTCCTTATCCTTTTCTACGGTAGCGGTAACTTCAGTTTAACGTTTTTTTGATTACTGTTTTTTTGATCATCAAGTGTTAACGAAGGCGTTATGAAATTATTAAATTGAAATTACTTTTACATTTTCTTTGATTTTCAATAATTTATAACTTCAAACTGGTTTACACTTATTGATGTAACCTTATTTAAAATGCACAAATGTTTAGTTCAAGTGGAATAAATACAGGACGTTTGCTGAAACATGTCACCCACACCATACTAATGCAATCGCAGTAAATAATATTTTTTGGGTTTTTATGAATTAGGAAAAGTTATCTGAAAAACACCAAAAAAAATAACAAAAGTGTTGGAGGTCGATATGCTCCAGACTCTTATTTGAAATGATCCAGTGATTAATAAACATTATAAAGGCAAAATCCAAAATATGCAAGAAAAAATATGCCTCCCGGTAAACTTTATCTTCCTCAAAAATATTTACGAACAAGAAAAAAAATATTTTCAGTTTCGGGGAGGTAAGCGCCCCTTCCTTTCTAGTTAAGCATCTATGTTATAAAATTAATATTCCTCATCCGATACCTCAAGTCAGCATTTTAAGGAAATCAGACGATCATCCTGATACTACAGAGGTTTAGACCATTTGGTTCTAATAAGCAGCTAAAACAACTATAATCTAACCACTCTAGAATAATTTTCAGGTTTATTATCTCGATAGCACTCGAATAAAACTGGTTGCGTGAAATATATCGCAACATGCAGTACCGGCTTTAGACCCTGCGGCGCACTGGGGCATTTTATTTCTAGCGCCTCTAATTGTTTAGATTAAAAAAAACTAAGAAAGATTGCTTGCCCTCGGCGCCCTTAGCGCATTCGACTCCCTGGGGCACCGACCCACTTCGCCACCCCCTAAAACCGGCACTGGCAACATGATAGTAGAACAAAAAAACTTACCGTGAGATTTCCCAAGGTGTTCTCGCAGGCGGTTAAGCTCTTTAGAGCCCACTCTGCTCCGCCCATGTGCTTGAACCTTTCTTGGAGATCGAGCCATATTCCTTAATTTACACTTAACCGCCTATCAACATCTCACTTTAATATTCAGAGAATTATCATAATACCATAAAAACTCCCGTTATCAGACTCAAACCTTTAGCACTTCTAAATATCACAATCGGCATACAAAAAACTATAAAAACTAGACACAACGTAAGCAAAAACAATATAATACACGTAATAATACAACGATTATTGCTAACACAAAGTTTTGCATATGTTACTTGATAAAAAAAAACACTTTTTGCACTCGTATCTAAAGTTATCAATTCTTAAACGTGAATATTATCATTACGTTTAAAATCCTATCGCAGAAAGAGGTGCAATCGTAATAATAGTTTAACCGGCAATGTTTATTTATTTACAGCCTGCGGAAACTGTCACACTCGCAAAAGAAAACAAAAAACTTTGAATTTTATTCAACCTTCACTTGTTTTAAGTATAAATGAAACGTCAATGAAATGCAGTTTCAAAAATTGCCCAAGCGACGCGTCTTCATTTTGAAACGAATTAAAAGATATTTATGTTATAAAAAAAATATGTAAAAACAACTTGTTGCTGTAGCATTACGATTGTTTTTTTGAAATATCGCCAAATGATATAACGCAAATAAAGTGAACGCGTACACCACCTAGCGAGGGCCGAACAACACTGACTGAGGAGGCGAGAGTCGGCCGAGTACAATTATTTGTTTGAACGAGCAGCCGTCAAAAGCACGCCAATGGACGCAGTTTTCAACACGAAAGGCCGCATGGAAATATTTAAATTGGGCCCGGCTATCATTACTTTAGACAGGTATTTAAGAGCGATCGATATCGCACTTTGAATCCAACTCTCCGCCCTCATTTTGATAATTTTTCGGATGCTTAATGTCAAGTAATTCTAGACTTTTTGAGATCAAAATGACTTTGTTTTCTATTCCGATAGGCTCGATCTGCCCAGTGCAGTTTGACCGCAATAAACTAACTATCTTCGGCTCTCGTTTTTCTTTTTTCATCTTGTTTTCCTCTTTTTAAATGTATTTTTGTAACTTAATGATAGATGTTTTAAATTTATTGCTTATAGTGCTTTCCCTTTTTAGTTTGTTAATAACTTTCAAATATTTTTATTTCCACATTTTAGTAGAAATTGTAGGTATAAATAATTATACAGGCCCGTGGAAAAGGGGGAAAACAGGATTAATTCTCGACGCGTAAGCCAAGAAAAGGGATCGGATTGAGGGCCAAGGGGTCTGGCAACGTAGTTTTGGGGACACGGATTTTTATGTGATAGAATAACAATTTTTAAAAATACATTTTAAAAAATAAAACATTATGGTATATTGTTTCTGACTAAAATTCTGATTAATAAACGCTTAAATATACCTCAGAAAATAACTTAAATTTACTCAATGTAGATGTATGCTCTCGTATTAGCAAGGCAGTTCAATTAATTGTACCTTACAATTTTTTTATTTATATATAGTTGAAAAATTAATAGAGCTCATTTTTAAATACACATTCAATAATATATAAATTACGTTCACTTAAAACATAACTTTAATAATTATTATTGTGTTAAAATGTTATTTTCCCGCTTCAGTTTGAACTGCTCTGTGGTCTTTGATGGGAAGCTCGCCTTGCCGCCAAGTGCCAACGAGATGGTTTTAGTTCCTCGGGCGGCCGCCAGGGCGGACAGAATCGGATGATTTACTTCCTCGGGTGTTTGAAAATTGGGAGGAGGCCATGTGAGCAAGTCTGGTATTTTTCTGATGTCTCCGATAAGACAAAACTCTTTTCGGTTCATTAGTCACATCTAATGTTCATCACGAATCACAATAATAAAATTGTTTTTATATTGGTATTCAATATTACAAATTGAAAACTAGTTTATATTTTATAAGTCATTTGCTAGTTTTTTTACAAACATGTAACCTTATGATCAAAAAAATATCATTATTTTGTATCTCTTCTCGTCTTCTCCTTTTTTTTAATTCTGAGAATGATTTTTATTATAAAACGATAAATGTAGATCTGAAAAACAAATTATTTTTACTTTATTATTTGTACTTTAAAATTCATATAGATAATTCTTAATTTTGATTTATAATGTGGTTAACATGATATTAAGTTTGTGTTTGGAAGAAAATAATATGATTTTAAGTGTGACAGGGGCTATATAATGAAAAATCATTTTGAAAAATCATATTTTCAGTTGAAGAGGGGGGCAAAAATAAAATAAAATACACTATATGTTCGATGATATATTGTTTTACATTATTTAATAAATTTATTTATATATTTGAAATAGTATCACGTTTCACAAAAAAATCGTTACATATTTACATTATAGGGTTTAAAAATAAATACTTAACTTAATAACTTATTATTTTGATAAAAAATGTAAGAAATAGTATAATCAATAAATTTGATCACTAATTGTGCAGTAAAATACTTTCGTAGGTATTACAAAAATAATTGCTTCACTTTGTGTCGTCACTCGCCCTCCATTCATTCCTACTCCTATACATAATAGTACTTCTATATGAAGTAGGAAGTGAGTGTCACATCTCATCGCCGTAGAACGTAGATTCTCGTTAGCTCAGTGAATGCCCGCCGTGTGCCTCGATACTTAAATGTTTCTCAATTTATGAGATAGACTTATACGATGCAGTTCTACAAGGAGCGGCTCTTGTCGCTGAACCAGCTGAAGAGGCTCGGGGACCACAAATATTCCTGCACCAGTGTCAGTCTTCTGGACTCGTTCCTTCAGCCCTGGTGGACTTGGCTAGTCTCTCTCTTGCCCCTCTGGCTGGCCCCCAATCTCATAACAATCCTAGGTTTAATAGTTAATATTGTCACAACTCTAATCTTAATAGGGTGAGTCCTTGTCAATTCATTATTTTAAATGTTTTCCTCGAAAAACATTGCAAGAGATTGGAAATTTTTTGATATGAAGTGGGTCAACTACCTGTTTTTTTTGTTGTATATTATTAAATATGATGTGTGGAATGTGAGTTTCTCTTGTCGTGAAGTACGTCTTTATGAGGTAAAATTTTAGTATAGTATATCTTGTTAAAAATGATTCATTAAATCAAAATATGTGACAAGTGAAGAATAATGCTCTAAAACAGCGTTACTCATTATCAAATAACATTTTACTTTTAAAAATTACGTTTTTCACACATTACGAAAATTTTGGCAGTGTAACAGGTAAACTTAATGTACCAAGAATAAATAAAGGTATGCTTCATACAATCAAAACTATGATATAACTGGATAGTGGTGCTGAGAATCATTGCTCATTGTTATATTTAATAGTCATCAGTAAAAATGTCATTTTTCACATTTTTTGTAAATTTTGACAGTTACCTACTGTCGAAAAATATTTTAACAAAAATGAACATTTGGGTTATAAACCAGTCTACAAGCTGGTTTATTTGAACCAAACCTAACTCTGACTGTAACATTTAATCTTAGATTATTAAAAACACGTTTTCTTGCAAAATTATCTATCACTTCGTCTTTGACTATCATCTTTGACTTTTTTGTCTTCATAAAAAGCATGATAACTAATTGACAATAGTAAAAAGGTAAATCTAACAATAAGCAGCCACTACCTTCCATTTAAAACATAGCGTTGAATTTATTATAGCTTGAAATATAGTAAAGTTAAGTATTACCTTTGTAATTTTTTCATTTCCATGTTGTTTTTTTCGAGAATGATTGAACTGTTACCTAACTCAAGAATGATCTATTTGATTTAGAAAATTGTATATTTCTACGTGACATTCAGTTTGTATGTAGGTATTTGGTCTTCGATTTTGCTGTCAAAATTCTCACAAAAAGTAAAATACGTAATTTTTCACTTTAAAATGGTAAATGTATAAGTACTGCTGAAGGTTTATTATCATTTAAAATTACTATTATAAAAATATTAATAATTAATCGTAAAATTTTATGCAAAGTCATGGTTTCATAGTCCTCAGCTATATTACAATCTTACCCAAAATTTTATTCTTGTGAGCTTTTTTAATAACACTAGGTATATTATGTACTTTTAAGAAATAACATTTTTTTTAATATTATAAGATCATTAAACTTAAATGCCTCCATCCATTATGAAACACATTTTTTGCAATTTATGAAATATATTTTCTTTGATGTTATAATTATATACCTCAGAAAAGAAATTGTAAAGATTTGAAAGCTAACAATCAACACGATCATGATCTGGAATATTATTACTTTGACTCTAGTAGTTATACATTTTTTTCCATTTTCAAATTTTAAACTACTAATATAATAATAACATTTCTTGTCTTGGTCGTTATATGCGGGCAGATTATTGTAATGAAGGATGTAGCCAGAGCACTTGTAGGTTATGTGTATTACCATCAATTTTATTTCAATTCGCAATGCTTAAAAAAAAATATTCATCATAATATTTAATATTTATTGCCAATGCAGTGTGATAGCTTTACATTTGTATAATTCCTCCATGGTGTCACTAAATGACTAACATAATAAAGAAATATCAAGATAATTATTCAAAGATAACATATTTTTATATTTAATACTATTGACCTTGTGTCTTTACTATGTTTAAAAAATTATAATTCTTTGTTACAAATGTGACATAATACATCAAATGATTTGTAAAATTATAATTTATTGTGTATTGACTATTGATGACTCATCGATATTATTAATCTCAATATTAACGTTTTAATTATGACATGTGCAATTATTTTTCATCTAAAACTATATATAAGTATTTATCATTCTCAATACTTTCATATTGCTCTTTTGTACTTGTAATACTCATATTAATTGATCGAATGACTCGGAAACATAGCTAAAGATCACTATTGTTATATACTAGGACTCCACTGGTGGTGTAATTCTACAAATTAGCAATGCATATAAAATATTATCATCATGTGAATGTAATTACAGTACAGAGAAATAACAATAGTGTAATTTTATTAATTCATTAAGTATTACAGTACTAGCCAATCATCGAAATACCAAAACTTTTCTTAGTCATAGGAACATTACCTAGATTATTAACTCAAGAGTTGTTATGCTTACAGTGTTTTAGTAAATTAAAATATTAAATATTACTTGTATTCATTATTAGATATTATAATTATATTTGAAACCATTTTAGCCTGTAATTTACTCGTTTAATACCGCTATCTATTTGCTTTGTCCATAATTATTTTTGAGATCATTGTTATTATAAATATGGGCACATCAAAGTAGATAAATTTAGAATGAAGATACATTTGAACACAAAAAGTATAAATTTAAATTGTAGAATTACGATAAAAATAAAAATAATGTTTACGAAAAAACACAATAATGGAATTTTAATTAAATCAAGTAAAGTACAGACCTCATTGCCCTTGAAAGTCTTAAAATTATCACAATCATCATATTCATTGCATATGTACCCAGCCAACAGGGAATCCAAACCTCAAATTATTAACTTTTTTCTTGAAACCCATTCAGGATTGTTATTATTTATTGAGAATGAAATGCTCCGGTCAAATGTGATGAGTCATTGTGCCTGTATTGTCAGTAAATTATGTGAATCATGTTTTCAGATATACCCCTGATGCAAAGTCAGACGCCCCGCGATGGACGTACGCCCTGTGCGCCCTGGGCTTGTTCATATACCAGAGTCTGGATGCGATAGACGGCAAGCAGGCCAGACGTACAGGCACCAGCTCACCGCTCGGAGAACTCTTTGATCACGGCTGTGACTCCATATCCACCGTGTTTGTAGCCCTGTCGGCGTGTGCGGCCGTCAGACTAGGACAATTCCCAACATGGATGTTTTTTCAGGTACTACTAATTTAGAAAATATAGAAAATTCAGATGTATAGTAATTAATAATATTTTTTCTACCATTTAACACGTTTAACGCCAACATAATGTTTTGAATGTATTCGACTCAGAGGCGCCATATAGGTCACATTCAATGTTAAAATTTTATTGAAATGTAACCGCTGGCGTACAGGGACTGTTTGTTCGAAAAAAAAAACCTAGGTCACCGGTAACCTACAGGGCGCCCTTTTCAACAACATCCTACGTGATGTGGAACGTGTTAAATGTTTTGGAAGGGAGAAAACGTTCTCCCATGTTAACATTCTAACTCATGAATGTTTTGTCTCGTCGTTATTTTACCATGTGAATTTTCTGTCATGTAAATTGTTCTGTGAGGTGAACAAATTTATTTATTTTCAGGAAATATTTTGTTCTGGCAACATATTGTTGCCTCAACTTAAACGCAATTTGAAATATGGAAGGTTAACAAGTGTGACTAATACTTAAAGATTACATGACCCTAAAGATAATGTCAATTTACCTGGTACCTGTGTCTAAAATGGAAATCCTTCAATTGTATTTGCTTAAAATGTTAGCACATTCAGTTGAAATTCATATGTACATAATATACATAAAATGATATAAGCATTTTTGTGTAATATTTGTATGGCAGAAAATGTTGTAGATAGCAAAGTGGATCATGGTACAATGTCTAATCAACTTAATATCACTGAACTGTCAAATAATACAGTATTTAATACAAATTGATATTGTCTTTTATGTATATCAGATTTTCATTGGAATCAGAAGTATTTCAAGCGTCACTTACAGAGTGCTCAATAATGTCAGTTTTTTTGTTCACCAAACCGTAATAATTAGGCACTTTCACTTTGGTGAAATTGCTTACAACGTAATGGTATGTATGCCGGTAATCATCCATTATTATATGTACTTATCTAAGCTGCTATTTGTATTTGTCTTCTTCTTCCATATCTGCTCTCTATTACACTGGTGCATATGGTCACCGTAATAATATCTCAGCTGTTATGATCTTTGCCTTGTTCTTATTCAGCACTGCATTTTAACTCTACGTTCGAAATAAGATGTCATAAAAAGTCACGAAATAAGTCAATTAGTCAATGAAAATAAAGTTGAATATTTAAGGACGATTTTTTTTATACGTTTTGTTTGGTCAGTGATGTATTTATATTCACCTTCAGAACTAAATTATATAAATCCATTATTATTTAAAAAAAAAGGAAAATTTGAAATATGTGTAGAATGACCCACAACGACCAAGGAATGTCGGAATACGAAACAAAATTATATTCAATATAGTATTCGGATAAATCCGCATCTCGCACTGAAGTGACGTGTTTTTTTCAGGGCGTGGGATAAATCTGCACCTCGCACTGAAGTGACGTGTTTTTTTCAGGGCGTGGGATAAATCCGCACCTCGCACTTAAAAGCAGTACACGGTGATGCAGATATATCCGCACCTCGCATCTGAAGGGTTAAAAGTTCTGTCAAGATTTTTAAGTGTGAAAATAAAAGACAATGAGCGGTCAAGGTTTGAATATGTGTTTTCTAACAATACTTCTTTGTCCTTAAAAAGGAAGGCTCCATTTCAAAGTTCACTTGAAATTGAGCGTCAATGAACCCGCTGATTATTCTACAGTTGTATGTGCTTACTAAAATAAATATTATATGATATCCTGCAAATTTAAGGCTCCATAAGCGACTTGCTAAAACATTTTTTTTGAGCATTTTAATGTACGGCTGTGAGACATGGTGCTTATCTGAAAGTGATAAAAAAAGACTAGAGGCCTTTGAGATCTGGTCATACAGAAGAATTCTCGAAATTTCCTAGAGAGATCACGTCACGAACAATGAGATTCTCAGGATAATCAAGGAAGATAGGCACCTAATAAGAACCATCTCAGAGAGGCGAGCCCGATGGATCGGTCACATCATGCGCCACGTTAGTCTTCTTCATGACATTGTGGAGGGGATGGTTGAGGGTAGAAACTGTAGAGGGCGCCCTAGATGGGAGTATTTGCAGCAGGTGTACGAGGACATGAGTTGTAGCTCTTATGCTGAACTGAAGAGGGTTAGGGAGGACCGAGAAGAGTGGAGATCGAGATGCAAGATTCTGTTGCTGCAAACCAATCCACCGGATTAATACTACAAAGAAGAATATCCTGCTGGAGAATTGCATTATAATTTGATTTGTTCCATGTTTTCAGTGTTTCTGCGCCATGACATTGTTCTACTGCGCACATTGGCAGACTTATGTGTCGGGAACGCTGAAGTTTGGAAAAGTGGGCGTCACTGAGGCTCAGTTTGTGATCATTGCCATCCACCTCATATCAGCCATCTTCGGCTCCAACATTTGGCTGACTACGGTAAGACCACTTCTCACTTTGTTAATATTTTCCATTTAAATTAAATATTAATTAATGTTTTTAATTTGTTTTTAATTTGAACAGCTATAATTTTTCAAAAGAAATTTTAAAAATATTTTGAATCGTGAAATTCAGCGAAATATCATCGAACGAAAAAAAGTTGTATGCCATATGTTATAAATAATTTTACTGTAAGATATATATATTTAGATCATCGAAGTGTGATTTTTTTCAAGTAATAGTCATATTTTTTTACGTATACAACAAAAAATATTGTATAAAAATAAAACATATGTTAGATTCTATCGATTACTGTAAATGTATTTAAAAGCAATTGTTGTGTACTTAACTGTTAGTAAATGGTTAACGAAAGAGGATTTTTTTGGGATATTTATTTATTTATATTATTATATTTAAATGTCTTTTTTAAATGAATAAAGTTTCTAGCCCCTATCAGAGGACCCTGGTGGCTGTTTGAGACGACCATAGGCTTTAACTATAATGCAGATACGGCAAATTGATATAAGAAAATATTTTGTTCTGAAAGGATTATTTTTTTATGTACCATGAAAAAACAGTTTTTCAGATTCAATGATTATATTTTTACACACATTTATTTCACAATAATTTAAATTGGTTCGATTGTTAATTATTGACCGTCTTATTTTATTGTTTAAATCCACTATGCATGCAAGAGAACAGCTAGATATCAACTCTTTAATGGCAGTTGTAAATGTCATCAGATAAAAGATCTTTTACTCAATGTTTATCATTGTATTTTATTATACATCATCATAATTCAATTTGTCTAATATTATTTATTAGACAAATTGAATTGTTTTTTGTATAACAGTGATATTTGGAATAATTTTTGGAATCTTTTGCACGACTCAGTTAACACAGTCGGTACAGCTGCGCCACCTATTGGGCGTGATGACCATCGTTTGCGCCACTTGCAATCTGTTTGACATCTTCTCGGTCATTCTTAGAGGAGGCGTCGGAAAGAATGGATCCACCGTGGCCGTAAGTCAGACTCCTACTCCGGCGGGGCCGACGATTCAGTTTGGCTTATCGGTTCTCTCGTA
The DNA here is from genome assembly GCA_022606575.1 of Glossosoma conforme. Taxonomy (NCBI): domain Eukaryota; kingdom Metazoa; phylum Arthropoda; class Insecta; order Trichoptera; family Glossosomatidae; genus Glossosoma; species Glossosoma conforme. The sequence goes on from JAGTXR010000133.1 coordinate 1,324,747, forward strand.
ATAATATTGATTGTTTTCGGAATCTGGTATCTTGATGAATGCATTCTCCGACTTGAAAGATGCAACATCAATGGAACGTGTTCACTGAATGTCGAAGCGTTCTGATCATTGCATGCGCTCTAACAAAGACCCACACTTAGCGAATACATAACTTTGGATATAATATTGTTTTCTATATATATTGTGATGTCTTCACTCATGGTTTAATTAATTTTACATCATTTTTAAAATTGTAATTTAGTACTCGGTGTGTTTCCGTGTAGCCCGTTATCCCTGTATTCGTCTTGATCCATTGTCCGAGTGGTTTTACCTTAAACCGTGTTTAATTTCAGGGACAATTAGTGTAGCGGTCGTGTAGGTCGTGTAGGTCGTGTGAAACAGGTCGGGATAATCACTAACTTAACTCCAGCAATCCTGCCTAATTTGTCTCCACAGATGCCCGGCCTTCAGTTGCCTTGGACGTATGCCGTGTGTTTCTCATTTTTCGCTGGCTACCTGCAAGTCTTTATGTCCTTCTGTCAGTCGTTCCAAACGGGAGGAATAGGAAAAAATGGCTCCACAGTTGCCGTAAGAGCATCAGATTGATAATGAATATCCCTTCTCTCGGTTGCGACTCCTTGAATCTGTATATTCCAGGCATACCTGCAGATATTACTCCCCTTCCCCTACTTGTAATTTAATGGGATGGAATTGTATTTGTACTGTTGGGTTTGATGTTTATTACATTATAAACTTCTCATTTCATGTCATCACTGACAGACTCGCATCATTATTTCAATTACGGATGAGACTTGACAAGTTCAGTGCTGATGTTTTAAGATTGATTTTGCTGATGCAAGCGATTTAAATAAATCATCCGTGTACAGACACAAAACATGTTAGTAAACAACAAAGTAATTTATGAGATTTATTGTTTTATTAATTAAAATGCTTTTATTGACTTTGCTTTAATAAATCCATAATTTATTAATTGTTTTTCTGCACTGAATTAGTTAAGTCTTGTTTTTAAATGTATTAATAATGGTTTTTGTTATAATTTTAACATATATTTTTTGCCTATTTTTCTCCATTTCACGTATCATTCCTAATGTACTCATTTCTTGTGATGTTGAGCATCCTTCCTTGCTCCTAAAACCCGCAATACTAATTATCCTGCCAACCTGTTGGTGGATGGTCGCCGAGAGGAACAATCAGCAGCTTGGTTGTTAATAATCAACTTATTTAATTATTCATTAAATTATTTAACATAGTAATTTAATATTTACCCTTTAGTAACAAAATAAACTCACAATAATAATAGAATACATCATAACAAGCATTGGAATGACTGTTTGAAAATATCTAGTGGTTCAATTACTATTCAAATAAATATTAATTTGCTTGAAAATATATTCTTCAGTATAACTAACTAATACATGCAAATTTTTAAACACACCTCTCGTTATACACCCAGTTACATTTAACAAACCTTTGTGTAATATTACTCTAAATACAATTAAACTTTTTGTAAGTTAAACAATGTCTTCATGTCATTATTTTTTTAAAAGAATATTTACAATTCATGAAATTAATAATTTATTGTAATTAACTATTGCAGCGCTCTATATCCATTTTTAATTGTATCCCCTTATACCTGATGATGGATGATATGTGCCCTCTCAGAATCTTTTCCAGTATTGCTGGGAACCCTTGACGTAGTGCATTTTGTGTTACATGAGTGAAGACTTCATCAATATAAAATTAGCTAAATCTATAATAAAATCATATATTTGTTTACATGTAACTACATTACTTATATTAGCAACATCTAACAAATTAACATTAATTATGATGTAGCCGTTATGTGAAAAGACAAAAAGATGAACCGTGGTGGCAATTGACAAAGTTATTCAGTGTTATATTTTTTTGAATAATGGAATCTGTTTTCTACTATTATTAACATTACATTGAATGAAATTAGTGACGCATCTGGAAGTACGTGAACTAATAAATCATAATTTGTACATTATTTATTTTTAAATATCAATGAAATGTTTCGTATATAAGAATCAATGTACAATTGTTATTGTAATGAACATGAGTATATACCCCATAAAAAAATCTAATAAAGATCAATTATGGGAGAAGTTGTGTGTCCTATCTATAATACCATTTTATTAAAACACGGAGTGATTGTCAGATATTATTTGACGCCTCCGGGATATCTTTTTGTCAACATGAATCTTATTAATACATTGTGTATGAAAGCATGATTAATTTCTTGTTGTTTTGGGCGCTGCGTGTGCTGCCTTGCCTGCCGCTGTCGATGTTAACCTCCTCCACCTGGCCTGGGATCCGGACACCAAACATTCCATCCATCATTCTGACTCCAAATGAAAATGCATGCTCAAGGACACCTTCCCAAAAAAAAAACATCAATTCTGACAACAACAAAAAACTAACTGAAATGGTCACAACACTGAAATGGTGTTATTGCTGTCTCGCATGGTCAAAATTTAAATTTTGTCGTAATCAGATACCGTATTTCAATTTTCAAGTTTACATAATACCGTTTTATATTAGTGTATTTGTGTCCATTTTTTTGGGTACTAGTTATGCGATTGTCATATTAACGGGGGGTGCTGGAAAAAATGGTTCAACAGTCGCTGTAAGATCTATGTGTATTAATAAATTATTCTTTGCTTTTGCTTTTTAATCCTTAGTTTATTATTAGTTATCATCCTTCATAAAATATTAATTATATATTTTTACTAATTTGTTACTAAAATAGAATACTATATTATTATATTCCTTGCCGTAGATGGCAACAAGTATTCCGTCACTTTTGCAGATGAACCAGAAGTTCACTCTTTATTTATTTCACTAACCCATTTAATAATACTTTGACTCTGATGCAATGAAATGATTAGTTATATAGTTGAGAATAATTTCTCTGTTTTTACATCTATTTGTACATTTCAATATTCAAGTTATATCAATTTTAAAATAAATCTTAAGGAACTTAATTTTATTTATTCATATTATATATGAAACGTGGTTGGAATTATCCACGACTTAATGTTATAATCAATTTCATAAACATAATTGTAGAACTTTTATTACATAGATTTGTTTGTATTATATATATATATAGTTAATAGATTGTTTTAAATCTTATGACATTATTTAAAGGCATGATATATTGCTTGGTTTTGGATTACATTATTAATAAAGTTATTTATTTAAATGAATATTATATGTTTATATGAAATTTCAGGGAACTAGTGTTCTGTCACCAGTCATACCATTCTCAATGGTCATTATTCCGGCCTTTATTATTTACCAAAAGAGTGAATCTCAAGTTTATGAAAACCATCCCTGTCTCTATATCATAGCTTTTGGTATGGTCGCTGCTAAAGTAACCAATAGATTAGTGGTGAGTAACATTATTTACTATAAATATATTTGTTTTTCCATAATATCAATGATTTTTAGAATTAATTCAGTTTTAAATTTTTTTTTTTTTTTTTAAATTAAAGTTACATTGAAAAATGTGTTAATATTTTGTAAAAAAATATATATTTTATTCTGTGTGATTTTGTTTAAGGTTTCACATATGACTAAGAGTGAAATGGAGTATTTTGACTGGTCATTGTTTGGTCCTGCGATGCTTTTTATGAACCAGTATTTCAATAACGCAATACCAGAGTATTACGTTTTGTGGATGTGTTTGGTAAGTCTTCTAAATTACTTTTATACAATTTATACATTTTTTTAATTTTTTCCTTCAATAACATTACAAAATATTTTACATTTTAATTACTTATTGAAGTACTAATATAAGTGTGGCGCTGTAAATGTATTGACACATTTAGTGTCAATGTCCTCACACTGAGAACAAGTGTCGGGATACTCAATGCAAATAGCTGGACTTGTAACAACAAAAACCATGTCATAAGTATATCATGGTTAACACACAAATAACACGGCATTATTGTTAGAAAATCAAATGTCCAACATTTCGTATCTGTCAACACCAGCACTGAATCTGAAGCAATATTACACTAAATATGCCAATATCTTCACTCAAGTTGGTTTCAACCACTGTTCACTGCAATACTTTCGTCTTACACGTATCCAGGGTTGAACGATGGTCCATTCAGGCTCCATGAGAGACTCCAGTGAAGTCGCGATGACTCCGACTTTGAAGGATGTTGACAGCGTCTGTCTGCTGACAATCCTCCTGATGGTCATCCAAGATGGATAGAATGCAGCGGTCGCTGCCAATTATTTTATCCCATACCCTGACAATACTTATTACTTGTGATGTCCCTCTATTAAAAGATAAATCTAATATTATATATAGTGAAAAGATTTCGATAAAATATAATTTAATGTTTAATGTTTTTGCTTTCAGCTTTGGGTATTGGTAGACCTGACAAGATATTGCAGCCAGATATGTGTGGAAATCTGTGAATATTTGAAAATAAGATTATTCCACATACCTTACCCGCCGCCTACTCTTAAGAACAACACGAGTCAAACTGTCATGTCATCATCAGCATCAATAGAAAAAAATGGTACGAACACTCGTAGCAGAGCAAGAGCTAGGAAACAGAATCAGAGTCTGAACTAACACTCATTCTTTCCTCTTTTTATCCATACTTTTTTCCTTGTTATTTGATCATGACAGTGGGAGGTATCTTCACGGTTGTCTTCATAGTTTTTCTTTAACACGTTGACGGACAATTTTAGCGCTGAAGGTTTTAATTCGTAACTTAATTTAATTTTTAATGTTTTTTCTCGACTTTTATATTAATACATATTTTATGTCATCGCAGAATAAATACAATACATCATACGTAGTTAGCTTCTTTAATAATGGCTGAAATATCATAATGCAAATGAATCGCATAAACCTTTTTAAACCCAAGAGTGAAAACCTATGGGTTTGTTAATGGGTTAAAAAAATCTATAAGTTACATTTTATTATCAACTTTTAAATCGAATATTGTTGTTATTAAATATTAAAAATAAAGAAGAAAAATATCTTAAATAATCTAAAAGTAATTTATATTATCATTAATTATATTATGTACCCCTTAATATTATACATTTAATATATTCCTTATTTGTGGGAAATAATCTCAGTTACTTTCAATTAATTTATTAATTAATTTGCTAATTAAATCTCAGGTTTTTTTATTTCTTTGATAATCATATTTTGACAGAAACCTGGTAGTGTTAGTGTCCCTTAGCGTGTTAACTAGTCTTTACTCGGGTAATGCTTTAAGGAAACTTATCAAAAACCTTGCCAATACTTAATAGTTAAATCCTGAATTTATTCTAAGTTGTGTCGTTAAATATTATGTAGATTTAAAAGTGTTTTTAGTGTATTTATGTTTTCTTTTTTGTTGTGACTTTAACGAAAAGATAGTTCATCTAAATATTATTGAGGCCAATGGTGCAAGAGCATAGTTTTACCAAATTGATAATCTCAACTGATCAGAAAGCTGATTATTATTTTCATAAATACATTAAAAATTATCTAGCTTTTGTGCTTTGGCCATTTTTACTTGCTATGTACATATTGTTAGCATCAATTGCATATTTATATAGGTAAAAATAAACTTTATTATAAATTTTTCAGTTGCGTTACTTTTATTTTATTATTTTCATATTTCACAATAATTTTTCAAGCTATTCAATGCAGAGTTAATTTTTTCTGATTTTCTGTTGACCACTTAATGGTGACGCGATAAATAAGCGAAGACTGACATTCTTCAATTTGACTCGACGATCGCCGTAAGCACACATGTGCGCTCTACGTCGACGATCGCCACAAGCGCAACTGTAAGCGCTTTGCAATATTCGAAAGATTTTCAAAATTAATTCCGATTTTCTCACAATGACATCTATGAATATTTTAAAATATTAACAAACCAAAAAGGATTGATAATTTTGGGAGATATTCAAGAGATGGTTGTTGCGCTGTTTCTACAAACATGTGGCGATGAAGTGGTTAATACTATGCATTAAATTATCAATGGCTAATGTTAAAGAATCATGCTGAATACTATTGTAGGTTTCATTCGTGCTACCATTATTGATCGGTCATAAGAGTTTATTTAATTTTCTTTTATAGCTAGTTAGTTTACATAAATATACTTAATAATATTTGTTTTTTTTTTCATTTCTTGTGGATATACCAATGTCATTACGGTTTTAAAAATCAATATTCATATTTAATGACAAATAAACAAAATACATCACGTACATCTAAGTGTAGAATAAAATTGAATAAGATCTGTTTTTGCCACGGATTGTAGTTGGAATATGTTGGCTACTTAGATAGCCTACATATTCCAATTTTAACCACTACAAGAACTAAAAACTTGACTAATGTCAGCTGATCAATGTTATCAAACAAGATGTTTGGATATTCTGCACTTTCGTTTTTAATATTTGTTTTGTGTCAATGCATTTAAAATTGTTGAATGTATTGATTGTTGAAAACAAGAAATTGAATGTAATTTTTTTTCACATCAACTATTAACATTACTTTTATTATACTTAAATGTGGAAGAGATTCATGATTCGACTAGATTCATGTAATTTTCCATTTTATAGAAAAAACCACCTTTTATGTCATGTAAATAAATTTGTAGATAAAAAAAAACGTACTTACAGGGAATCTATTTGTTTATTATTTAAATATAAAAGTTTCTTCATGTAGTGAATTATTCTTGCGATCCATCTTTTATAGGAGTTACATTATGATATATGTAGAAATTATGCTTTTATGAACATACGGATACATTTGACTCCCTTTAAACATATCCTTATAAATAATATAAATTATGCACCCATGAAACTACAACATGATTTACTTTTTCTAACAAACAATAGACATTCTGTTAATGCTCATTTGTTATGACAACGCTTTCATTATTTGAGATATTCAGTACCAGTGGAATTTTTATTATTTTTCATTATTTTTTATTTACTTAACAATTTAAACAAATGTGTTAACACATTCGCATCAGGTGACATTCGCACTCGGCTGATACTCTAATACGGGAGATAAATCGATTTCGCGCGTAAAAAATATGTTTCTACATAAACTCCCATAACTTTTAAAATATCCAACATAACTACATATTTTTTTCAATATGATACTCACCAATTATAGCAACACTAGCAAAATTATCGAAAAGTTGTAGAACTTCTATCAACAATTTTAAATTATGTCCACAACTTGAAAATACACATTAAAACTTTTAAGGGTACGTTTTTTAGGGTTATAAATATTTTTTAAGATATTCATGGTAATAATAACCCTTATAAAGGGTATTATCACAAAAATATACATAAAATACTAGCGATTATTCATTAAAATTTAAAATGTATGTTGATTTTACAAAATAAACGAATTTGTAGTGACCTTGTGTCCCTAATATGCGTTTACTTTTGTAAAATTGATAATGTCGAACCTTATAAGTAAGAAAAAGTCAAATACTTGTAGAAAAAACAAGTATAAATACCCTACCCGACTTTAAAGCCAGAGTGCGTAAAAGGTAAAAATACCCTTCCCGTAATTAACCGTTAATCGATGTAACGGGTATTAATACCTTTCCCGGTGCGAATGTGTTAAGGGAGTTTGAATGTATCTTTTTTAGTTAACACATTTGTAGTTTTTTTTATTATTATTTGATTTATATCTTTTTGGTATTTAAACTTACCATTGTTATCTCAGAATAGCCTATTCCCACTCATCTTAATTAAATATATATATTATTTCCTCATATTTATTTTCCAATGTTAAACCTTTCATTATGCTTGCACACTAATTATGTGTCTAGTCGACATTGTTTAAGGAGTAACTTGTATAATGTAAAACATTAACTATTACGATGATGTTGTTTTATACGTCATTTAAAATAAGCTCAAATAAATAAATTTTTGTTTATTAATTAATTAATTACTTATTAAGTATGTGAGTAGGTTTTGTATGACATTTATTAGGTGACTTAGATTTAGATTGACTGCAATCATTTATCCATGAATATTTAATTTCATTGTATTCACAATAAAATCTTATAATTAAATAAATTGATTTAAAACAAAAATTTAATAAAATAACGCTTAGTTATCTTAGTGTGACTGAATTTGTTATGATATCACTTCTTATTGCTGAGATAATGTTGCCTAAAACTTCTTTTTGATCTACATAAACAATTGTATTTAGTTATTTAAAGAAAATTATTTAACTGATAGTTTCAATTATGAACATAAAAGAGAGTCAATTGTGCTATTTTATTGAACTGTACAGTGGCACTTTAACATACGAGTTTTTTGAGATACGAGTGATTTTTTGCTTTTAAATACGAGCAAAATTTTAAATTTGAGACACGTGCAATCTGCTTAGCAAGAAACACCCAGAAAAAGTTGCAACTAGTCGTGCATCGGAGCTATTTAATGTCACTTTGAAATACGAGTAATTTGAAATACGAGTAAGGTTGCGGAACGAATTAAACTCGTATGTCGAGGTGCCACTGTATATGGAAAACCAATTTGTCAATTATTATTTAATTTAGCTACGCCCGTGATCAAATAAAGTAACTGAAATGCAATTTAAAAATACAGTTACTCTCATAGTCAAACATTACAATAACTCTAATAAAATTTACTTATTTAACTATTATTTCCATTGATCCATTAAATTCTGTAAATATATATATAATGGTTATAAATATTCTACTGTGTTGACTGAAATAAATATTTATAAAATAATAAATACTTCACTGAGGATGTATTATTATGTCACTTGGTGATAAATGTAAAATTCATGGCAAAGAAATGTTATCATTTTTATTGAATAAATGTTTCATATGTCACTTTGTTAATTAACTTCATTTGTGTAATTAAAAAATGTGATTCTTGCTTTTAAAGCTTAGGTTAGATTCATTAATCGTGGAAAAAGATAAACTGTCGAATAAATATTAATTTCTTCATTTTTGTAGTTTGTGAAAGACGTCATTATTTAAATTTTTGTCAATTTAATTTTGGAAAACAACAAAAAAAATAACAGTTCTTTTAGTTTTTAGTATCTGCTCTTTCCACTATCAAAAAAATCTGATGTAATGTTATTTTGCAAATGTTTTTATTATTATGGTATTATATGTAATTTTTTGAGGTTGTAAAAATTGTTATAAAAAAATCATTTTCGTTATTTTCTAAATTAAATTGTCTTAAATATTGCTTATTTGGTGGGTTTATTTCGAGTTCAAAATAAATCGCATTCAATTAGTGCATTTGTAAACCATTTATAACAATTTAAAAATACTCGGGATTCAAAAATAAATTCTTTAATATTGTACTTGCCCTTATAGATTTTAACAGAATTATTAATTCAATATGAATGAAAAATTGTAAATGTCAAAAAAAATGAGTTTGCTTGATATAAATTTGCATTTTATATGCTTGACTACTTCAAGTACTACTTATTGGATCAACACTTCACATGCAGCAGTTAGCCATCCCTAAAATTGACTAACGTCATAGAATCCACAATAATATATCTCAATCACCATCCGCCACTATTCTTCTGGATGTGTTTTTTTTTATATTTGTTTTAATTATGATGTTTTTTTATCATTTCTGATAACTGTAATGTTTGATATGTAAAAAACATATTTATTATTATTAATTTAAGGTAAATCAAAACAACAACATTGATATGTGACATTTTGTAGGTATTCGTCAGCTAAGCCATCAAGCTATATGCATACGTTTGGCCAAACTGTTGATAATAAGTAATACCGCATATTTTATTCTATAATATTCCTGTAGCATTTTTCTTTAACACGTTTAACGCCAACGTAATGTTTTTAATGCATTTGACTCAGAGGCGCCATATAGGTCACATTCAATGTTAAAATTCCATTGAAATGTAACCACTGGCGTACAGGGACTGTTTGTTTGGAAAAAAACGTAGGTCTCCGGTAACCTACGTGGCGGCCTTTTCAACAACAGCGTAGGTCACCGGTGACCTACGTGGCGTGAAACGTGTTAATAAAGTTTGATGGCTTAGCCGATGTTATTGAATTGGTTAAAGTCCAATTATAGTTTTTCCATTAAATCTTAATATCATTAGTTTTATTAATTATTTTTAATGTGATATCTTTGCAGTATATTTCACTGGATTATATTATCTTATTGTATACATTGCTTTGAAAATTATAGCATGATCTCTACGACAAATCCATTGCTTTTTTGAAAGGGGTGGGGTAAATTATTTTATACAGTTTTCTCGTTTCTACACATTTTATAATATTTTTTTTTATGTAAGTTTACTTACATTGGATGAAGTAAATGCCAATATTTATATATTTTTTTATTAAAGTAGTGTTTTTTAATTATATATATTTAATTTAATTTTTTTACCTAAATAACTTGATATTTATTATTAGAGTGGCTTATATTAATGTTTATAAAATAATCAAAAATTCCTGAGCTTCCTTACAAGATCGTATTGGGAGAAATTTCTAAACTGTCTTAGGGATCATGCTATAATTTCTATAATTGAAAAGGTGACCTTTAGTAACTATCTATATTTTATAACCCTTTTTTTTGACAAGTATGTGTACAATTGAAAAAAATACGAATCTTCTGGTAGAAATATTTGAGGAATAAATTATTTTATTATACATAAACTAAAAACGTTTCATAGTTTTATAACCGTAGGTAATATTTGAATTTGAAATATATGATGGAGTGCTTACATGGAGTTTTAATATTGATCAAAAATCCAAAAATACTTTCCATTTTGTTTAATACTTATGTAAAATATTTTTATGTGAACTATCAATTCCCTTAGTAAACTTAAAAAAATACCAAAACTGAAGAATAAAAATTAAAAGACTCTTAATAATAATATTATGTATTGAATATAAACTTTTAAAGTATTATTTAAAAGTAAATATTGTCCACTTTATGTGAAACTAGTAAAACTCCACTTTAAACATAAAATAACTTTTTGGTGTTACGTCAATTTAAACAATATATTACATAATTATCTTAAAATGTGAATTATTTTTCCACTTATACTGTTACTTATGAACATTAGTTTTATAAGTCTCCCAGAAACAGATGCCTTAAGTGTAAAATGTCATTTACCATCTTCAAAAATTGTTATACAGTGGAACCTCTCATATTGAGCATAATTCGTTCCAGAATCTTGCTCGTTATATGAAACACTCATTATGCGAAAGTAATTTTCCCCTACAAATCAATGTAAAACACTATAATGCTTTCCATGGGATTTTTTTTTCTAACGTTTATTCAAATAAAGTTAAATGCTTATAAATTGTTTAAAGATCGTAACAACCTGGATAAAAACGTTTTTAAAAATCGAAACTAGCTTATATTTATTAGTATATGATGATAAATAATTATTTTTTACTATAAAGCTGTCGAGAGACATTTGTTTTAGCCAACTCTTTAAAATTTGTTGAAAATGTGACACAATGTTATCATTAAATAGTTTGTAGCACGCATAACCACCTCCTTATTAGGATGATACTTCTGAATTTACGATGAAACAGTTTCCCATGCTTTCAGCACTTCTCTTATTGCGTCAGAAGATTGTTGTTCTGTTACTTCCTCTTCCTACAAACTCTCCAAAAAAATATTACAAATAAAGTCTGAACATAAGTTTAAAAAAATGTGTGATCACATGTGTGGCACTAACGTGCTAACGGTACGAGTGCTTAACACAGACTGACGCACTGGCTCGAAAGTTCCGGCTCACAAGTGTGTCATACGTTATGTGACTTCCCCTTTCTGTGACACTCGTTATGCGAAATATCGCTCGTTAACGGAGGTATTTTTTCGCATTTTTTTGGCTTGTTTTGTGAATTACTCGTTATGAGAAGTGCTCGTTATGAGAGGTTCCACTGCATTTCTAAATAGTTATCCGTGCTATGATGTAATTTGTGTAAAAACATATGGTACGTGGTCTCAATTTGACCACAACAAAATTGGTAGATAGATCTGTTCAGGAATGAATAATAGTCACATTTCTGAATGCCTCATATGTGGAAAATTACTAGTATTTATTATAAATAATTAAGAGGGATGTTGACAGTTCACGGTGTGTTTGCATGATTGCCTCTCTCTGTTATACCCAAGTGTTTTCTGCATGTGTTTTACTTTGTGTTGAGTGTTGTAGACTGCATAATGCATGACTGTTCATTTTTTTTTCAGCAAAAAAGTATGAATTGGAAACATCCGACAGTGACACGGACACGGCGCCCTTAATGAATTCCCACTTAAGTCAAAAGCTCATCTCCTTGTCCTGACAGGCGGCGGAAGAGCCAATAGTTTAATCATTTTTTTTAACATGATAGTATGTGTTGTGATAATTCATTTCTGAATATTCTTTCTTTGATGACATTTAAGATTTTTTATTACTTATAAATATTATTTATTGTTAGATTCAATTACTTTAAATATAGTTTTTTTTATTATGGTTTTTATTTAATTTACGAAATGTTCATAAATATTACATGAATTATTAGGTGTACCGGGAAAAAATGACGTTTTTTTAATAAAAACATTGCTTCATTTAATAAATATAATTGGTAATATATTAATATTTTTATATATAGAATTACATATATTTATATATTATATAAATAGCGATTATTAATAATCAATTATAAATATATTATAAATATTAATTTAATGTAAAAAATTGCCGGATTAAAAATTTTTAAGCCACCAATGGCATTTACAATCATTCAAAATATCTCCCAGTAAATCTCAAATTCGTAGCACGTATTTTACTTTCTTTCTTCATGAAATGGTAAAGCATAATATTTTGAATAAATTCCTCATTCGGTACAAAGCTCTCCATTGTATATAGGGTTGTAATTTTTTTTTGTTAAAAGTCCTAGTATACTCCAGGTATACGTAGTCAGAAAAACAACACAGAACACGTTGTAAAAGTTCAACTGCCGAAGCACAACTGACAACTAAAAACCACTAAAAAAACGACATTCTTTTTCGGTACACCTATTATTATAAATTTAACTTGTTAGTTTCCATTTTATAGTATTCTTAACTTTGAATAATTTTTATTGATCCTTCTCTTTCACTTAGAATTAAGAAAACCTACCATAAATTATGTTTTTTACAATATACCCATGTACCTCCACACAATGTAATACTATCCATTATGTATGTAGGCTTGCATTTTAAGACAATATAAAATATTTCATAATTTTTGTTACAATAACACTTCATACTTATTTTCTTTATTACTATACAAATTAGATAATATATTTTGAATATTATTTTTTCACTTTCCCAATTTATAATTGACTCGATATTCATATATCATGTTTGTTATTAACATACAACAGTCGCTTTATACACTATATATATATATATATATATATATATTTATATATATACATATATATATATATATATATACTGTATATACAGTACTATAATACAGTAGAACCTCGATTATCCAGACTAATTTGGGATGAAGGTAGTCCGCATGAGGACAAATCCGCTTAATCGAAAAAAATATAATTAACAGAAAAAAACAAGTATCTTCAGTATGATTTTTTATTATTTATTTAGATTTACAAATAGCTTTAACCTTTAAACGCCCAGCGGTTTCCTTAAGGGACCGCAGATTTACGTCGTTCAATGCCCTACAGTCCCATACAGGAGAACTAATGGTTCATTTCACAATCGGATTACATTAATTTGTAATAATAGTATTAAAGTAAGTTCATGGAAGAATCTATTGTGCGACGAAACATTACAAACATTGGCCTGCTAGGGCATTGAACGATGCAAATCTCCGGTTCCTTACGGGAGTGCTGGACGGATAAAGGTTAATATTAAATTATTTTGTGTAAAAAAAATCAATTATCGGTTTCTGCTTAAAACTAGCTTTTGTTTTTGAAGCTGTCAAATTGTGAATACTTTAAAGACATATAAGTTGTCCTGAATTACACTTTTCTTGACTCTCAAACCATTTCATGGCGACATCTAAACACTGCAAAGCTTCAGAATATTTAAGACCAATATGGCCCCCCTCGCAAATCTCTTCTTCGTCTTGATCGTGTTTCTCTGAGGCAGATATTTCTTAAATTATTTCCTCATTCAAAATTTGGAATACAGGAATGTTTGCATCGCAATTTAACCACTCGGTTACATCTTCTTTTTTTATATTGGAGATCGTTGACGTTCCGACACCATATTTATTAGACAAAAAACGTCCCGATTCACCGCAATTCAAAGCATTGATTATATCTAATTTGTCTTGTAATGAAACTACAAGATAATCGAGATTCTATTGTATTATATTTATGATTTTTTTATGATATAATTATTTAAAGAAAAACTAATCATTTCAAACAAAATAATTGAATTACCAGTTCCTGAAACTAAATTAATTTTAAATAAAGTCAGTCTTTGCTTTTTTTTTTTAAATAAGTCACATATCATGAATTTGCTGGAGACATGGCAGCATATATTCTTTACACTGTAAGTATTTACACTTGAAAATAATTAATGTTGAAAATAATAGTATTTGCAATAGCAGTAAACATTAAAAATTTGGGGATAACTAATGTAACAATGTTTTTAACTTATTTCACCGCATATGACGTCTTTAACTGTTGTGAGCTTTCATGGATTTTGTAGTAGCCTTTTTTACAGATTTATATTAATGGTTAAAATTTGCTGAAATTCAAAAGTAAAGTGAATCCAAGCGTTTTTTTCAAGATAATGGGCTGCACATAAGAGTTTGGCGTGCTACAGGTTGAGTATGGTTTGTTGAGAAGGTATTTTTAGCCTTTAATCCAGATCTATAGATTTTGTCCTTGATATAGAACTGAAATAGAAGCGAGAACAGTCAAGTACAGCGGTTCACATGGTGGGTATTGCATTGCGTGATATTTATAAAATATTTTTACCCAGTAAATTGGCGAGGATTTTTTTCTTTCCTAAAATATCAGGGAGGTGTCATCTTCTGAACATAGGTGGATGGGGGAATACAGCAAAAAATGCAGAAATTATCAGTCTGGCCATACAATACTTTCAATCCAGGGCACTAAAGGTTCTAGGCGGGTGTAATGCACATGCGCGCCTGGGGTAAAGGTCGCGCAGATAGCTATGACGGAAACCAAGCATCCAGAGTCCGGAAGTGGTAGCAACAAAGGAGCGCCATGGTCATTTAAAGGATTGCGATATCTACCTTCCGGTCGCTGTGTGCACATCATAGCATCTGGGTGCAATCTATCACTTGGATATGTAGAGAAACATTCTTCGTCTGACACCTTCTCGGCAGCTATCTTTCTAAGTTTGTTTCTGTACATAATTGGGACGTCCAAGTTCCAACCCGTAAAAACTAGTTGTCGGTTTTCGAACGGCTGACCCCGTGGGTAAGCAAGCCGGACCCACCTCTTCCGTAAAAGAAGTTGCCCGATGGAGCTGCAAAAGTGCGATGTCATTATAAATGGAATCGGTTGTGAAGTTCGGATGGGTAACTTGACGAGTGATATTAAAAATACGGACGGCAGCCGGGCGCGAGTACATGTCCGGAGAACCGAGACGGGCGGAAGTCACGTTATTCAAGTACAGCGGATGCGCCGCCGTGAGGATCCAGCGGTCGCTGACAAGGACGCCGGTGCCCACTTTCGAGTACCGGAACATCAGCTGGGCTGAAGACGGTATCTCGTTATATTTAGTTACCGAGGACATGTTCGACCTTGAGTTCTGTTGTGTTGAGTGGGCAATCAATTCCGGCGAAGTCTACAGCCGGTCGCAACCGATCTGCCCAGGATGAACATTGTTCTGCTGCCTTTCCTGCTGGCGTCGATTCGGGTTTCGACACAGGTTTTGTTTCGGGCTCTGAAATGTTCATTTTTGGAGTCGTCGAAGGAGGAACAATATCAAGAGAAACATTTCCGCAACATATTTGAAAGTCGAGGTTATTAGAATTGCAGATTGCAAACTTGTCTGTCGGAACTTTATTATCTGACACTTGCTGACACTCGGTCACGGGCTTACACGATCCCAGGCTGCCGTCTTTCATCGCGCAATCGACGTCTCGTAAGTTCCAATGTGCCGGGGAGCCTCGGCCGGAACTTACGCCAAGATGGGTAAAGAAAACGGGTGCGGGGTCATCCCAGACCAGGAATGGCTCTTCTTCTTGTCTTGCTAAAGTCACGTGACCCAGATCCCATGTTATCTTGAAGGCTCGCCACTCCAAGTCGTGCAGCACGCCATAAGTAAGAGTCTCGGTTCCATTTGGCGACTGATGGTCGCGCTTGATGGTCGTTTTGGTATTAGCGAAGTCTCCGATGTAAAATTCCAACAGAGGCTCCGAGACGGAAGAGTTAGTACTGAGGGCCAGACGCACGTCGTGTTTAGCGCGAACTTCGAACTGGACGGAGTTTCCGCGCGTCACGAAAAACTGGTAAGGTGCATCGGGCGCGGTCACTAAAATCACGAACGATTGCTGCGCTGTGACGACATCCGTGATCGAGGCAATGAATCCCAGGAAAACAAATGCCAGTGACATTGACGAGAAAAGCACCATCTCGGGATTGGAATTCATTCCCGCGATCTTATTTGTATGAGATCAGCATATGAAATCCTTGCGAGTTTGGTGATTAAATGACTTTTTATGCAATGATAAGGAAGAGACCTCACTTGACCTAAGCAATGACAAATTTAAATTATCATTAATATTACTATTTACGTCTTAAATAAATAGAACGCATTGCTTTATAACGTCTTAATTAGGTGTTTTGAACATTTTAGACCTGCTGAGCAGCCTAACTTAAAATATGTTATTGCATTTTATGCATATATTTTTTTGCGGCGACTAGGGATTTAACTATCATTTGGTTGATTTTAACCTCAGCAATAGCTTTTAGCATCAAATAAATATGAGACCCCATGTTACGTAAAATAAAAAGTAGAATATCGATAAATGGAGACATCTTATCTGTGGATTGTATGAAGCTTGAAATTTTGAGAACATCTAAGAACTGTTCGGAGTGTTGCTCCCTCAATGACAACATTTATATAAAGTCACGTGAATGGGTGGTATTGTTTGATGACCAGACGATTGTAGTCTTCTATTTTTACATACGAAGTTATTTTAATAATGCTATAACAGGCATTTTACGAGTATTATACTTTATTCATTTTAGGAAGATCCCAATGACACAGTTATTGCCATGTGTAAAAGAAATGGGGCAAAAATATTTTATTCGAATATGTCGATTTTTTTCTCTTTTTCTTCGAAAAAAATTGAATTTGAATTGAATATAATACAATATTATACGAGTAATTGGAATATTTTAGCTTTGTACGTATGTCACTTGTATTGCCTTGTGTAAAAAAGATAAGGGGACATTTTTTTATTAAATTATATATGTTTATTTTTATTCTCTTCGTCTTCGAAAATAATTTTATTTTAGTATCATTTTTCCGCAAGGCGACACCGCGTGTCATATCAGTACAAATGCCCTACTGATAGTTTACGAGCGTAAAGATCTCTGATAAAAATGATCAGCTGAAAACTATTATGCTTAACTTGTGAAAACGTATTTTGAGGGTAATTCATGTGAAGGTTTATCATATTAATAATGAAAGCCTTTGACATTAAATATATATTTATTGAACATGATGTCACCATACATCATAAGTACATTAAACATCTATATTTCAAAATACATAAAACATCACCAAACCAATAAATACACCTTCAACCAAGTACATTATTGTGCTCACTATTTTACATATTCATATATAATATACTCGTATTTTATTAGGTCATTTTGATGGTTTTGTTTCCATAATAAACATTAAACATTTATTGTACAAAAATAAAACGTTTAATTTGTGCAGGATTTAACTGTTTTATTCGTAACATATTTTAAAAATCTTTTTACTAGTTTTGAATATTTACATTTTTTTATCCATTTTTATCATAAAGTGTATGTATTTGGTAAGTATTAACTGTCAAAATAGATAACACATGTTACAATATATATAAGATTAAACATTTCGTAAAAATGAAGCTCATAGAATGGGTTTTAGCTATATATTACTACAGTGCCGGCTCTAGACCCTGCGGCGTCCTAGGGCATTTATTTTTCTGGCGCCCCATATTATATGTATTAAAAAAAATACATATAGATTGCCTTCGGCGCCTCTAGATCATTCGACGCCCTGAGCCACCGACCCACTACGCCACCCCCTTAAGCCGACACTGGATTACTACATTATTTAACTGAATTCGCAGCTGTAATGAATTGATAAGAAATAAAGCTATATATTAAAATAATATTTAAAAAATGTTAATATCGCTGTTTTTTCCACTTCGTTCGCTTAGTGAGCATTTATCAATGTTTTTATGTTTCCTGGAAATGCCCAAATACATTTAAAGATATTAAAAACTTATTTAAAGGCATATTTTAATCGTATGTAAATTATGTCTTAAATATAAATAAACTTTAATGGTGTTTTAATTGGTAAATTTTAGGCCTTTATGTAATATTTCAATTTTGTAAATAATTTTTTTATACGTTAGTTAAATGGAGGAATGGAGATCGAGATGCAAGATTCAAGAAGAAATGAAGAAGGGTTAATTATGTATTTTTATACCACGGATATATAATCAGAATAGAAAATCTTGGATAAATCACGTAAAAGAAATAGTACATATATATAATATTATATATCGTATAATATTGGATTTTTTTATTAAATAGATAAATAATATTTTTGGATCATTTCATTGTGTATATTCTTGATGGTGTCACGACCTATCGTTCAGACAATTCGTTTAAGGACTCATCGGTAACGACGTGGGTCGCACTGGACGTCTGGTGTATGGGACAGTTGGCGCACGAGACAGCTGGTGCACAGGCTGTCTCGGTAACCTAACCTAACCTAGCCTAAGGATTTTTCAAGTGATCATAGAGTCCAGAGATCCATAGATCTTGTTAACGAAATAACTTAGTTAGAAAAGGTTAGCGAGACATCCAGTGCACCAGTTGCCCCGTGCACCAAATATCCCGTGAACCAGACGTCCAGTGCGCCCCACGTCGTTACCGATGAGTCGTTGAACGAATTGTCTGGGGACGAAATGCGGCGGAACCATTCTTTATACTTAATTTGCATAAAACAATTTTAAAAATTGCTGCATTTTCAATATACCGATAAATTGGTATATTTTGAGGCCGACTGTGGAAATATTTTACTAACCACCTTGTGAAGCGAAAAAAAACACTTCGCTACTTCTGTGTTTAAACGAATGTCACATTTGAATAATAAGGAAAAAAACAAGAATAAATAACAATTGTATTATGCCAATTCATCGTTCAGAGAGATTGATAACAAATTACCAGAACAGAAAAAAAAAACTTTGATTTTCTCAGGGTATTATAAAATGGATAATTTCTGATTTTTATTTTGACTATTTCATCATACTATCAAACCTTTAGAATTGTAATTATTACATAGTTGTTATTATTCAATTACATCACCGTGATTACAATTGTACAACACGTATTCATAAAAATAGTCAATCCAGACATTTTTTAAATACTGACTTCTCGAGAATTTATCAACCCGACGATCGCCTTAAGCACACATGTGCGCTCTACGTAGACGATCGCCATAAGCGCAGCTGTGCGCGCTTCGCAATATTTGAAAGATGTATTTCAAAATTAATTCCGATTTTCGCACAACGACATGTATGAATATTTAAAAATATTAACACACCAAAAAGGATTGATATTTTTCGATCCTTTGGGAGATATTCAAGAGATGGTTGTTGCGCTGTTTCTACAAACATGTGGCGATGAAGTGGTTAATTATCATTCACAAAATTTGAACTATTTACTGAGGAAATAAAATTACTGCCTCGAGATTGTGAAACGTAAAAATGCAAACGTCGATAAAAAAAACATAATCAAATATAAATTAAGGATTGAAAAAATTAAGTAGTATTTTACTAAATTTTAAAACATTTAGCTCGATAGTTAAAATAACTAATTGAATGGTAACTTAAATTTTTTAATAGGTCAGTGAAAGTGTGTTTTAATTTATTAAGTATTAGTATTACATAAATTATATGAAAACTAGTGACTTTAGACCCTGTGGCACCCAGGGTTTTTTTCTAGAGCCCCATTTTGTTTATATTTAAAGATATATATTTAAAGAAAGATTGGTTGCCCTCGGCGCCCCTAGTTTATTCAGCGCCCTGGGGTGCCGACCCACTGCGCCACCCCCTAAAGCCGGCACTGATACCAACGTAGATGATCGTAGTGAAAACAATCATCATTGAATACTTGTACATTTTATACATCCATGTTTCTTGGTGGAAGTACGAGCACATAAGTCAAAGTGAATGAATAAAATAAATATTATTAACTTAGGAATATATATTTCTACGATTGAACCATACTTTAAAATACCCTAACTACTTATGATAATAATACAATGCTCATTGTATGAAGGTAAATAATTTTCGTCAAGATAATCAGGTATCTTGAGGTATTTTTATGTGGATATTCGTAATTTTGATAGAATAAATATTTAGCATGAAAACAGTTGTTTTAATTAATTAGAATTTTGAGATGTTGTAGGCAATGAATTTAAACAGCATAATTTATTGTCCTCTTAGTATTTTTTTTCAATACACATGATTAGTGTGAAGTCCCTCCGCACAAGGTATAGTAAAAAGGAACTACATATATTATACACGTAGTAAAGCTTGCATCTGGAAATATCTGAAAGTATTTAGTTTTATGTTAGCATGTCACGTGACGTGAAATTTACACGAGCAATCTGGATTGAAAATTTGTCATTTTTAGAAGAGAAATAGAGTTATAAAAATATGATTGACAATATGATCTTCATTTAATTCCTATAATTAGAATGTAAGAGGATTGCTTTATTGTCGGTTGCAATGATTGCACTGTGTTTGAATTGATATAGAATTATATATGTATTGATATCCTTCTCTCTAAGTTGGATATCAAATTACTGGGTGACAAGATGCAGGAGCAGATTGCCAATACAAAGAACTTGTTTTCGAAGCACAGTTCGAGTTTATTTTAAATAAAGACTTGATTTCTACGCCCGACCGGTATGTCATGTCGCCGGCCGGGCGCCAGTTAATTGACAACTGCCGAACACTGTGACATCTAGCGCCCCAAGACGGTCGCGGAAAAAAAACACATTAAAGATGGAAAACCTAAAGGATCCATATCAAGCTGATATCAGTATGATTCTTTTTGTATAACTCTATCCCTTATTAAAAGCTGAGTTATTTTGCAATTCTAATCGTTCGTGTAAGTAGCCATTTAGAATCACTGCAATTAAACGGTTTAACTTGTATGGCAATAGGTCCACACACGAATAAACTTTAACATGATTTAAAAGTAAACTGTAGTTTATAACATCTTAATGTGTTCCGTAAGCGAATGTTCTTATAACAACTTCATTGAAGTAGGTAAAATTATGATTTTATATTTTATATCGTGGAAAGGAAGACGGACACGATTAATTATTTATGTATTAATACCATCCAGTACACTGACATTTCACACATTTAAAGCTAAAAGTAAAACATAAGACACACATCGAAATATTGTATGCACCAGCGTGTTACATAGTAAATAGATAGGAGATATTATATAAATATTTATACTTTAATTGTAAATATACGATATTTAGTAAGGCCAAACCTTATAAGATGAGAGTAATAGATCTTAAGAGAACAAGTTCATAAAAGTCAATATTAGGACTAGATTTTTAAAATCAAGAGATTATAAAAAAAAACTATATTCAACAACTTCCCGGATCATCACACATAAAGTGAGATTTTTCATGCGGAATAGCATGTGTGTTCCGTAAAATATTCATGCTATTCCGCTTAGCCATATTAAATAAATAATTTGTTCAGTATGTAAAACAGTACTCATTGTAAAACCTATTTTTTTTTCAATATTTTCAGCATTAATTAATTAACATTTCGAAATATAAATATTTATTTATTTACCTGGTTTTTACATGGTTCACGTAAGATAAGTTATCACTTAACAAGGGAATGATTGAGAAATGCTACGAATTAGTCGAAACTGCATTCTCCTATTAGAGAACTTATCTTACGTGATCCATGTAAAAACAAGGTAAATAAATTAATATTTTTACACCTACAATTGTTTATACCTATACACTCATATAGGTTTAAAGGAATACGCCATTTATAGTCATAAATAAATATACAGATACTTGTTTAAGCAAGATTAATCTGCGGCGCATTTCACATTAACTAAATTTTTATTTTGAAAAACTGCACCAGAAATAATTAAAAAAAAACATAGCACTACAGAGATACGATCAGAAAGATACAGATTACTAGTTTGATTGAAGTATTCATATTTAGAATAATACCTGTATATGTATATCGTTTGCAACTATAACTACAACATTAGAATTGTACACGAGTAATAACAATGATTTTTTTTTTTAAATTGAGATTTTATAATAATCGCTTGAAACAAATTTACAACAAACAATCAGCGCAGGCACCACATTCAGGAAAGTCCATTTTTAACGTTACACAGATTGGAATGTTTTATTTTCAAATTTTTTAACACTTTATATCGAGATGTTGTTTTATTAACCTTGTATTTAATAGATCATAATAATATTACTTTTCAATCATAGTCCTCTCACACATAATATAAAAAAAAAAACATGTAGCTTTGGTCTGGCTGCTCATACTCGTACAAAATAGTACACACTTTTAGCCTGTGAGCTTGAAAGTTTTTTGAGGCCTTTGGAAGGCTTAAAAATATAAATTGATAATATTTAATGACAGTTTTACGCAAAGTAGCGTAATTTTAATAACAATTAAATTGTGAAAATATTAAATTAAAAATACTTAGTTTAATTTTGCAATTTAAGCTTTTAGGCAAGTTACTTGATTTATCCCATTCAAGCAACACGTTATTTAATTGAATAGGAGTTAGAAAATATAACCATTTACATATAACATGATTTTTAAAGCAAGAATTGATATTCAGCTATTACGATAATAATAAAAAGTGAAAATAGTATTTGATCTCTTATTAAAATATGAATCGCTTATAATGTGAACATATATCACTATATATACTCGTATACAATGTAAAGTTCATCATTATTAAGTTTTATCAGCTGCCATGGTCTTCGCCTCTTCCCATGTCAGCTCTTCATTGATATACTTAATATAGTGAAAAGAGTAATTAATATTTAAAAGAATGACAATAACATAAAACTAAGTATTTTAAATCTCAAGTAACATAATTAAATTATTATTACGTAAATAAAAAATTTTTCATTACAAATCACAACTCTCCAAATTCAAAACGTAACATAACAATTTGACTTGTTAGTTTAGGTTAGGTTAAACTTTACAGCAAAAAATTGAACTCGGTTGTTAGGTGACTGTGGTATCAAATCAACACGTGGATTCAACAGTCCACGCTGCGCCTTTGACGGCGTCACGCAACTTTACCCTAGAGAGGGCCAAGCGTTACTGACGGCCTTTTTGCGCGCCAAAACATCATATGACAGTTCGAAGGCTGCCATTACACGATATTGCCACCACAGTGATTATAACTGAAATGATTGTTTCGAAAGAAAAAAAAAACACATTCGGAAGATCGCCTGCAGGAGTAAGTATACATGGACAGGTGGCTTATCTAAGGGTGTGCCACATGGCGATGGCCTTCCTCGGTTGCTGCGTCATCTGCGCCCAGTGGAGCCCCTCTTGGCCGGGCTCCGCGGCCCCCACACAACTCCAGCCCACGGCGTTGCTGCCGCTGGACACACAAACCTGAAATGTGTGAGTAATACCAGTAATATCAGCTTCTTTAAATAGTTATGTGCTTAATGCGCAGCAATAAAATGACAAGTTTGCCAAAAAATGTGGAATCACATATAGAGTTGAACTCAATGAAAACGAAATTATACGGCTTCGTATTTTAAAGGAATTATTGTGCATTACAATTGAAATTGAGTTATTGAAATAATGGAAAGGTAGAACCACAGCTTATTTGTTATGTATTAAACTATATGCATTAAGCCTACCTTATCTGTATTTTTATAGCCTATTAAGACATACTAAAATACTTTGTCTTAAAACCCTAGAGGTAAAGATCTTAAATAACAGTTATTATATAAGATCTGTGCCCTGGAAGACTCAGTATATAAAACAACGCTTATTGTAAAACATATCCCTATGGACTTGTACAGGTCTATAGGAATACACCGTAAATACTCGGTAAATAAAAATTGGTATTCGTAGTTCTAACATTTCATGAATAAGGAGTCATAACACAAGATGTAGATTTCAACAAGATGCATCTATGGCGTTTATCACGTGAACTGTATTTATATCTTTGTGATTTTGGTGTTAAAACTAGAAATATTTATGTAACAAAAAACATAATTGATAAATCAATATAATATAATAGTTTTAAATTTTTTTGTCATCCTATTTTGTATATTTGTAGTACATTGAAAAATTGTTCTGAAAATAAAAGAAACATATAATTACCTCCAAAGCAGCATCCTTGATTTGATTAGAAGTGAGACTGAAAGAGAGAGCTTCATTCCATACAGGGTTTGGTGTATCTTTTCGAATTGCTGTTTTCTTTTTCTTCACTCTTTTTCCCGATACTAAAAGGTAAACTTTTACAAATGGATCTGAAAATACAAGAACAAAATTCTTCTAAATAAATCAGTAAAATATTGTATTATTTGGTATCATCATCAAAAACACAACAACTTGTAATAGGAGATATTGATTGTTCTTTGAATCAAAGGCCAACGTCAAGTTTAATGAACAAAACATGGATACATATACTGTCTGCGGTTCGAATTTCATGTCGACCATTTTAACCTTTACTATGCCAAGCGGTTTTCGTATGGGGAGACCCCGAGGGCCGTCATTTTTTGAAAAAATTAAATGCTATTTTTAAAATCGATGTATAATAGATAATTATTGACAATACGTAGTAGCTAATTATTTCAACATGGCAGCAAGAGATGTTACTGTACGCTCAAAATATTGAATTATTAAAAATAGTCAAAACTGGTTAGATATTAAGTGTTAAAGTGGAGCATCTTTAGATGCGATTTTTGTATGGGCGGCCTCCCATGCACGGGATTGTAGAGCGTCTATAGTCGCTTGTGGCATAGAACCGGTTAAAGTTATGTATGATGGTATTTGCTGTAGTTTTGTGTGTTGAAAAGTGGTAGGATATGTTAGGGACGCAGGCGAAATGGAGTACAAGAAACATCTTTCAAACTCGTCAGTAGCACGATATTTTATGCAAGTGTGATCGAGAACTATAAGCTCTTATGTAGCGTTGTTTTTTTCAAGTGATACACATTTGTAGAGAGGCATTCTTATCAACAGCATATATCTGTAGAAGGTGTCACGCTTGTCTTGTAGAGTGAAAGCTTACGGGAGAGGTGATGTACTAGAAATAGTGTTTACTGACCTAGAGTTTCTTTGCTCTCCTGCGCTGGCCCCAGCAGGTTGCGCGCCTTGAGTACCACGGCTGTGAGTCTCTCCGCTGAGGGCAAGTAACTGAGGGACAACAGCAGCTCCTGCAGCTCTTCAGGAGGCCGCTTCTGGCGACCAATCTCGCCCCAGACCTCTACGCCTCCAGCCACACTCAGTCCCTCCAAAGCCACGCGTACCTCGCCGGTCACCTCGTTACGGGAGTATCTGCAATCAATACACGTCATGTATCTTCTTCGGAGATTTACAAACCAGTTAATCATGAGCTTGGTAAGCCCGAAATACCAAAATCGTTCCTAGCATATTATCCTATATCTTCTCCACACAATGCTATTCTGTCTATAAAATGGTGCGTATCGACTCGTCGTATTACATTAGTGAGTAATTTACTTATGTGATGATGGTGAATCAGTAGCGTCGTAAAACGATACTAGCTAAAGAAAATAAAACTCTGAAAGAAAAATCTTGGTTCTCTAAGTTGAAAGTTATGCGTGGTGCCGACAACCCTTCCTGGTAAAAAAAAAGTTTTATAATCTTGCGGAAGTCAAAACACACCAAAGATGGTTGCGCTATAGAAAAAAAGAAGACATCACTTATCCTTTATTTTAGTAAACAAATGTACACATCCTGAAAGGTATCGATCGAATATATATATAATATGTAACCCGTGTTGGGCCAATTATAACGTATCGTGTAAAAATGATGTATGTAAAAAACATTATTATCAATGCAACATGCAAATTGTTAAAATTTTAATAATCCATATAAATAAAAATGAATATATTGTATATTTGTTTATTACTTATGGATGCCTTTACTGCTTATCCAATTACGATGAAGTTTTCCGGAAATGTTTCTGTATCATTAAAATCAATAGAACTCGGCCAAAACCTATTTAAAAATTAAAAAAAATCTTTTACTAAGGATCGAAAAAGTTCGTTTGTTGATTTTAGTCGCCTTATTTATGTGAGAACTTCGTAGACTTATACTCGATGTACATATTTAGTCTTATTAGTTTACTAATAATAATAAGTATTTGTATTTATTTATAATTAGTACTTTAGGACGAAGATCCTTTGTTTTAATAAAATAATTTTTGTTTTAATAAAAATATCATTACAAAACTGTTTCTTCTTTGAATGACATTGTTAGACAAAGTCTTGAGCAACGCGTGGTACAATGCGCTAGTAATAAATTAATTAATATTTTGGTTGAATTGTTGCATACCTGTCACAGTCGTAGACTTGCAGGAGCAGTGTCTTGTCCGCCAGCTCGTCATGCGAGACAGGGAACTTGAAGTGTTGATCGAAGAGAGGGTTAGGGTCACCCCTTCTGACCGGCGTCTGTCGTGCGCGCGTGTCAACCTCGGGCAAGAGCGCCAGACGCACGTAAGGGTCAGTGAACCCGCCCTGGTCGCTACCTGCCAGGTCGTGAGCTGCAATACACACATTTCTCTGGTAACTTCTTAAAAGCACCTTTACTACATTTAATATATACAGTGGAATTTCCCATAACGAGCATAATTCGTTCCAGAATCTTGCTCGTTATTTGAAACACTCGTTAAGTGAAAGTAATTTTCCCAATAAATCAATGTAAAACACGATAATGCGTTCCATGCGAAATATTTTTGTTAACGTTTATTCAAATAAAATTGAAATGCTTATAAATTGTTTAAGGATAGTAACAACCTGTTTGTCTTGGGTACTTCCAAGGTATATAAATTCTTTGCATCTTTAGGGGTACTCCTAGCATTGATATGTTAATTTTCTGCTGCTCATTGCGGCTTACTTTCATGACTTTGGTTTTGTGCTGTTTATCTTCATATTGTAGTTGGAATAAAATATGTTTTCCATGGATGTCAGCGCTTCCGTGAGTTCATCTTCAGTTTAGCAAAGAGCAACGTCCATGTACAATAATGGTAAAATATACCGTTGAACGATAATCCTTTTACGCCTGCATTCCGACTCAATTTCTTTCATAATATCTTTCATTTCATAAATCATACATTTCATTTCAGAAATCAATCTTAAACACGATAATACGTTCCATGCGAAATATTTTTGTTAACGTTTATTCAAATAAAATTACATGCTTATAAATTGTTTAAAGATAGTAACAACCTGTTTGTCTTGGTTGTGGGTGGGTGCATAAGGAATTAATTATTTAAATTTACAAGAGCAACGTCCATGACAATAACGGTAAAATATACCAAGTGAACCAATTTTACGCCTGCATTCCGTTGATTGCAGGTTAGACATAAGTGTGTCATACATTATTTATCAGACTTAAACCAATAACTTCTGAGGTTTTCACTGCCAGATTTGATATTGTGGCTTTTGGGTTTGACCTTGTGTGCCGAATTTATTTTTATCATTATTTCGACCGCCATTGCAGGGGCCTTCTTCAGGATTGACCCCTGCAATGGCGGTCGAAATATTGTGTAAAAAGAAATTCACACACGACTAAACCCAAAAGCCACAATATCAGACTCAATCAAATTTAGAAGGTACTGTTGGAACTCCAACGTAAAGGTGCATTATCTATTTTTACTATTACTAGTAATTTTTTTGTTGTATTTGTAACATTGATCTGTAAATAAATAAATTATATACGAGTATATGAACCTTTTAAAAAAGTAACGTAATAAATGCATTAATATCTTAGGTTGTTACCTTCAATGAGATGGACTGTGAAGTCAGATCGGTCGAAGTCGTACTTGAGGCGCATGTGCAGGCGCCCCAGGGAAGGACCCTGAGACAGTCCGTCTGGCGCCCCCAAGAACACGGGGCCCTCGCGCTTGGTGTACAGGTCCGGCTGGAGTGCTCCTAGGGGACTCGCGGGCGGAAGGGGACTCGTGGACTCCACGAGGGAGTTGCTGCGGTCTATTCTGTTGAGGCAACGACGCAAACTTATTAGTAAAAAGTCATGTCATTGTCAAAAATACAATTTAAACAAAGTTTTGGATACAGAATTCATAAGCTGAAATTAGGAAAAGGAGGAAAGTTAAGAGAAGAAAAATCTTACATTAGTATGAGAAAAGTGGTAGTGATTAAAGAGGAAATAGATCCACAAGTTTACGTCATTTTAAGGACCTCCGATAATTATCAAGCTATTGGCAAGCTATGAGCAGCCCCTTTAGACAAAATGATCATGGAAGCGTTGGGCTTATTATCCGATTTCATTTACAAATCTGATTATCAAATCACTCAAAAATATGCGTTGGATACTACAGTGCTCTTCAAGCGCTCGGACGTCTTGCTCTGGAGGTTATCAAGAACCATTTTTTTTTTTTTTTTTTATGTAAGCGCACACAACCGGTCAAGACCAGTGCACTCTATGACGCTCAGCCAGGGAGGCTGGACGCTGCATGCGGGAAACGTGTGTTGTGTTCGTGTTTGTGTGTGGGTTGGGGAGATTGCAAGTGTATATTTATCTGTTTCTTGAAGAGATCCAGATTGTAGGAAGGAGGAAACACAGACGCTGGAAGAGCATTCCATAGCTTACCGGTGGCATTAAGGAAGGAACTTTGGAAGCTGCCAGTTCTTGGTCGACATATATTAACCGTGTATGGATGTTCGGCAAGTGTAAGACGTGTTTGTCGGCTGTGAGTGGGTGCAGGAGGAATTAGTTCTTTGAGTTTCGAAGAGCAGCGACCGTGGTAATAACGGTAGATGTTTCGTATATGTTTCCAAGTGGATCTTCGGGTGCAGGTATGTTGTTGAACGAGGAATTGACAATAGCGGATGACAGAACGAAGTAGCGACAATTTGTGGTGACCATTTGTTGGCGGAGCACAGATACAAAGTGACCTGTCCGAAAGGCCTTAGGCCCCAAAAAAACGGTATGGAATATATATGGGAAGAAAAAATGGCTTCAAACATAAGATGAAAATTTTCCCTTTCTCTGCACCGAGCCTTCTCTGATAGAAAGAAAAAGATAAGGAAACGTATTACCAAAAATATTCGAAAAGGCGACAGCTTTACAACTTTAGTACATATACACCCATATGCAGAGACATTCCTTGTCTTAAGGTACCCGTTTTCAGAGGCGTTTCTTAAGATTTGAGGCGAGTCGAGGGCTGAGGGTTTCTAACGCGAACTTTAGTCATTCTCATGGAAGTTAGCTATGTTAAGTGGTTACTTTAAGAAATTTCATTATATTCGGTTGTGTTAGGTTGTGTTGGTTACTGTACGGCGTTATTTTAAGTACTCGTACATACGGGTTTTAGTGCCTTAGAAAAATGCTTACCTGGGAGGGATTAGCAGTGGAGACAAGCAGCGTGGGGCTCTAGGGCTGGACGGAGGCTCACAGGTGAGGGAGGCCAGGGAGCCGTGGGCGGAGGGCACAGTGGGCGGGGGCGCACCACGTGCGTCCAGTGAAGCAGCACGCAGCGGTGACAGCGCACGTGGCACACTGGGGGCCCCCAGAGAGCTGCTGCCTTCGAGCACGCTGCGTCCATCAGGCCCGAATGCGCGGATTTGAGGCGATGACCCTCGGTGACCTCCAGGCTGTAAAATACACCATTTATTCAGTAAGAACCGTTTTCTCGAAAGGACTTTTTTCCAATTGGCGTGCAGAGTAACTTAAAAAAATATTCATATTATTTAGTTCTTATTGCTTTCTTTTAAATAATATATAAGTTGAACTTAAGTTTTACGGAAAAAAAACATTATGAGAAAAAAAAATTAAAGAGAAGCAATGGAAAAAGTGAAGAAAAAAAAGGTTTTTCATATGTCTCTTAACTATTGAATTTTTTATATTTGTTATTAAATACTAAGTTCAACTAATAACTGCATTACTATTCTTTGTAACTTAATCTTTTTACATCGCTTCCAGGTTTGTAGGTTGTTTTGCGACCCCCATCGTGAACGCCAACAGTACACCATAATTTCAGAACACCATGTATAACAGCTTATAAGTAGTACAATATCCGAAAAAAACTTCTTTAAATATTTGTGTATGTAGACTTTTCATCATTCCTTTCAGTCAAAAAAATCACAAAAAAGGTTAAAAATGTTCCTCAAGGTGGTTGTTGTTAAGCTGTTGAAAGATGTTACCGTGCGGGATGCGCTGCTCTCGAGACTGCTCTGCGATGAGATGGAAGGAGTTCTCGCAAGGCGGGCAGCATGGGGGCGCGGAGGCTCAGCCCCTGGGGTGCCCCCAGACCCTGGGGAGTCTTTCGACATGTTGAACTCCTGCAACAGACAGCAACACAGCACATCAATATCCGCACCTTTCAACACAACACATTGATACTCGAGAACGTAGATGTTTTAACGTTGAAAATAATTAACAATCGACGAGACGTAGGAGAAAGAACACCTTTACATTCATAAATTGTGAAAATCTTCATTCAGCATCTCTGAAAAAAATATTTACAAAAGTAATAAATATGGTTAGTATCATTCCCGCGAATTTACTCTTTAAATCCTCTATTGAGTAATCTATGAGTAATCTGAATTTTAACTGAAAAATTCATTTAACAGAAAATTTTATATTGTTGTCACTATTTTTACAAATCTTCACACTCCTTATAAACTGTTCAAGTTTTTGCAAATAGGCATCACATATTATAAATTCCGTACCTACTCGTACTTACTTGAATTTTCAATTAGGTAGATACGAGTATTTACTATTTAAACATTCTCTTGTAAGATACTGTTCCTATTCGGTCAAGAGTTACACCAGTTCTGTGGAATATTTCGTCAAATTCTACCTTCTTGCAGGATGCTGACAATATAATAAACTAGTATATTAAAAATCTTCTCAAGATGAACCTTTTGTGTAGAAGTCAATCTTTCACGTATTCATTTCGCGAGATTTTCTGTCCATCAGTGTGATGTGGGTACGAAATGTCCAATATATATCCATGAGGCATTGTAGTAGGTTTACAACTGTCTATTTAAATCCTCATATCGCGATAATTCGTTTACTTCAAGAGTGTCAAATTTACTACGCAGTCTAATTGTATAAATAAAACTAGAATTTATTCTCACCTGAAAAAAAATAAAATATTAGTAAATTTATTGATAATCCGTAGAGACCCGTATTTTTAGCATTTTGAAAAAGATGCGAAAAAAAATTAAACACATTCAAGAGAATACCGACAGATGGTGATAGTAATTCTGAAGTCTCATCTGTGGAATTCTATGACGCCTACGACGCTGCATGTGTTGATCCGTCGACGTCATTGACTACAGCCCGATATTCACGCATCATTCTTTTTTATTACAGGAATTTACTATGAATGGGGAACTTCACGGAACGACTTTCGTCTACCACCAATTTTGATTATTAGACTATGACCGACATTTTACGGGTGAGGGATCAAATTCACACCAACCGGGGGTATTTTAGAGCTCAGAAATCGATTCAAAATCTTTTTTTTAAATCTCCGTTGGGGATCGAACCCACGACATTTGGCTTGCAAAGCAAACGCTTTGACCATTGAGCTATACCCGCCGGTATGAATATTTTATACGATATGATATATTTTCGTGTCTTTATATTCAATTACGTAAATGTACAAAGTGAAGTGATGTTTTATTGGCATAATATGGACCGTCTTCAGCAGTGTTGTCGGCGAATATGTTTTCAGCTATACTATATATAAATACTTATACTCGTATACGAGTACAGTGGTGCCTCGCATAACGAACGCCTCGCACAGCGAACGCTGCACACAACGAACTTCCTTTTCGTTCATTTCACGATTCATACAACGAACTTCGCTTCACACAACGAACTTCGCTTCACACAACGAACTTCGCTTCACACAACGAAGTCGCCCACTTCACACGATCACTGCCGATTTATTGCATCCTTCCGCGCAGGCAGTCGTTAGTCACTGAGCAGTACGCTTAACTTACGCACGTGTCGCAGCAATCGTTCATCATTACAACGAAGTCGCCCGATCTTCTACGATCACTGCCGATTAATTGCATCCTCCCGCGCAGGCAGTCGTTAGACTCGTTAGTCACTGCGTAGTACGCTTAACTTACGCACGTATCGCAGCAATCGTTCTTCATTACGAATTAAATCGCACACGTATCACGGCAGTCGTCCTTTTAAGATAAACTCAACATTTTTTTTATATGATGGGTTCTAAAAAATCCCCTTCTCACCCAAAAGACCTAGAAGAAATATTGCAGGAAAATTATCCTTTTATCAAGGTGCAGTATTTGCCACCAAACACCACATCCATTCTCCAGCCAATGGATCAGCAAGTTATTGCGAACTTTAAAAACTCTACACTAGAGCCCTCTTTAATAAGGTGTTTGAAGAATGCGAGTTTGGTGGAGACAATATGACTATCCGAATGTTTTGGAAGGAGAAATTTGATATCCTTTTGGCAATACGACTTATACAGAAGGCCTGGGAAGAAGTGTCACAAAGGACCCTCATTTCTGCTTGGAAGATGCTTGTGCCTTCGTGGATTCAGGAAGAAGCAGTAGTTGATGACACAGAAGTGGTGAAGGACATCATCACAGTGGCCCAAAGGTTGGAATTAGAGGTAGAGGAAGAGGATGTAGAGGAGCTTATTGAGGAACACAAAGAAGAGCTGACAACTGAAGAGCTCCAAACACTTCTGGCCCAACAACAGGACAATGCTCAAAGGGAAGCGTCATCTGATAACGAGGAGCAACAATCAAACAATCAACCAATTCCAACTGCTGACATCAAGAACATCCTGGTCAAATGGAAAGCAGTTCAGGAGTTTACCAATGCCCACTATCCGGATTCCGCTGAAGCAAACAGGATCAACGACCTGTACTCCGATACTCTTGTCCGTTATTTCCGGCAGATGTTGAAGAAAAGAGAGAAACAAACGACTTTGGACAGGTTTTTCACTGCACCATCGGCCAAAAAGCGGAAAATGGATGAAGATGTGCAAGATTCGATTATTTCTTAAAATTAAAAAATGTGTGTTTTTTCATCATGTTTTTAGATGTATCTAAATAAAAATAATAACAAAAATTTATCTTTTTTATGTCATCTTACCATATTTTATGCTACAGAACGAATTTTTTTTTTTTTAACATGTATTGTTATGGGAAAACGCGTTTCACATAACGAACTTTTCGCATAACGAACTTGCTCCTGGAACGAATTAAGTTCGTTGTGTGAGGCACCACTGTATATATTGTAACAACAAACAATTGCTTTGTTTTGAATCTCCAGTTACTTTATCACGTGCAACTTGCGCGCTTCTGCTTTCTAGAATAACGAAGATAAATTCTCAGCTCCTTTCCTGTAAAATGATATACACCAAGTAAGAAAACACGTAACGCCGTCCATCTGTCGCCTTTGTAAGTAAATAATAAAATAATTAGAGTAAATGACGGGTTACGGTGAGGAAAACTTCATTTCTCTATGTAAATGTAACACTTGTTGACACATACATTCAACCCTCCTATAACGCACGTTTTTGTTGATTTGCAACGGAAATTTATCATATGCGGGTGCTTCTATGGTTTTATTTTGAGTTAAGCTCTTTGGACCAAGTGGTCCAGGCTTCGAGAGCATCAAGCTAATCATATGATCGTATGAAAACGTTATAGGTGGGATGACTGTAATGTGAATATCAGTAAAATTCGCCAATATATGGCGGCACAGAATAAAAACAAAAAACAATTAACTTCAAATAATATCTTTCAAATAATTCTTCGCTGGTTTTTTTGGTTTCCAAAATTAGTAAGTATTAATCAACGTATAATATTTTTTTATATTAACGTTAAGGTTTATCACGTGACTATATTATTACAGTTTATCAACTGACTATACTTGGTTAAAACTGCATAATTATAATTTTATACATATATATTTTTTAAATATTTTGTTTTGATATCGCATTTATTTTAAAGTGAATACATGTTTCGGACTCCCTGGGTCCATCTTCGATAAGTGAAGTGAATTTGTTATTTTTTAAAATTTAAATTAATATAAAATTATAACATTTGTATTTATAAATAATTATATAACCTATGCATGGTACATACGGTACATGACCGTTGTATTAGTCGATATGTTGATTTAAATTATTTATTGCAGTTAATTATTGATTTATGCACAAATGCGAAAGTTATAAAGCAGAATACACTTTTAATGAATCTTTTAAGATTATAGTGTTTTTATTTAATCATATATTTTTTAAATTAAGCAAAAAAAAATCGAGATCAAGGAACTTTGTCAGTTAATTACATTAAACTTTTCTTACGAGTACAAACCTGGTACGGTAAGTCCATGTTGGATTTATTTATGTTTTAAAATTCTTAATTCTTTCGCAAAAATAATGTACACAATGAAATAGCTGAAAGTCTATATTCCTGAAAAAATAATGATATAAGCATTATAAGAAACGAATTTAATATTAATGATAAGTGTTATGTTAACCAAATCGTTTGTTTTGTTCTATTTTGAGACGAGTCATTGCTAAAGGCTCCCGGACTAAATAAATAATATCATCGTCCAGTCTTCACTCTTCAGGCCGCAGTCTCCAGTGGTTGTCAGATCACGTGTTCAGCTCTTGTTAACGGAGCAGTTTGTTTTGACAGGCTAATATATTTCGTCAAAATATAAGGTAAGCTGACACCGGGCAATGCCTCCCTGCCAGGCCTGAATCTGCGTAGGACACGAGATAAACAAAGTTGAGTACCTCAACTAAGTATTTACCTGAGGCTTTGTTCTCTCGCCGAGTGATTACTTAGCTACTTACTTGAATACTCGTATCTAGATATTGCCTGTGTCTTGAATTTCGCAGTGATATAATAACAATGTTTCAAGGATGGCGCTTTCCTGTATTTTCTTTTGGTGTATTTTCACCGGGGTAGGCTTCAGTATCATAACAAAGAATAAATCTAATAACGAAAAGTAAACAAAGCTATGAATAGCGACGCTCTAGCTCGTTTGTACAACAGATTTGTACGATGGAAGGTTTATATAAACGTTACAATATTATGTGCAATATTTTTTTAGGACACAAATGAAATTGAATTATATTTGATGTACTCATAAACTGTAATAAAACAGCAGCAGAAGATTTTGGCCTTCCATTGAATTCATTTAATGGTCAATCAGGCCTAATAGAGCTAGACAATGTATGTGAGATGGAGGGGTGGTTGTTTAACTGCACGTAGATGTAGTTATATTTAAAGTGTTTATAAATGTTTGTCATGAGAATATTAGAGATTACACGAAGGAAGATGCTGGGGATATTTTACACTCACGTTTGGTGTAGTTGACGGTTTACTCATATAACGAAAAAGTGCTATTTGAAGTGTTCGCTAGGAGAAATAAGGTGAGGTGAGATTACGTGAACTACTCGTATACGAGTATTCAAAACCCTCCAGATGACATTTAATAAGAAGGGGTAGGTAAAACTACTAGATCGTATATCGACATACTTACTATATCAAATCAGGTCTTACACACCATTGAAAAAGGGATAGGTCAGTTTTTAGGCTGTATGTTCCGTTGCTATGAACACAGCGTCAGAAATTCTTTGAAATGCAAATAATTACACATTGAAAAAAATAATTTTTTTTGAAGAGCACAGAAAAATTATTACTTCTATTTACATATTCGAACAGTACACTAATAACAGATTTTTCTATGGATTCAAGCACAATATTGTTGTAACAAGTTAATGCGTGATTCGTTAACTGTGTGGAACACAGCATATCAAGAATCATTTCGGGAGGAATAACCAAGTCTTTCTTTTCATCCATCGAACACTTATTGACGTGGAAAAAGACGAACTCCGTGAATTTCATCTCACTCAAGCGTTTATCGAACACGGAATTTTCAGAGAATTCCTGAAAAGATTTGGCCTCTCTTCTTGTGATGCATGTCCATTCGCCGGCGGTCATAGCTCAATGGTAAAGCGTTTGCTTTGCAAGCCAAAGGTCGTGGGTTCGATCCCCGACGGAGATTAAAAAAAATGGATTTTTAATTGATTTCTGAGCTCTAAAATACCCCGGTTGGTGTGAATTTGATCCATCACCCGTAAAATGTCAGTCATAGCCTATCAATTAAAATTGGTGGTAGACGAAAGTCGTCCCGTGAAGACCACCCATTCATAGTAGATTCCTGTAATAATAAAGGATGATGCGTGAATCTCGGGCTGTAGTCTATGACGTTGGCGGATCAACACTCCACATGCAGCGTTTAGCCATATACACCATGGTAAGCGTCATAGAATTCCACAGATGAAACTTCAAAAAAAAATACCATCACCATCTGTCGGTATTCTCCTGTATGTGCTTACATAAAAAAAAAAATGTGATCCAGGCATGCAACTGACGGTGAGACACTCTCTCGTGGAGTGCATCATCCATGAGAACAGGAGACGCATTCTCTGTTGTCGCCTGGGAGTCTCTACCATTTCTTGGGAAGATTTTCCTGAATTGATGCTTAGATCTGACGGTCCCTTGCTGTAAACTTCATCAGGGAAATCGTCGGGACTACAAGAGCGGTTAACGAGGCTGACATGGAATAGGCTTTTACGTAATTCAACTATTTCTCAGACGAATATTCTAACCTTGTATGTAACTTGCAGGGTACAATACGCAACTATATATTTTTTCTACATTTTTAAGGGAAAATAATAATAATAATAAAAAATGTTCCATAACATACTGATTATATGATGCTCGTTCAATGCATATATACAAAAAGTCTTACGTAATTTTATTTCACTGATCTTTGAACAAGAATCGGTAAATGTATGTCCTTCTTTAGCAAAGTTTTAATATTGTGTGTATATTCCTCGTTAAGAAATGTCTTTCCGTACAATATAGAGCATTGACCATGTTCCACCCACGCGTATGAAAAGTCAATAGTAAAGAGATTATTCTCGAGCATTGACATTTCACATTATCTATATCAAATAAGAATTGTATTATCTTCTTGTTTCATACATTTATCAAATTAAATTTTCCTAGGGAAACATATTGAAGACGTCAACCTGAAATGCTGATATTTCATTTTAATCAAATATATTATTTAAGAGTAAACAAATATTATATTATTTTTGCAGAACATTTTTATGAAATCCAAGATATTTAGTTTTGTTATTTTTTTACATCAAAATAATATTTTTCTAGATATTAAGATTCTTATAGAATCCGAAACGAGGAAATACGCAGAAGAACTCAAGTAGTGGATGCTACCCAACGAATAGGCACTCAAGTGGCAATGGGCAGGTCATATCTGTCGAAGAGACGACGGTCGATATTGGAATGGCGCCCAAGAACTGGCAAACGAAGCATTGGCCGACCCCCACAAGATGGACTGACGATATAAGAAGAATAGCGGGAGTGACCTGGATGCGGAAGGCGGAGGATCGAAGAGGAAACTCATGCATTCAACAGTGGACGGACACAGGCTGATGATGAATATTTTTGCGAAAACAGTTTCTTCGTGAAAATATACAACATTTATCACGTACCGTTTTAAGAACTTTATTTTCATGACTAACGTTATTTTCAATGATTATTAAATTATCCACCATCATAGCTTAAAAAATCGTGCTTTCATTTAACGACCAACTTAAAAATTTGAATCTATTTATTTATTTGATCAAGGCTCTATAAATGGTATTGATCAGAAGCATTATTGAATATTATTCCTCATTTTCATCTCCGTTCTATGATATTTAATTATAAAATCCAGCATATTTTTCAAGATTTACTAACGTTAAACCACACATAGTGGCAAATGAATAACGTATTCCTTCTATTACAAAATTTAAAAAAAATGACTGTCCAAATTTGGTAATTGTAATAAACTTAAGCCTAGTAAATACGCATTGAGATATCAGGCTTTGTTTCATATTGATGCCTCTCGTACTAATGATAAGTACAATTTAAATTTGCAGATATTCAACCATGTTGTAAAAATGATTTTCATTATGTTGATATGTTATGTTTTCAAAGCATCAATTTGTTCGTGCCTAATATTACTAAGTTTGTGTGTGTCTTTATAAACATATATATATTGCTTAAAAAATACATCACAGAATATTAATCCTAGTAGGAACGAATATTTTAGCTGATCATTTTCCATCACAGTATCTTCAACTACCCCACACTGCCATTACTTCAACTTAGTTTTACACCTCTGCATACTATTCTTCTTTTAACGTCCTTTTTAAGTGATAAAACGACGTTGCGTTGAAGGAATTACTAAGAGCCACTTACTTTTTTGAGTTGTAGAAACACTAGAACCCATACCCTTGTAAATATAGTGCCTTGCAAAGACAAATGTTCTCTTCGATAGTCATACCTTCATTTTTGAAGAAAAAGAAATAATAGCATATTTTGTGAATGGTTAATGAATTCATTCATCTGCCTAACATATTTACTTTATAATTTGATATATTTTTGCGGCAATGAACAATCATTGTCGCTGTCACGTAGTTTCAGCCTTATTGAGACATGCTGTAGTTACACGGTTAGGTAGTTACAAAGTATTGTAGCTGCAAAACGAGAAAGTCAAAATATGCAAAGTGGAGTTGATTACACATAAGAACAATACCATAGTCATCGATGCTGTCTGTTCATTCGAAGATGATTCAGGAACGCTTTCTGTGAGTGCTCAACAGTTTGTAGGACATCAGAGATACTAAAAATATTAATAAAAATGGATTTACTTGATCCACAATTTTACATACCTCTCCCAGGCTGTCAGTGGAGCTGGTAGCGGGACCGCTGGATGCGCTGCAGGATCTCTCTCTGGCAGCTCTTGCCCAACTTTCCAGGCGTCGGTGCGCCACCCAGCACCCCGCGGGACCCAAGCCGCTCATCCCGATTTGTGAGGAAAACTATGAACCTACACTTAACTAGGTGCTCTTCGGCAAACATTCACAATTTATCCCTAACGCATCCACTCACAACCGCCAATTTCTTGCTGGACACACAAATATAGTTATATCTATTCACCAAAAATAATGTTTTTTATTAACGGTCACTAAAATTGAAGCTAAAGTAACTTAACGTGTAAAACATAGATTTTTTAACATACAATTCGAATTTATTTTAAATAAACTAATTAATGAACATGATGATATTGATAAATGGACACGGCATGGCTGAAGGCCTTCCCAAAGCGCACAACACAACAACAAACCGAGACTAGATTCGTTGATTTTAGTACACTACAAGCATGCCTTGAGTTGCCTTCCTTGGTGATTTGTTCTTGGATCGCGAGGATCGTAAGGATTAGTGGTTAGCCGCTATTGCGACTTGACAAAGAAATGCGCAGAAGCGCTCAAAAGCGGAGTAGTTGGGCTTGGTGGCAACAAAATTGACATATCTGATTGGACTTTTCCCAGCCGGACAGCTTTAAGGAGCGCAACCTTAGGTATATTACATCTTCAGTCGGTTATGACGAAGGTGGACCTGGTTGGTACATGTTCTCCGGATACCGCAGTAGAGTCTTTTAACTTTTTCGCATCGGTTGTCATAAGTTTCTCCGACCGTTGACATCGGTTGACTTGATATATTGTTTTGCTACTTTCTTAGAATAGTTTTTTATGCATCATCTGATAGCTAAAGGATACATGAACCAATGTGATATATGAAAATAGACCAGATAAGTACATTTATGCTTCGAATACTAGTTTAATAATTGACAGCATAATATGTATTTTAACCAAGCCGTAATGAAAGGGTTAATAGCCTTTTTTAAGTGGCTAAGTTATCGTCATCCGGAAAGATCATCAAGAAAGATTTCCACAAAGTACTCGGTAAATTTCAGAATGCGAATCTGAACTGGGTGACGTTTATAGTAACTGACACGATCTTATGAAAACAATTTTAGATCCATCCACTACAATAGTATG
The DNA here is from genome assembly GCA_022606575.1 of Glossosoma conforme. Taxonomy (NCBI): domain Eukaryota; kingdom Metazoa; phylum Arthropoda; class Insecta; order Trichoptera; family Glossosomatidae; genus Glossosoma; species Glossosoma conforme. Next base: position 1,365,201 of record JAGTXR010000133.1, read on the forward strand.
TACCTATAATGTCCGCAGCACTATTTAACAATGCCGCTTTGTCCAGAAATGTCAAGCAGTCGGGGTGTCATAAATAATGTTTATTCATAATTTGGAATGAAATTCTGCCCGCCTAGTAAGAGTGTGTACGTGCATGAGTACGTAAACTACGTACATACGTCATGATAAATATTACTATCGCATGTAAGGAAAACTTGTATGAGTACAACCCGCTGCGAAGTGAACTGCAGATACGTTGCCGGAGCGGCAACAAAGGGAACGGCTCATTTAGAGTTCGCTGAAACAAATAGCGTTTCAGAAAGTCTTTTGAAATGAAAATGCACTCAGCTTTTACACAGTTCCGTACTCACGGAGGAACGCGGTACGCTTGCAAAATGAGATCCCATGGATCCGAGCTGACATTTGCTCGGAAATTGTTTACAGACTCGTGAGTATCTTGTTATATAAAAGATCCTTTCTTCTCGTCTTGACATATTTCTCCGCTGGCGTACTGGAAAAAGCTTTCCTCTAATGAGCAACGTTGTTTTACGCTTTTAACAACTCGCAATAATTTTACGTTACGTTCACTTACTGTGATTACGTAAAACTATGGTGCAGCAAAAAGCTTTAAAAGAAAAATGAAAAAAAACGCATTTTACGATAAAAAAAAAAGTAAAAACATTCTTATCCGCAGTTTGGTGAAAATTTAAAAATTCCTGTCATAGCCAATCAATAAAACTGTAATTCATCCTGTGAACACTGCGCATTCATAGTATGTGGGAAACTCAATGAACAAATCGTCGTTATTTGGAATAATACACTAATATTAGGAGGTATCATTGTATATATGCTTTTTTTTTCACTTAAAAAAAATGTAGAAAAAAATATATAGTTGCGTGTTATACCCTGCAAGTTACACACAAGGTCAGAATATACGTCTGATACGTAAATATTCAATTATAGTTGAAGAACGTAGGAGCCTATTCCATATCTGATGAAGTTTAACAGCAAGGGAGAACTAAGCAGCAACTCAGGAAAATCCTCCCAAGAAATGGTAGAGACTCCCAGGCGACAACACAGAATGCGTCTTCTGTTCTCATGGATGATGCACTCCACGAGACAGTGCCTCACCTTATGTTGCATGCCTTGATCACATGGACATGCGTCGCAAAATTCCGTGTCCGGTAAACGCTTGAGTGAGATGAAAGCCACGGAGTTCGTCTTTTTACACGTCAGTAAGTGTTCGATGGATGGAAAGAAATACTTGGTTATTCCTCCCGAAGTTGATTCTTGATATGCTGTGTGTATGTGTGTATATATGCTGAAGGCCAACATTCCACAAAATGGCAAGCGTAAATGAATCCATGGATGAGATTTTTAATCACTGTCTTACATTATTCTCCAAAATATTCTTAAACTTTAAAAATAAAAATGAAATGTTTACTGTCGCTACACTACCAATAATAATCGTTAAGTACTCGCACATTCATTCCACCATTTTGTTCGTAAATAAGTATTTCGCTAATGAAACGCAGAAAATGTGTTGCGTGGCCTGGATTTAAATAATAAATAATAAAATTCAATTTATACGTTAAATAACATGTTCCATAATTACTGAATGTTTTGTATATTTGTATTCGTAATGTAATCAACAACGAGAATAATTTAAGCAGTATTACAACCATAACCATACAGTTTTATGTGAAACATTGATATTTTTAAAAGACAGTGTATGGATAGTTATGGTAAATTACGCCTTTGTGAAAGTTGCTTCTATTAAGAATTTCAAAAAATGAGGACATTTTTTTGTTGTTGTCAAAGACATATATTTTATGCAAAAGTATTGACATCAGCATGATGTAGCCCTTGCTGACTGGTAGCGAAAACCTCGATATACACTCTTTCATCTCTTATTTCTTTTCGCTTTTCATACATTTATGTGTGACCATATTGTCATTTGAGACAAGTCCGTTCACGGGTGTGTTAGTTATATACATCGCCACTCGAGCGCTAGGCGTGCCACACAGCGCCGACGACCCCGCCGAGTTTTGTCCCCCATTCGGCGATAAAATATTGTATTGTGGCTCGGCCTACTTTGTGATTCAAGGTCAAGGCAACAAGCTTGTAAAGTTTATCATACATATATGTCAATATATTTTAAAAAGTCTTTGATTTTATGGTGAATTACGCTTTCATGAAAGTTGCCTCACGCGACGGAATAACACCTTTTTGAAATAGAGGAGGATGTTAGTATATAGTTTATTCGGTAGAAGTACTGCAATAATTTCAAAATTAAGTTTAAAATACTCGTAAATATTCAATTGTATTAACGGACTCATTTAGTGTTAGACTATATACTATTACAATTATCTATTGAAAAAATCAAACCAAAAGTATTTATATAAGAAAAATATACACGTCATCCAAAATCGTTTAAAAACTTTAATACCGTAATACCAATGGTAATAGAAGAATCTCATTTGTCGATTCTATGACGCTTGACGTTTTAAAAGAAGACAAAGTACAGTGAGCTTAATTTTATGTGCATCGACCACGCAATGTCGATCTTCTATGAGAGTTTTCACTTGTAACATAATTTTTAATATCAATTATACGAGTAGATAAAACAATGTTTATATTTGTAATAATATTTCCAGTTAATAAATATTGGTCGTTAGTTTTATTTGCCCAGTGAATTGCGATCGTAGCTCATCACACCCCTGATACATTTGAAGCTGAAAGAATATATACGTGTATACGTATAGGAGTATGTTATTAAGGTTATATATAGGTGGGCTGTCGTTCTTCACCATATGTGGACCAAATTAATGTCAGCCCCTAATTTTGGTTACATTTACGAGTAAACTTTCTCATTACACCAATTATTTTACTATTACGACGTAATAACTATTATAACACCAACATACCTGACAAAGCGCATAAGATATGTTGGCATTCTTGAAACATTATAAATATTGTTTTAAGAATGAAAGACGTTATTGGAACTATTCATCAGTAGAAGTTGTCACTTTCTACAGAGTTATCAAAAATTATTAGCATTATCAACTATTCTTAACCCTTTTGTTACGGCTCGGTGGAATACAAATTATACTGTCAATACGGCGTGGTTTTTTAAAACCTTTTTTTTGCTTAAAATTAGTACTTGAAGCATAAATGTACTTTTACTTGTTTTTATATCACATTTGTTCTTCTATCCTTTAGCTATCAGATGATGCATAAAATAATATTCTATTTAACAAAATTTCATTATGTAACTCCATACATGTGGTGGCATTGACACATGTGGTGTACAGAAAAATCTCTCCTGTGACGAAACCTATCGATATTTATTTACATGCCTTACAGATTCCTGTAAAGAATACGAGTAGGTTGATAAAGGGAATGACTGCACTTTCAATTTCGTACCGTAGATGTCATAATGAGTACTAAAAGTAGCAAAGCGATATATCACGTCAACCGATGTCAACGGTCGGGGAATCTTTGACGGCATATGCCGACAACCGATGCGAAAGGGTTAATATCATCACACATATAGTGAAACACCATCAAACACAAATGTACAGTAATACATAATATTTTTTAATTTTTTAATGTGAACTAATCGTAATGTTTATATTACGGTGACTTGTACACACAAATTATTTTGTGACTAAGTCGGCGGTCTGGGAAAAAATAAATGGGAGGGCATTTTTCTTAATGAAAAGTCATTCGACTCCATGAGTATATTACCATTATTGTAAATATGTTTTGATGATCTCACTATTGTTTAATGGACAATAGGGCTTAACCGTAATGTACATGCACAATGAAGTAAACTCTTGGCAGTCGTCACACAAGTGTTAGGAAGGGTATAGCTTATGGATCTATAACTTCTTAAGTGATCGGAGCATCATTACTGTAGTAAATGATTAATCGTCTTCCGGCCACGAGATCAAGTCAGAAGTTCCACGTGGTTCAGTTATTTCATATACAATATTTCTCGTTCACACAACTTTTGCCTCCAATGACGACACATTCTACAGGATGATACTCTTCCAGAATTCTAAAAAATCCACTGAGCTAAATAATTGCAAAAATATTCGATGCGTAAAGTAAAACATCTCGCTAAATAATGTTGTCCTAATGTCCGATCGTCAATCTATTTTACACAGATATTCAGTCGGTACATTGGAGCTTTCCTATCGTTACTATCTTTTTTTTACATATTCGCAGGCTGAATAGATGGTTGAAATCAGTAAGGCTGGAAGCTGCATGTGGTAATAATGGTTGATATTTATTTGTGTAGTTTTTTTAAGAAAATCAGATTGAATGAAGATGAAAACACAGATGCTGAAAAAGCATTCATGTGGTGTTTGAGAATGGCCTGAAAACTATTAGTTTTTAATCTCCTGATTTAACGTCTCATGTACGAGTATGTTGATTGATCTAATAATATATGTGATTCCTCCTTCATATAATCTAAATCTATTCAGTAGATATCTAAGATACGAGTACACAAGACGCGGATTATTAACACTTAAATTCTCTCTAATCCTTACACGCAAATAAGCAATATACCATCATACATTCCCACCTCCAGCTTCCATTGATACCCGTTGATCGTAATATATAGTAAAAATTTAAGGTTTCCTGTGTGGGTTTGCTTTTGAAGCAATTTATTTAAGGATTATAACGAGTATTCAGAAAAAATTCTATACAATTAAATAAAAATCATTTTTTTTAATCAACTTGTAAATTAATTATTTTAAAAAAACATTACTAGATCTTTGAAATTTACTGTCTCTTTCTTTATTTTCATAATAAATTTATCATTTAGATACTCGTATAAAGCTTTTTATATAATTGTTTAAAGACAAATTCCTGAGCGAAATTCCATTAAATCTATTAATAACATTTTTATAAATTTAAGACTGCTTTATTTCAAATTAAAAAATAAATATCAGGAATTCTAATTATTCTAAATATGCTTATATTTTCATTAAAATGGCTGCAAACAATGTCCTGTAGTTTTCTATGTATCATACATTTATTTGTATGATGTATACGTACTTTCGTAATTTTATAACTACTTAAGAACATATGATTTATGAGTATATTATAAATTGCATATTTAACTAACCTAACCTCTTACAAAATGAACTACGTAGTTTCTTAAATTAACCATAAAATGTAAAAGTCAGCTCCCAGATACTTAAACTAACCATATTTATTTTATGAAATGTTTTTTTTTTACTATTTTGAAGATGGATAAGCGATAATTATGGGGCTTAATACGACAACGTCATACTGTTGCCCATCATTTGTGTTCCCTCCACAAAAAATGATAATTTATTTATAAGGAGATTAAAAGTGTGTGTTCACGAGATGAATTTCGTCTACGACTAATTTCTATTAGGCTATGACAGTAAATTTTTTAATGAATCATTTCGGTAAGTGTAAAAAAATATAATAAAAATGTAATGGACATTAAAATATAATAAAAAAGTACCTTTATATTAATTACATAAAGGTGTTTTTTTTCGGCAGATTTTTCATTAAAAAAAATATAATTCCTATATAGTGAAGTTACACAAAGAATTACGTATTTTTATACGTTATTCAAAATATTGCTTAAAGTAAGAAAACCATTCAATGTTTCGACCAAATAATGGTTGACAAAACAGCATAATAATAACTATAAACCAATTTATAAAATAAAAATCACATTCACAATTACTTCTGGTGATAATCTTCATATTATGTTTTTAATTGAAGTTTTTTATAATTTTAATATGACGATGATTATTTCAAATGTTGTAAAAAATTCTAATGAAATAGTTCCAAAATAATATTGTTTCTGTAATTAAGATTAAAAACCTGCCAAATTCATTTCAATATCAATGTTGAGCTTTAATTATTCTTGTTTACACGTTTTCCTACTAGACTTCTGCGCGTAAAATTTACAATGACGTCGTAGAAATGTATCCGACTGTGAAATAATGTTCGATTTCAATTTTATTGAGTTACTCACGGTGGTTGTCCGACACGAAAAACTATTTTAAATTTGAATGTAAAATATAAGAACTACTTAACGGTGGCGCTTTTCCGAACGAAGCCGCCGGTTGACTGAAGGACCGGAGCAGACTGAAGGCTCGACAGGAGGACTCGGGACGTGGAGGAGTCAGGGGCGCGGGGAGCAACAGGTCCCCCGCACCCGACCTAACCTAACCTAACCATCTCAAGTGCAACAACCCCCGCCGAAAACTGTTGAACACTCCGCGAAACCTTGCGATATTATAACATAGTATACGTACTTCGACACGTAGAAGGGCTGTTTTCTTTTTGCTCGCCGTCGCCGCGGCTTGGGGTAAATCTTCAGTATACATTATCGCTACTGAAACATATCCGTTGAAATGTTTCAATATCAATAATTAACAAAGAGATTACGCTTTTATAGAGATTACAAAATAGATGTTTACCTCGAATAATAACTAGTATACTGTATCAAACCAAGCGGAGGATATACTCGTAATTTATAATTTTTAAATATATACTTTTTTGTTTATACTATTGTTTTCGTTAGTAATTCGATTGAGATATTTTTTTAAATTATTTATTATAATATTATTAACCCTTTCATTACGGCTCGGTTTGAATACAAATTATACTGTAAATTATAAAACTAGTATTTGAAGCATAAATGTACTTATCTGGTCTATTTTTATGTATCACATTGGTTCTTGTATTCTTTAGCTACCAGATGATGCATAAAAAACTATTCTAAGAATGTAGCAAAACGATATATCACGTCTACCGATGTCAACGGTCGGGGAATCTTATGACGGCATATGCCGACAACCGATGCGAAAGGGTTAATGTCTGTAAAAATTAAATCAGTGGATATAAACCTTTTTTAAGTCGCGGAGTATTTTTAATTATTGAATAGTCCATGGAGTACCTAAATCGTAGATACTCTCTAAACAATCCCACAAAGTTTTTTTTTTATAAGATAGATAACTTAGATTCTAATTCGTCGGCTTACTTTTAATGTAAGAGGTTAAAAAAAATGCCACGGAGACTTTTAAAAGGATTAAAGAACATCGAAAAAAAGTCATGATGTTAACTGTCAAAAATATGAAAAATAACCCGTATTTAATTCTTATTAATTTTAATATTATATATCCAAAAATAAAATTACTGTTCGAATGAATAATATTTCACAAATATTTAATAAAATAAAAAAATAAACAAAAGTCTAATTATGTCATTATGTCTTGTTATATAAAAACTTATAACCTTGAGGTCTTCAATTGTTACAATAATTACTGTTGTGGACTTTTTCTCGAGAAACGTTCGAAATAAAGGCTCCAAGTGTAGTGAAAAATATGATTCGAAACTGTCATCTAAATATTGGTCTTCATATTTTTCATTTTCACCGAATGCGAAATTATATTCTACGAAAATAACGTTTCGTATGATATTAATTCGTATTCTAGAAAACGTTTAACGGAGCACCTGGAACATTCTAGGCGAAGGACAAGGTGAGAGACAATTATTTGTATTTTTCTTTATATTTATTTTAAATTTGAAAAGACCCATGATATATAGAGGTAACATAACGTGAGCATACTCGTAGAGATCTAATGTATAGAAGCTTTCTAGCGTACTTAGAGACTAACACCGGTGTGTTTTGTCTGCAATTTTAACATCATTATAAAAACGTGAAAATAACTGTTTTATTTATTTTTACCTCAGTATTTAATTAATAAAGCAAGGCAAGTCAAAGAGATGATGCAAAAGTATTTGCATCGTGATCTACATTAGATTAAAAGGGTTTATAATATTATATACTTCTGTATGTCTATGGTTTATGATAGTATCCATCCTTTTCGATCCTCTTATGTCGCCAGTTTATCTTGCAGGGGGTCGGCCAATGCTTCGTTTCCCAGTTCTTTGGCGCCATTCCAATACTTTTCTTCCCCATCGACCGTCGTCTCTTCAACAGATATGACCTTCCCATTGCCACTTGAGTGTGCCTATTCGTTGGGTAGACTCCACTACTTGAGTTCTTCTGCGGATATCTTCGTTTCGGATTCTATCTTTTAGCGACACTCCGAGCATGCATCTTTCCATAGCACGCTAGGTGACCTTTATTTTATGGATAAGACCTGCTGTTAGATTTCACGTCTCTGCGCCATAAGTTAATACAGGGAGGATGCATTGGTTAAACAGCTTAGTTTTAAGACATCGCGGAATTTTCGCTTTAAACATATACATACTTTAGTTTTCCAAATGCTGTCCATCCCAGTTGTATGTGCCTGTCGATTTCTTTTGAGAAGTTATTTCGTCCTAGTTTTATTATAGGTATAGTCATTTACAACCTCCATTTGTGTTCCTCCAATGGAAATCGGGTGAAAAGTCTGGTAAATATAACTATTTATCAAGGTTTTACTTGTTTTATACTTATATAATAACTAAAATTAAATTAAATTCTCAAGGTTATAAAGAAGAGTTTATTAACGATTAGTTTAATATTAACAATCCCCCACCCTTCTTCATTTTGGATAGAGATTTTATTTATTTGCAATTAAATAATTCAAGCAGACTGTTGATTTTATAGAAATAAACTTATTTCATTTCAGATTAAAAATATATATTAACTAAATAACGCCTGTTTTAACTTGTTAACGACTATTTTTATTAGTTGAACTTGTTGCTAAGAAGAAATTTTTATAAGTTTAATAAATTTCAAATTAAGGATTTAATGTTGTTAATACATTCTCAGGTGACATTGACTTGTTTGTTGTCTATAACATCCTCCTCTCTTTAAGAAAAGGTGTTACTCAGTCGCGTGATGGCAGGATTAGGAGCAGATTAATAACACAGACTTTTTAGGAAGCACATTGACATATGTTTACTTTAAACATTATAAACTTGTGTCCCGGACCTAGTCACAGTGTTAGGCCGAACCACAATACAATATACTCTTGCCGAAGGGTGGGACACGACTGATCGCGCTCGTCGGCACTGTCGCACCGGCGCCACAAGCGGCGGTCTATAAAACTAATGCCAATATGGCGGACACATTCAAGTCTGAAAAGCGAATAGAAATAAGAGACGAAAGATTGTATATCGAGGTTTTCGGTACCAGTCAGCAAGGGCTATATCATGCTGCTGATGTCATCTAAAATTATGTCTTTGGAGGAGCAGCTAGTTGGGCACATACGAGTATGATAGGTTTTATATGTGATGCATTCTGAAGGTTTCCGTAATCGCACAGCAGTGACTCTAACTGTTGCAGCAGCACTCTCTATACCGAGAGAGAAATAGAACAATACACTGCCAAGGACTAAACTGCTCTTTTAAATATCCCATTACTGTGTCCATTCCCACGTATTTCGTGGTTAGCAACGTGTTACCAAAGAAGGCAATTCGAGACTCGCTGTAGTATACTAATTTCGCAGCCTTAGACTGAGGTCTATTTGACATCTAACTGATGCACCTAGAATCTCGGGAAGGCCTTCAGCTACTCTCTAACAAGTAGCTTTTTGCGTGCGTCAGTAACGGGTCCCCATCTGGGTCTCCAAAAACAGGACATCCACATCGAATCTCCAGCTGATGACCTTATTAATAAGCGTGGTAGGCGGTTTTTCATACTCCTCGTCATCAAATAACCTCGTTACATAATAAAAGTGGTTAAGGACAATAGTATATAAGGTTCCGTCGCATTTCGTTCCCAGACAATTCCTACAACGAGTCATCGGTAACGACGTGGAGCGCACTGGACGTCTGGTGCACTGGTCATTTGGTGCAGGGGACAACTGGTGCACTGGATGTCTCGCTAACCTAACCTTACCAAAGGTATTTCGTTAACGAGACCTATGGATCTCTGGACTTTACGATCACTGAAGGTTAGGGAGACATCCCATGCTGTACCAGTAGTCCCGTGCACCAAATGTCCCAGGAACCAGACGTTCAGTGCGCCTCACGTCGTTACTGATGAGTCGTTGAACGAATTGTCTAGGAACGATAGGTCGTAACACCGGTACTTAGCTCCTTAAGTTGAGAAAAACCATGTGAGGGAGTATGTTTTTTTTAAATAATTTGAAAGAGTGTTGTTTCATTATTTATTGTTGATTGGTTAATTAAAAGTAGATTATTCGAAAATGTTTCAATTAGTGACATTCCTAGGTTTCTGTGTCCGATTCTATTTTTATAACAGAACAAATATGTAGATTATAATAAAAATTTTCGACTTTTGTCGATCGATAATTCTTGCTGGAATTCCATAACATCAAAATAAAAATGAAAGATTATTTATAAATTATTCCAAATTTTTTAAATATTTCAACTACGCAACTCCATAATAGCTACCCGACGTAGACGAAACATGTCGTCCTTTAATAAAATAAAATGTGAAATAGTTTCTAAGTATTTTTTTATTTTTATTTTGGTATACGAACAGCTCGCTAGGGAGGGGATTTGGAGTGGGAGAACCAAGATACACTACAGAATCGCGGGATCCACCATAACAGCGTTTTTCAGGACTGTAGCGCCATAGTAACTTTATATTACGGATAACCCTCGTATTATTATCAACAAACAAGTGTAAATCTTTTAATTTTATAAATAACTTTAGACATGATTTATATAATAAGCAATTCCCTTTTAAAATAACTGAGACTAATAAAATAAATATAAACGTCAAATCTTCTAAAAAGATTAAATCTATTTCTTTCATCTTTGGTCTGCAAGAGAGTGGTGAACAAAAACATGTGAATTCACCAAAAAGCTTTCAGTCTCTTTTCAGCGCTGATATCCTTCTTCGCGCCTCGGTGCGCGGCGAGGACCGACAAATGACTGACACGAATGTTTATGTCGAGGATCTCAAAGGCTACAACAAGTGTTTTCCTGGAAAACAGGTTACCGCACTCTCTTTGAGATTAACTAACGTTTTCGCGTTTCACGAAAAATATATTAGGCTCTCTTACAAAAAATAAAACGCTTTACATATTTTTCGCTGTGAGATTTAATTTTTCAAAGCGGCTGTCTAGAGTGTAACCTTATTACATGACTTGCGATAGCGAATTTTTTGTACATTTTTAACACAAAGAGGTAGAATAAACGATCATACGGATTTTGCAAAAATTACTGCATATAAGTTATTTTGAATTCATCGTTTATGATTACATCACCACATAATCATCAACTAACCTACAAAACTTGTTGATCAATTTTCAAAGTATTCTGATATCAGCTTGGTATAGCTCTTTTGGGCTGATGCCGTAAAGCTTCGAAAAACGATCTATTGCCTCTTATTTTTGTTCGCTCGCCTGACATGCAAATCTAATGATGTTAGTTTTGATTCTATAATGTTGCACGGCGTTTGCATGCGCCATTTTATTTGTTATTACAGTTGCTCCCAGACAATTTCATGTTGGTGCAACTGTCATCTTTAATTTCCTTTTTTGACGCGACTGTCTTGGGGCGCTAGTGTCAGAGTGCTCCGCCAGTTGTCAGTTGACTTTTCGACCGGTTTGGCGAATGCCATTGCGGTCGGACAAGAAAGCAAGTCTGTAATAAAATAAACGAGAATCACGCTTCGAAAAAAAGTTCATTGTTAACCTGCTCCTGCATTCTGTCATCCAGTAATTCGATACCCAACTTAGAGAGGAGGATATCAATTCACATCAATCAAATTAACATTTTATTTATTTATTTGACAAAATAGATGTTACAAGCTTATACAGAGTAGAGTACATACATTAAAATATTATATATGGTGTCGCGACCTATCGTTCGCAGACAATTCGTTCAACGACTCATCGGTAACGACGTGGGGCGTGCTGGATGTCTGGTGCACGGAAAATTTTGCGCACAGAATATTTGGTGCACTAGCTGTCACGCTAACCTTACCTAATGATTTTTCCAGTGATCGTAGAGTTCAGAAATCGATAGTCTTGTTAACGAAATAACTTACATTAGCGAGACATACACGACCTTTGGCTTACAAAGCAAACGCTTTGACCATTGAGCTATGACCGCCGGCAAAAATGTACTTGTATATGTAAGTGTACTTACTCGTAATACATTAGCAATGAATATGGTCTTAAGGTTGTGTATTACCACGTAATTTCAATATGAAATTATATATTTTTAATATCTCAAATCGAAGCATTAATCTTCTACTTTTTTATGTTAGGCATGAATATTTATCTTTTCGCTTTTCCGAAAATGAATTAAATCGCTCACTTATTTCATTGCTCGGCCGTGATTAAAAAGCCCTAAGTTCAATGGCAAGTCAAACACGATCTACGTTCGGTGCTGTGCGAGTATTCAAGTATACCCGACCTACTAGGGTCCATTGTATCTGTGTCAATAACGTTGACCCATTTCCGTACTACGTCAGAGTCCTCTTTACTATATAACAGGGAGTACCCTCATCTACATATTGAACACAATGAAATAAACTATAGACAGAGCTCATACAACAGTTGAGATAGAACGACTTTGAAAGTGCATAGAGTGTGCGAAACATATTTGTATTCCCATTCTTCTAAATTATCTCTCAAAGTGTAATATATATTTAAATAGTTATAATAAATACAATTGATGATATGATTTAAGTAACAATTTTTTTTGGGTGTTTTTTTAAATGTAAACACACACAGGAGAATACCGAGAGAGGGTTGATAGTGATGCTAAAATCCCATCGGTGAATTCTGTGAATGACGCTTACCATGTTACATATGGTTAAGCGCTCCATGTGGAGTGTTGATCTGAGCGTCGGTTTAATCATTCGATTTTCTTTAAAAAAAAAAGATCACTCACAGAAAAGGCACTCAGACTTCTGCTTTGGACGTTGTCGGGAATTGTAAATGTTCCCAGGTGGACTTTCATATGATCCAGATATGGAACGGATAGTTTTTTTTTAATTCAATGTATTATTAAGTTACACATATTAAGAACGTAAACAATATGTAATACTTTTAACAGTTTACTATTGTTTTTTTGTAAGTACATTTTTTCAGAATTTTTCAAGGCAGTAAATTAAAGTAATTCTATGCTTAAGTAAACCTCTATTGTGTTATTTTGTTAAATAATATCTGCAGACATGGGATTCGAACCACGAGCCTTGCAACCTTTGCTCTATTCTTTTACACCGCGCAGTCCACACGACTATTCTCTGCCTGAGTAAATACGCAAAAGTTAATGTATTCATACCATTGTTACCATCGTATAACGATAGATGTCTCTGTAGTATATATTCAGAGTATGTATATTATTATTTTTATTATTCAATTAGTCAACATTTATTCACAAGATTTTTATATTATTAGTTACTGACAGCCTCGTGGTTCGAATCCCGCGTCTGCCGATATTTTATCTGAATAAATTGATGCGTATAAAGTTTGGTGTATAATTTATGTGTGTATTTAAATAATTACTAATAATATTGAAATATATAATCTATACAAGATAAGAGTATTAGAAAAAATATTCTAAAATTTTTTTAAATCCATTAAATAATATCTGGTTAAAACTACAAAATATACTTAAATTTAAATGAATTTGTAAATAGACAAATTGTAAATATATATATATTATGAATTATTAAGAGATTTCATCAAAATTGTGGATTAACTCTTAAAAATTTCAGGCTTGAAAAGATATGAATATTTCACGTTAAAAAAAATCCGCTAACAAATCTGAGGGATTTATTTCAAAATTTTCTCGAGTAAAATGATCCTTCGTCTGAAAATGGTTTCATGTTGTGTCATCAGCTGTACAAACAAAACTTTCATATTTAAGCATTCCTTTGATGTAAGACTTTTGATATCGAAAATTAATGATGTAATATTAAATTAGATTAATATAAATTTTGTCGCAAATGGGACGAACTTCTGAAAGCCATTTGAATGAAAGACTTAATATCGAATTTAGTAAGCCGATCTTTTTGGCTTATTAAAATATTAACTTTCGGTTCAAGACAAATATATAATTGCGAACATAGTTCATACTTTAATTTTCAACAAAATGTGAACGATTGTTTTTTTTTATGTTAGCACGTACAATAGAATACTGACAGATGGTGATAGTTATTCTGAAGACTCATCTATGGAATTCTTATGATGCTTAGATAGACTACAGCCCGAGATTCACGCATCATCCTTATTATTACAGGAATTTACTATCCATGGGTGGTCTTCACGGGGTGACTTTCGCCTACCACCAATGTTAATTAATAGGCAATGACTGGTATTTTACGGATGAGGGATCAAATTCACACCAACCGGGGGTATTTTAGAGCTCAGAAATCGATTAAAAAACCTTTTTTCGTTAAATCTCCGTCGGGGATCGAACCCACGACCTTTGGCTTGTAAAGCAAACGCTTTGACAATTGAGCTATACCCGTCTGCAAAAGTTTAATACGGGTATATACTTATTAATAATTTATATATTTTATTTCATAAATAAAATTTTGTATTTAATTTTGTTTTTTTTAATCGAGAAAACGGTGTATAGCCTTCATGAGTTCTGGAAATTATGGTCCTATGGTATAGCTGCCTCATCTTCAACCTGGCCTTTCTTCGTACTAGAAGGATCTCAAGAGATATACATAGAATGTACTAAGTAGAATTTCTTGACGAAGAGCTGACTCGGAACACAGTGAGAATCGGGCTTTCAGCTACGCTGCACCAATGGCCTGGAACTCACTACCGGAAAGCATAAGAGAGCTTAAAGCGAAGGCATCCTTCAGAAGCAGACTCAAGACCCACCTTTTTACTCAGAGAGGCAAAGAAGCGCTTTTGGAATGATCATTCGGTCATAAAAGAGCGCTATACAAATACTAATATAATAATAATCTAAGGGAACTTTATGATGGCAATCGGTGCAGGCCATATGATCCAGCCAGGGGGAAAAGAGCAGGAAAATTCAGTACTAAGCAACCGGACAGATTTGGAGTATTGAAAAAAAAAATTACGAATATATTTGTTATTAATTATGGAATCTTGAATAAAATGTACTTTTAATAAAAATCATGTAAATCTTATATTTCGTTTCAAGTTATAAAAAAAGCCGAATTTAAACGATATTGTTTGATTTTTTTATTTATTTTAGAGAATATCCGATCACTTAATTTATGAATTAAATTATTTTAATTTGCTGAAATATAAATGAATCATTTTTTACGAATCTTCTGGTAATTACTTCGACTACGAAATTCTCCTCTTCGATTTATAATCGTGTTATTCTATGCTGATTCAACAACCGCCACCGATTCAATCGATCTGCTGTCATCGGGCTGTAATGTCCTTACCCCAAGGTAACTTTACACCGCATGTAATAATATTTTCCGTTAATTTCGAATTATTACGACATGAATTATTTCGATAGCAAAAGAAATATAAACATTTGTGCATTAATATTTTAATGAAAAAGACTGCTGGCATCTACATAATATTTTATACAATATACTTAGAAAAAACATTACTCAATCTTTTAAACAGTTCACAAGAATTTGCTAGTGCAAACCACTAAAAATTTATAATATTCGTAGGTTATTAAAATGTAAATTTGCGTTTCATTAAGGAAATACTCGTAAAAGTTTGTTATTAGAAGAGATATTAATATATTCGTATACGAATCGCTGATCTATTTTGTATCTTCAATATGCTGACTATATGCTCTAGATAGAAAGTGGTTACCACAGGAAAACATACACCTGCTGCTTTCTCTAACAAACAATATGATAAAGATATTTGGTATGCGTTGTTTACTTGGCGAACGAAAGATCTGAAAACTGATTTATTTGCGGAGCTGTGGTGGCTATATGATCCGATTTCTAGGTATATGTGGTATATATATACTTATACTATATTTACACGCATCAGACGGTATACAATTCTAAAAAAATAGCGATTTTTCACAGTGTAATGCTTTACCACTAGATCTAATGTTAGGCACTCGTAGATGTTTATTTTTAATGATGATCTTATAATTCCTATTTTATATTAATATAATTATATTATCAGTTAAAAAATCTGGATTTTTAGACTGATCTAATTAAAGATAATCTGTGTCGAATTACAAATAATATTTTATTAGTTTAGTGTAGGAGTGAGCTTATGCAATGAGTTTCATAATTTTAATTTTCGTAAATAATGAAGGTGTATTAGCAGACATGTGGCAGCAATTTGATAATCTTCGCTAATAAGCAAATAAACATAAGGAAATATTGTCTCTGAAAATATATTTTTTTCGATTTGAAAATGGATTGTTATGTTTACGTCTTTAAACAGTTTCGAATGTTTAAAAAGTACGAGTACATATTTCTCAAATTCACATTTTACTATACGAGTATGTTGTATTTCTTACAGAAGTATGGTTTTCCATGATTTGTTTAATTGTCATATGAATACACAGACTAATTTATTTTTGTCAAAGCAGATATTTTTTTAAAATAAAGAAATTCGAATCGAATATTTTAAAATTTTCTTTAAAAAAATTACTCCCTAAAACGAGTTCGTTAGAAATTTTGCAATTGTAATGCTATAATAGCGTAGTTTGCAATGGCTTAACTAACACTATGTTAAACTACTTATGTGTAGTAATTATAGGTAGTGCGTGCACGTGACAATGTTTAATATCTTTGAAATTTCTAAAAATCTTTGCTTAAAATCTTTTGCTGATATACTTATTGTATATGCCTAAATGAAAACACTGGTTCAATGTTTTCAGTATTTCAAATGCGGATAATAGAAGAAATGAATGAAAAAAAGTATTTAATAAAAATATTATGACTACAATATTATATTTATAAGTGGATAAAAGTCCCGAAAACGATATTTCATGATCGGGCGGAGAGGCCTTGAAAAGAACCTCGTCGCGCTTTTGAGTACCACAGAAGACTGTCAAAATTCAAGGCACTCAGATTTAAACGAGATGAGAAAATCTAAAACCACCGTCATTATCATTATCCGTCTCATGTAATGAAGATACCAATGCAGCCGTATAACAGGGTTAGAGAACAGGTGATTTCGTAGAATACTGTTGGTTCTATGGTTTGACTATGGAATGACAAGTTGAGACTAAAGACAAGGCAGCATTCTATCTTACAATCGCTTTAAAGACGAAGAGGTACATAACTGAGACACGTTCTTTGGATACCGCAGGTGTATAATAACAGCTACCTTTTCTTCACCCGCCGGGTTTTCGTCGTCCTGTAAGGTCATCGGGAACTTTATATATTATTGAATCTACTCAGCAGAGCTCAGGGCGACAGAACTAACATAGATAAGACGAGGACCATGGCGGTTGATAGCAATTGCGGCAGATAATGACAACCATTAGCTAAAGCATTTTTTTATTCCACACTATAAGTGACGCGTTATTTCCGCTGGTATATAAAATGAATATTTTGAAAATAATGTATACAAATAAAAATTAATGAACGAGTATGTATGTTTGTTACTTATGGATGCCTTTATTGCTTATCCAATCATGATGAAATTTTGTAAATATATGAATTGCGCGTTCGGAAAGATTTTTGTATCATTAAAAATACAATCTTACATCTCAAACTAAGGCTATTTTAAGACGAAAAAAAAACGGGAACAACACCAATCAGTAGCTTGCGTTTTAATAATTTAATTTCAATAAATTATTTAATTTGAGAGCGATGTCGCGGCAACACTCGAGGTGTTTATTGTATTGTAGAGTCAGACTTTGGGCGGGCGGGAGCTGTTGGCTGTGGAGGCCGGGGGCGGGCGGCAACAGGTAGCGGGCGGCTGTTGGGCGGCGGCGCGCGGCGGCCTCTGATCGATGGAGCAGCGCCGCCCGGGCCGCCTGCGCCGCTGCATCCACACTCCACACTCCACACTCCTGATGTCTGCCATTCTGCACAATCCACTGCCCAACCTTACCATTTCCTCATCCACTTTAACGTTTTTCAAAGTTACCAACAGGTTACCAAAGATGGCAATTCGAGACTCACTGTAGTATACTAATTTCGCAGCCATAGACTGAGGTCTATTTGACATTTAACTGATGCACCTAAAATCACGGGAAGGCCTTCAGACACTCTCTAACATGTAGCTTTTTGCGTGCGTCTAGTAAAGAGTCGCCATCTGGTTCTCTAAAAACAGGACTGTACAGGGAGGGTTTTCACCAAGTGACTCCTGATGACTACTATTCTGCACAATCCATTTACCAACATTAACATTTCCTCATCCACCTTCATTTTTTTCGAAGTTAGCAACAGGTTACCAGAGAAGGCAATTTGAGACACGCTGTATTATACAAACCTCGCAGCCTTTACATTGAGGTGTATTTGACATCTAAGTGATGCATCTAGAATCATGTGAAGGCCTTCAGCCACTCTCTTGCAAGTAGCTTTTTGCGTGCGTCCAGTAAAGGATCCCCATCTGGGTCTACAAATGCAGAACTGGATAGGGAGGGTTTTCATCCACACCATGATATTCAAGTGACGCTCTCATAGTCATGTGAGCAGCAAGGCATTCAAACCCTTCAAAGACTGAGAATTCTTGAAATGAGAGAAGTCATTATGTAAAGATAACTTCGAAAACTTAAAAGCAACGCTTCATGACTTAAGACAAAGCGAGGATGATGGCAGATGACCAAAAAAAACGGCTATACACTGCAATCAGAGAATGGATATTTCTTCTACGCTGAATTCATTCAGAAAACGTCTTAGTTATAATAATATAATGGGGGCGAATAATGGAACATAATGATTGAAGAAAAAGTGGGCATGGAAGTAAAATAATTCATCTTTGTCATCTCTATTGCCTAAGAAAATAATCACTATAAATGGCAGTCGTGAACTTTTACTAGATATGTTTTGTTTAAAGTTGACAATTGCGTTACAATATGACGACAAACTAAGAGCTTGAACATTATAGAGAAGTATTTATATGCAATTTAAAATTATAGTTGGCTTGCTCTTATATTTCTACCACCGTAACAGGCATCATCATATCGTTTCGATAAGTTACGTGTACGAGCGACCTACAAATTTATGCCATATCACACGACGTTTGAAAAATACACTCGATTGATAGTTAAACAACCCGAGAGACGCCAGCACTTTACACCATGTAATATATCTCTTATCCATAATTGAAATAGCGAATCTAATCGATATTATAAATATCTATTTTCCTCTGAGTGTTTACATAAATAAGTATTTCCCAGTAGCAGTCGACGCCGAGACAGCATAACTCTTTAGTTCTTCTCCTATTGAAGGTTTGCGAAGGGATGTGATGCTTGGCGAGAATAACGACTAACTTTTACCGAAAGCAATGTGATATTATTCAGGTTTCTTTATAAATAGATTTACGGCGTAACGTCACGATGGCAGATCATATTTGTGTTTATTTTATTCTTGTATCTACGATTAACCTTATTCTAATAATTATTATATTATAAACCGTAATCTTTTCTCACCTACGGTAATCAAAAGAACTTTCGTGAATTCCTCAAGACACGAAAAGCCAAACTTATATATATTAATTTGATCAATTTTACAACAGCAACAAAAAACATGTGGAACTTGTACAAGGAGCGACAAAAAAAGCTGACGGTTTTAAATCAAAACAACGACGAAAATCGACAGTTTTTTTTCCCGCTCCCTGTACAAAGCATACTACGCAGTTGTCTGTCTGCATAAGTAGGCGTCAGACGCTAGAGAACCGCTGTTTTTAAATAGTTTTAATTATTTTTATTTAGTCACAACGTCTTATTTGATCGCGACACACCTGTATCGGCTACACGATACAACGAAGCTCTACTGTCAATTTTTTAAATAAACTTTTCGATGCATACAACTCAGCTGCATCAGACAAACGAGTACACATCGTACAAAATACACAATTCATATATTACCCCTTTCATTACGGCTCGGTTTGAATACAAATTTACTGTCAATTATAAAACTAGTATTTGAAGCATAAATGTACTTATCTGGTATATTTTCATATGTCACATTGGTTCATGTATCCTTTAGCTATCAGATGATGCATAAAAAACTATTCTAAGAAAGTAGCAAAACGATATTTCACGTCAACCGATGTCAACGGTTGGAGAATCCTATGACGGCATATGCCGACAACGATGCGAAAGGGTTAAAAAATACACGTAATTATATATTTAATAAAATTTCTTGTTCACATTTTGTGACGATCGATTTCAACGTGCGACATTTTTTTTATCTCCAATTCCTATTTCTTCTAAATAACACATCTGTACTGTGATATCTGTTCAAAGAAAATTAAATCCACACTCAATTCCTTTTCATTACTTTCTTCTCAAACGAATTATTTAATTCCATTGAATATACACAGACATTTTATACAGAATCGTATCCTTTTATCTGTTTTTTTTTAGTTAATTCGGAAGCATGTGCCGAGTGTCGCGGCGCCCTCTCATTACAGATCCTCCACATTTCAGGATCTCGCATTAGACGTGACTATCTGAAAACATGACCCTCTGTAACTAAGTTACCGTTAATCGGATACAGCTCTTAGCACTACAGGACGTACATATTTCATGTTAGTTACATGTGAATAACATTCAAACTAAAGATTTTAAGTATGAAAAATTGTTGGTAATTTTTATCCTGTAATATATTTGACGAATCTAATTTTTTATCAAAAAAAAAACGCTTGAAAAAGACACACGTCTTTAGTAAGATAGATAGACCTGTGCTTAAAGACCAATCGTCTAGCATTCTGAACCATCGGTCAAAACGTTATAATAGCTTGAGTGAACATCAAGATACTGATCATCTCTTACGATTGTAGTTGTATCTTTTTTATCCATTTCTGGAAAAAAGTGTAATGGCTTCATAATGCGCGTGACACAATCTTATTCGTAGTATCAATCCGGTGGATTGATTTGCAGCAACAAAATCTTGCATCTCGATCTCCATTCCTCTTGATCTTCTGCAGTCCTCTTCAGCTCAGCATAAGAGCTTCAACTCATGTCCTCGAACACTTGCTGCGATTACTCCCGTCTAGGGCGCCCTCTACAGTTTCTACGCTCAACCATCCCTTCCACAATGTCGTGAAGAAGACCATCGTGGCGCATGATGTGACCGATTCATCGGCCTCGCCTCTCTGAGATGGTTTTTACTAGGTGCCTATCCTTCGTGATTATGCTGAGAACCTCATTGTTCGTGACGTGGTCTCTCCAGGAAATACCGAGAATTCTTCTGTCTGACCACATCTCAAAGGCATCTAGTCTTTTTTATCACTTTCAGATAAGCACCATGTCTCACAGCCGTACATCAAGATGCTTCAAACAACTGTTTTGGCAAGTTCCTTGCGGAGCTTTAAATTAATATTTTTTGACTCAAGAATTTTTGTTTTTTTATTGAACGCTAGCCTTGCTTGGTGACACAATAAACGGTTTTGAGTAATACAATTATTATTATAAAAAGACTTGATGACTTTATGAATGTATAAATAGTGTTTTTCTTTAGAGAACGTTATATTCTATTATACATTATGTGTATCCAGAATTGAATTACATGTAAAAACATATTATTCATAATGTATTGAAGTTGTACAAATCGAGTTCGGAAAAATCTTCAATGCCCTCGAGGCTGAATCCATTTTGTACTTTTTTAATCAAGATAAAAAAACTGTTTTTTTTAGGGGAAATACCTACGAATTTTGAATGCGGAGTATTTTTCCACTTTATGTAAACATAATTATTTAAATGTTTATTAAATTGATTGATATATTTTTAGCGTAATTATTTTATTTTACATGCGACGTCATTATGATCGGTAACTAGAGGATCCCTTGCTGTATACATAATATACGAGTATAAGTAATCGCATATTGTATTATATCACTATGTGAAACATTAGAGAGTGCTTAAAGTATTGGTGTAGTAAGATTTGGTCTAGATTTACGATTTTCAAGAAGTCTCATTTCTGTCAATTTAATATGTTTCAAGTCATTTGCTTAAATGTCATTCCATTCCCCGATTTATATCAGATACAGTGGAACCTCTCATAACGAGCATAATTTGTTCCAGAATCTGAGTCGTTATGTAAAACTAATTTTCCCATTTAAATCAATGCAAAACGTGACAATGCGTTCCATGCGATTTTTGCAATCTCTTTTCGTTTATCCATATGAGAAGCAACTTGACAACGTCATCAAGAATACGTAAACGTTTTGAAGACATTCTCTACACTCCCTTTGAAGTATTAATCTCCTTAATTTTGTACTTGTTCTTGAGGATAGTGCAAATCGTTGATTTAGATCACGGGTCGTCAACCTGGTCCGTACCGCCCACTAGTAGGTCTTCCGTGGTGGGCGGTGGGTGATTTTTGTAGA
Source organism: Glossosoma conforme (assembly GCA_022606575.1). Taxonomy (NCBI): domain Eukaryota; kingdom Metazoa; phylum Arthropoda; class Insecta; order Trichoptera; family Glossosomatidae; genus Glossosoma; species Glossosoma conforme. The sequence continues at coordinate 1,387,553 of JAGTXR010000133.1, forward strand.
TTTTCAAATATCCTACATTCCTTCTAGAATTTTCTCCACCCATATACTGAATTGAAATATAGCGAGGTTGGTGGGCGGTAGGAAAATTTTACCATGAAAAATAGCCAAAAGTGGGCGCTAGGCATAAAAAGGTTGACGACCCCTGATTTAGATCGATTGTATGAGCGCGCTAGATCAGCTACGCTTACACCATATTCTCGCTTCAATGATTTTACGTTTCATTTCTACAGTTACTTTTATTCTCTTATGGCTGTCTTCTTGTAGCTTTTTCTTCGGGTACATTTTTGCAAGGGTTATTAAACATTGCACAAAAAAATACAAATAATGTCTGAACATAAGTTTAGAAAAATATGTGATCACATGCGACAGTAACGTACTAACGGTACGAGTGCTAAACACAGACTGACGCAATAACACGGAAGTCCCGGCTCACAAGTGCGTCATACGTTATGTGACTCCCCTTTCTGCGTCACTCGTTATGCGAAATGTCGTTCATTATAGGAGCAATTTTTCCACTTTTTTTAGCTCGCTATGCGAATTACTCGTTTTGAGAGGTGCTTGATAAGAGAGGTATCACTGTATATTGTATCTGTCAGGTGTAGAGAGTTAATATCAACCTGTCGATCCTCAGGTATGGTTGCTTACATTGACCGTTGGTCAAACATTTTATTTATTATTTTATAATGAACACATTTTCTTATTTTTATCAGCAATACTATATACACATTTATCCAGCAGGTATAGCTCAATGGTCAAAGCGTTTGCTTTGAGAGCCAAAGGTCTTGGGTGCGATCAACGCTGGAGATTAAGAAAAAAAAAATCTTTAATCGATTTCTGAGCTCTAAAATTACCCCCGGTTGGTGTGAATTTGATCCCTCACCCGTAAAATGCCAGTCATAGCCTATTAATCAAAATTGGTCGTGGATGAAAGTCGTCCCGTGAAGACCACCCATTCATAGTAAATTCCTGTAATATTAAAGGATGATGCGTGAATCTCGGGCTGTAGTCTATAACGTTGGCGGATCAACACTCCACATGCAGCGCTTAGTCATATGCACCATGGTAAGCGTCATAGAATTCCACAGATGAGACTTCAGAATTACTATTACCATCTGTCGGTATTCTCCTGTATGTGTTTACATTTAAAAAAAATACAGTCAAACGGGATATTGATCACGGACTGTCTTCCTAAAGGTATACCGTGTCATCGTAACAGACTCTTCTGATAAATTATTACATTAAAACAGATCAAAGGACGATTTAATGATGATAACGGTGAAATATATTAGAACACACAAATCAGGAACTACGACGAGTATAAAATATCAATTTTCGCCAAAGAGAAATATTGCTTTGTAGCTTAGAAACTATCTTTGGAAATACTTATCCAAGTATTTCCATTTCGTAATCGTTATTTTACAAAACGTTTAATATAACCTCATATTCAATAGCAGCATTTTCTGAAATAGAACGTGTTATTTGCGCTACATATTATAAAAGAGATTTAAAAAATAATATTACAGTATATTATGAAGAAAATCAATTATAGGCTGTGAAAAATTCCAAAGTTATTTCAAACACATATTTATTAGCAGACGGACGCTGTCAACATATTTCAAAGTCGGGGTCATCGCAACTTCGCTGGGTCTCTCATGGAGCCTGAAGTGTGGCCTGAAAGGACCATCGTTCAACCCTGGATACGTGTAAGACGAAAGAATCGCAGTGAACAGTGATTGAAACCAACTTGAGTGAACATATTGACATATTTAGTAAAATATTGCTTCAGATTCAGTGCGGATACGAAATGTTGGACGTTTAATTTTGTGACAATAATGCCGTGTTATTTGTGTGTCAACCATGATATACTCATGACATGGTTTTTGTTGTCACAAATCATAACTATTTGCGTTGCGTATTCCGACACTCGTTCTGAGTGTGAGGTCATTGACAATAAATGTGTCAATACATTTACATCATCACACTTACGTTAGTACTTCAATAACGAATTAAAAGTGTAATATATTTTGTAATGTCATTGAAGGAAAATAAATTAAAAAATGTATTACATATGGTCGACAATCCTCCAAGTCTAAGATGAGATTTTTTTAATATTGGGATGGAAATTTTATTACACGAACCGCATAATTTCGTATCAATACTTTATGTACAGTCGTCTTTGTATTGGATAATTATCGAAATACCATTAAACTTATTTATTGCGCCGCCAGAGGTTTCTTTAGCGGACACATCTGGTCACAACAGAAAAGTGACATAAAAAAAACTCCAAGAAGAATTGTAATTTTGAAGCGTTCATTTTGCCGAAATTAAAAAATATATATGTTATAAAAAATATTAAATATTACTATACATAGTGGAACTATATATGTAAATACACATATATAAAAATATATACATAATGACATCCCCCGTCTTTAAAAGAACGACAAGTCGTGGGTTCGTCACGTGGCCGCGTGGAGAAAGGATGGAGGAGCAGGTTAACAACACAAACAATTTGTTTTTGAAGCAAAATTCGCATTTATTTTGAATGAAGACTTGATTTCCCCGTTCGACCTTTAAAACGCGTTTTCGCTGGCCGGAGAGACTAACTGACAACTGCCGAAACACTGTGACATGCAGCGCCGCCTAAGTAATCACGGCAAAAGAATAATTAAAGATGACAGTTGAACCAACATGAAATGGAGCAACTGTCGTAACAAATAAAATAGCGTTTGTAAACGCAGTGTAATTTTATATATAATTATAATTAAAACTAAAATTACTACTAGATGCGCATGTCAGGCCAGCGAACAAAAATAAGAGACAAAATATCGCTTTTCGAGGCTTTTCGGCATCAATCTAAAAGAGCTATATCAAGCTGATATCAATACATATTTACTTTTTAGTACCCTTTTGAGAAATTAAATAATTATTTTCGTTATGTAAATGTGTTAAATAATATAAATATTTATGAACTCGTGTGCTCTCATTACTTAAAGTTTCCGCTGATACTGTTAACCCTTTAAACCCCACATTAATTAAAAAAAAAAAAACTATTTAAAACTGAATCAAAAAATAATGAACAAAATTATTTTTTTCAAACAGATATACCATTATTTGAATTTAATTTTATTTCATAAGGAAGCAAACCATAAAAATTGACACAAGTAATGGAGAAATAGAAAGAGATTGATGCGTATAAAAATTTGATGTATAATTGTATGTGTATACTTAATTACTAGTAAATAACAAGTATTACAAATTAAGTAGTATCATCTGCCAGATGACAATCTACTAAAAGAACGATATAAAATACGAATGAATTTAAATAATTTATTTAGCTTTATCCCTACGGCTGCGAGAACAGGAATTACGTGTACTTTGAGTGGGAAGGTCGTGAAAAATTATTTTAACAACATGTTCTAAGTAACCATGAAGATATAACACGTTGAGGAGGGTATCCACCTGAAGGGTGAGAGCTTTACCTGTCGTCAGTTAACTACTCCCGGAACTCTGACGTGTTCCTGTGTGATGTGATTTTATAATTAAGATGAAGTTTCAAACATTAAAGAGATTACTCCCGCATGCCGCCATTTACATCTACAGCGGAGCCAGGTCAGAGTAAACGCGGAAACTTGAGCATTGTTTATTTTCAGTTGAATTACGCCTAGCGGCTCATTTTGTAAGTTTTTGTCAACTTAGTTCACAAACTAAGATCGTTGCTCGCACACCGAGCTGTCAACATGCACGGCGCTTAAATATGCTGTATAGCAGAAATATCTGAGAATAAAGAGGCACAGATTGTTCACTCTCCCAAAGAGTAGCACACTTACATTACAGAGACTATGCCTCTTGGGAGAGAGATCAGACTGTTCAACCAAATCACCTCGGATGTTGATATATTTCACGTAAAGGAGGCCCAATTCAGGCATGAACTCCACGAGTTTCTTTGCATAAATGATTTGTTGCCGTCGTCTGTTTGATGAGCATTGGGACCTTCTGTTGCTTGTCTTTATTGCTTTGTTTGTAGTACTTGATCATAGGTACCTATATTTGTATATTAATCTTGATTGTACGAGTACTTTGATGATGTTATTATAATAGTCAATTAATTAAAATTTAAATATATTTCACATTTATTTAATGATTGAACGCATTTCGCGTCCTGAAGTTGCCAGTAGATAGTGTCAATATAGGGATAAATTGTGACAATGCTGACAGTCTCCGAAGTGAATGTAAAATAACACAAAATATTTATCAGTTGAAATTAAATTTAGTTATTATTATGCACTTTCACAGTTGTCACGTAATTAATCCTAAGATTATTATTTGTGATGTGTACAAATACAAATCAGTTTCCACATACCAAATTGGCAAAATATAAACCTAGCCCAATATGTGGGCGACGATTTTAACATAAAACACTATAATTATTTTCTATTCAACTATGTTTACCTGAATTCTCAAATAATTACAACACAATTATCAGAATTTGAATGTATTCAATATAAATAACCGGAAATCAGAATTCCCAAAATACATTATCTTCATACTGGAGCTCTAATTATGTTGTTGAGCTTTGGTTCTGTGATGTTTTGATGAACGTGAATCTTAAGACGTCAGAAACTTTCCTATTTCCCACCTGTATATTGGGCTGGCATTTTAACGGGTGAGGGATCAAATTTACACCAACCGGGGGTATTTTAGAGCTCAGAAATCGATTAAAAATCTTCTTTTTTTAATCTCCGTCGGGGATCGAACCCACGACTTTTGGCTTGCAAAGCATACGATTTGATCATTGAGCTATCTATACCTGCTGGCTAATAAATAGTATAATTTATGTAGATTATATAATCGATTCATGCCATACATTTACCCAGGTTGATCTACGGAAGCATAGATGCCTTGACACAAGGCATGGACAATGACAAATAAACAGAGTGGCGGCAATTTGTAGTGACCATATGCTCCAGATATGGAATAGCTATGGGAAGAAGTCACTTAATTTGAGAGAATACTCAAATGGCGCATGTTTTTCAAAATAGATTTTTCATTATCTACCATTGCTTCCCTTTAAGATGTAATATATGTTTAAAATACAGAAACATAACCACTTACACGCAGCATTTGGAAAACTAAAGTACATTTTGAAAGCGAAAATTCCGCAATACCTTAAAACTAAGGCGTTTAACCAATGCATCCTCCCTGTATTAACTTATGGCGCAGAGACGTGGAATCTGACAGCAAGTCTTACCCATAAAATAAAAGTCACCCCAGCGTGCTATGGAGAGATCCATGCTCGGAGTGTCGCTAAAAGATAGAATCCGAAACGAGGAAATACGCAGAAGAACTCAAGTAGAGGATGCTACCCAACGAATAGGCACACTCAAGTGGCAATGGGCAGGACATATCTGTCGAAGAGACGACGGTCATGGCGCCCAAGAACTGGCAAACGAAGCATTGGCCGACCCCTGCAAGATGGACTGACGACATTAGAAGAATAGCGGGAGTGACCTGGATGCGGAAGGCGGAGGATCGAAGAGGATGGAGGCTCATGCAGGTGGCTTACGTTCAACAGTAGACGGATACAGCTTGATGATGAACCACATACACACGTCAACGATACATTAGGATGTTTTCCTGTGTAATTCATATATATGTTTACTTTATCTTCTTACGTCTACATTTTAAAGTTGTATTGTGTAATTTAATTTAAAAAAAAATTGTAAGCACATACAAGAGAATACCGATAGATGGTGATGGTGATTCTAAAGTCTCATCTGTGGAATTCACTGACGCATACCGTGCTGCATATGTGGCTATGCGCTGCATGTCGAGTATCGACCCAAATTAGGTTCAAATTAGGTTCAAATTAGTAATTTGTCACCCTTATTTAATTTTTACCTGTGGTTTTACATGTCTGTAAGGCGGCATCGCCCCCCAGCGGCCATTGCCATGATCTTCCGGTGACCTTGTCTATAATAAACAGCTCTCAACACCCTTCAAAACCTCAACGATCGAAACTTTTTAATAACAATGGTGTTACATGACGCCATGAAAATGAAGATCTAAATGCAATTTGCGGTAGAAAAATAATTTCGAAAGTAAACAAAAAAAGTTGCGTCTTTAGAACTTGACTTTAGGTGGCCGCTTAGATGAAAAATGTGATATTTTGTACGTTACTTTCTTAATCAAGAAACCGTTTCGATTAAGAAAGTTAAATTGAAATATTTTGTAATTTTATTTACAAGGCAGAATTGTTTTAGATCATATAAAATACTTTGTATGTCACAATTATATGTGATTTCTATAAAAGTGATTTTTCTAAATAAATGTTTTTCAATACTCTAATCTTATTTAATAGATTGACTATATTTCAATATTATAAGTATTTAAATACACACATACAATTATACATCAAATTTTATACGCATCAATTCATTCAGAAAAAATATGTGTGTATGTATCTATGCGTGTACGTATAGCTCAATGGTCAAAGCGTTTGCTTTGCAAGCCTAAGGTCGTGGGTTCGATCCCCGACGGAGATTAAAAATAAATACAAATAATAATCGATTTCTGAGCTTTAAATCTGAGCCCAGTTGGTGAGAATTTGATCCCTCGCCTGTAAAATGCCAGTCATAGCCTAGTAAATAAAATTGGTGGTAGGCAAAGGTCGTCCCGTGAAGTCCACCTATTCATAGTAGATTCTTGTAATAATAAGGATGATGCGTGAATCTCGGGCTGTAGTCTATGACGTTGGCGTATCAGCACTCCACATACAGCGCTTAGCCATATACACTATGGTTAGCGCCATATAATTCCACAGATGAGACTTCAGAATTACTATCACCATCTGTCGGTATTCTCCTGTATGTGCTTACATAAAAAATATCTTACAGTAGAAAACGGTATCCAGTTTAGTAACGTACATAGTTTAATGGAACTAAATGATAAATTCTGTTGAGAGTAATTATTATATTTAAGCAGTTCTTTAATAACTTAAACGTATTTGAACAGACAAATTTGTAATATTCGTCAAGCTCCACATCATGGCAATCGTAGTTGCCTGGATTAATTTCGGAAATATTCCGTGAACGTTAAATCCCTAGAACGTGCTTCCCGTGTAAAGCGCGTAAATAAAGAGTCTAAATATAAATTACTCAGCTATAAATAATATTCAGCGTCAAAAATAACACGATATTAGTTCTACAAATATAAAAAACCCATACATTTGTCTGGCATGTATATATGTGTATGTATTTATATGTATTTATATGTATTAACATCCTCATCTCTTTCAAATACAATAGGTTGTTATTCATTCACGTGACGGCTTGATGCGGAGCAAATTAATAACACAGAATTTTTCAGAAGCACATTGACATATATTTACGATAAAATACAATATATCACGACTAGCGCGCCAAAAGCGGCGGTCTATATAACTAACATCACAGCCGTGACCAGATTTGTCCAAAATGCCAGTATGGCAACACATACATGTCAACAAGCGAACAGAAATAAGAGACGAAAGAATGTATATCGAGGTTTTCGGTACCAGTCAGCAAGAGCTATATCATGCTGATATCAGTATGTGTGTGTACGTGTATGTGTGTATTACTGTGTAAATTGTATTAACTTAGAACTATTTTCTAATAAAAACTCAAAACTAATTCATTTAAAAAATCAATAATAAATACGTACGGCAGAGCGGATGCTTTCAGACCCCAGCCGAATCACAAGACGCTACTGGTCGCGGTCGGCGCACAACTGAACGCCACCGGGCGCCCGTGGTCGGAGACACCCAGTGCCGCAAGTGGCGATCTATAGAACTAGTCCAGCTAATGCCATTTCAATAATAATTACAAAGGCCTACAACAAGTAAAACTATCACGTCATACATTATACTTGCGCGCAACGATGAAACATAAATAAATGAGCTACAGATTCTACATTTTCATTGGTTCGTTTTACAAATAAGAACAAAATAAAGAATAATGTCCGAGATTTATATTCAGTAAGTTTTTTCGTCAGATTTTAACGTTATTGAACGTTGAACTTTTAAAGTTTATTTACAAAATAGTAATTAAATACACACATACAATTATACATCAAATTTTATACGCATCAATTCATTGAATTATATGGCGCTTACCATAGTGCATATGGCTAAGCGCTGCATGTGGAGTGCTGATACGCCAACGTCATAGACTACAGCCCGAGATTCACGCATCATCCTTATTATTACGATAATCTACTATGAAAGGGTGGACTTTACGGGACGACCTTTGCCTACCACCAATTTTAATTAATAGGCTATGACTGGCATTTTACAGGCGAGGGATCAAATTCTCACCAACTGGGCTCAGATTTAAAGCTCAGAAATCGATTATTATTTGTATTTATTTTTAATCTCCGTCGGGGATCGAACCCACGACCTTAGGCTTGCAAAGCAAACGCTTTGACCATTGAGCTATACGTACATTGAACCAATATTGTTCTCGAAGTAATTGAGTTTGAACGAAACTACTCTTGCAATGATAACCAAATTAAATACCAATAAACGCGCCCACAAATCTCAGAAATGCCGTCAAGTGAAATCTAACACCACAGAAGGAGTATTATCAAATTATTCACCGAATTGTCGGGTTAGGGGAGGAGGTGATCGACCTGAGATGGGATAAATGCCACAGGTATCAAGGACCAACCTCACTCACCATGTGCGTGTATCAAACGACAGGTATACAGTGAAAATTTAAGACGTGGCGGGAATTTCGCTAAAAATAGATATATTTCTTTGTTATTGTCGTGTTTTCGTTCCCCGTTCCATGAATATCGTAGGATATATTTTGATACATATTATTTACAAGACACCGCCTTGTAAACACAACAAAAAAGGACGATTTAAAAATACCCGCGGTTGCCTCCCGACAACATCTCTTCATGCGAAAACATGTCGCTTTAACATGTTTATAATATAATTTTTGTTCTGTAAACACTGCTACATTATGCGCGCATCTTCAAAATTAGAAAAGGGACCTGCGGATCATGCCGCTGAAAACGTATTTACTTTTACGCTTACAGTCTAGACTATTTTTTAACCAATGCGTACCCTGGTTAAACTGGATAATCATTTCAGTGTAAAATCATGTATGAAGACTGAAAAATTCATGAAAGGTGATTCACAAGAGTTCGATATAAAACTGAAGCCGCTAGGGTCATTAAGCTCATACTGTTTCGAATTAATATTTTGTCGATCCAATGCGGGACACAGAGAGTAGTTTTAAGCTTATGATAATACAAATATAATATATTTTCAGTTTAGGCATATATATTGCATACTCGTTCTTTTACACATATTTTATGGAATGAGCAAAAGTGCATTTATCGACACTCAAAAGTAAAGCATTGACATCAGCATAATATAACCCTTGCCGACTAGTACCGAAAACCTCGATAGACAATCTTTCGTCTCTTATTTTTGTTAGCTTGTCGTGCATGTATGTGTCGCCATATTGGCATTTTGGACTAGTTACGTAGATCTTCGTCGGCGAGATCGCATATTGTTGGCCCGGCCTAAATGCTGTGAGAAAGTCCGGGCCAGAAGTTTGTAAAGTTATCGAAATATATATGTCAATGTGCTTCAGAAAAAGTCTTTGAGTTGTTAATCTGCTTCTCATCCTGCCACCAAGCGACTGAATAGCTACCTTTTAAAGAGAGGAGGATGTTGGCATCTATCATATTTTGGTTTTCAGATACTGAATGATACACAAAATTAGTAGATAGCTTCCACAATTAATCGTGTAAATAGAAACCGTATAAAAAAAATGTGGTGTTCATATAAGAAATGGTAAATAATCCAATCAGTAGAAAAACCCTGACTTAAAACATATTATAGGCATCATATATTTTTAGCATACTGACATCCCCCGTCTTTAAAAAGACGACATGTCGCGGGTTCGTCACGTGGCCGCGTGGAAGAAGGATGCAAAAGCAGATTAACAACACAAAGAACTTTAAATTTATTTTTATTAACTTGACTTGATTTTCCGTCCAACCGGTATGGCGTCAACCGGTATAACTGACAACTGCCGGAACACTGTGACATCCATCGCCACCAAGACAATCACGGCAAAAACGGAAATTAAATATGACAGTTGCACCAACATGAAATGGAGCAACTGTCATAACAAATAAAATAGCGTATGCAAACGCCGTGTAATTTTATATAATTAAAAATTAACATAATTAAATGTGCATGTCAGGCGAGCGAACAAAAGTAAGATACAAAATATCGATTTTCGAAGCTTTTCGGCATCAGCCTAAAAGAGCTATAACAAGCTGATATCAATACTAAAGAAAAAAATTTAACGTTCTCTCCAATACTCTCTAGAATTTGTGTTTCATTAGGAACTTCGTTCAATGTTAATTCTGCAATATCTTCAATTGTTAAGCCATTAATACCTTCTTTGTCACACGCATAATCTAACCTCGTGTCGCCGGCGGGTATTGCTAAATGGTCAAAGCGTTTGCTTTGCAAGCCAAAGGTCGTGGGTTCAATCCCTGGCGGAGATTTAAAAAATAAATATTTTTAATCGATTTCTGAGCTCTAAAATACCCCGGTTGGCGTGAGTTTGATCCCTCACTCGTCGAATGCCAGTCATAGCCTATTAATTAAAATTGGTGGTAGACGAAAGTCATCCCGTGAATACCACCCATTCATAGTAAAATTCCTGCAATAATAAGGTTGATGCGTGAATCTCGGGCTGCAGTCTATACGTTGGCGGATCAACACTCCTCATGCAGCGCTCAGAAATATTCTCCATGGTAAGCTTCATAGAATTCCACAGACGATCATCACCATCAATTGGTATTCTCCTGTATGTGTTTATATAAACTAACATATAAAAAAAATGCAGAATAATAATCGCTAACATTTTTGTTGTTGTTAAAAAAATGGATAAAAACAACATTTCTGCAAATTCGATATGATTAAGTGATGATGTAAAAAAAAATAAAACCATGTTAAATTGAAAAATAAAAACAGTTATTATCGGTTGAAAAAAAAAAGTAAAATATCGGTTATATTTTGTCAAGACTGTGTTATCTCGAATCCGTCCCAAAAGAGAATTTGATGTATTTTAATAGTGACATCGGCACGATGTAACCCTTGCTAACTGGTACCGAAAACCTCGATAAACAATCTTTCGTCTCTTATTTTTTACGCTTGCTATACATTTATGTGTCCGCCATATTTGGACTAGTTTTGCCACCGACGGCGCTGATGACCGACAACGGGCCGCAGAAGTCTAAGCGCCGACGAGGGCGTCAGTTATGTGTTGACGATCGAGAAAGTCGCATTACACAGCGGCATGTCATCCCGCTTGGCCAGAAGCTTGTAAGTTTTAACGTAAATATAATCAACGTGCTTCTAAAAAAAAGTCTTTGTTTGCTGACCTGCTCCTCATCCTTCCCTCACGCGACGTATTAACACCTTTCTGAGAGAGAGGAAGATGTTAATAGGATTGACTGGATTGGTGGATATTCGTCATGTTCCGATAGCGTCAGCTTAGAGCCCAGTTGACTATCTATTATAAACTATAAGAGAGACGAAAAAATGATACTGACTTTGGATGATGAAGCACACAGCGGTGAAGTGGCGTCGTCTCCGGTTGGGGGGCGCAGGCGGCAGCAGCAAGAACGCCAGGCAGCCAGGAGAGCAGCACCCAGCAGGGCGAGCCCCGCACCCACAGCCACGGCCAGGGAAATGGCCATGACCAACAAGAACTACAAAAAAACGACAAATCAATAAAAAAAAAACAAATCACATTTCACAGATATTTATTTCATCTAACTGCTAAATGGATAAGCCCTGCTCACTGGTCTACCCAACTAGAAACGGCAATTTAAATTAAATATTATACTCATTTAATTTAGTTTCGAATCACTGTGGAGCCCTCAGATTTTAGAGCACATTCTCTGGGACTGTCAGTTCGCCATGTTAGAAAAAGGAATCCTTTTTGATGCAATTCGAGAAAAGCGCTTTGTGCCTATGGACATGCAGATTTGGTGGCCATTAAAAAAAATCACTCATGTACCATTTTCGCTCGTATTTTCGGTGACAGAATCTATTTTCTATCTCCATTCAACACATGAATGCGATTCTAATATTTTTCACGGGTTCATTCTCTTTAGCACTTCTGTGCAGAGGATACATATGTTCAAAGGGGACTACTAATGGACTTATCAGTTGCTAACTAATCATAATCTGAATGCGCGCATCATCAAGGAGACTTAATTGTCCTCCGATTTGATGCGGGTGTGAGGCGGGAAAAGTTCAGTCAAAACATGTATTCCAATGCGACGAAATCAACCGACATAGCTTAAATTGCATTGTAACAATATTTGTTAACCGGTGCCTCACAGAGCACTGATGCTCCGCTAGGCGTTTGTTCCAGCTTATCCGCCTAAAAAAATGCATTATTTGCATAATTTAATTGAAGCATGTGATTTTTTTGATTCTTGAAATGATTTTTATAAATCGCAAGAACTCTGTGATTATTTAGATTTTTTCGATCTTTAATTCTTGGTGGAATTCCATAATATCAGATATAAATAAAATAATTTTTAGAATGTATCCCACAATATATTTGTAGACGACATGTTTTGGCCACGTCGAATGGCCATTTTCAAGTCAATCAGTAAAGTGTGTGCTGGCTCTATATAAAGCAAAAAGTGAGTGAAAAGGTGGATATGAATTGTGTGATGGGTATATGTGTTTTGGAAATCAATAATGTATAAGGGAATTCATTTATGAAAACAAAAAAAAATATTATAACGGCCATTAAAAAACAATAAACATTTACATCAAAATGCACTTAAGTAAGAATTCTAGATAATTTTAACAAAAAAAAATATTTGGAGATTAATCCAAAAGTAGATGGGGAAGCCATACAATTCTAAGTAGATATATGTTAGAAAGTCCGACAAAAATGTCGTCTACAAATATATTGTGGGATAAATTCTAAAAATTATTTTATTCATATCAGAACTCTGTAACTCTAAAAATGCTAAGAATCACAACACTAAGACATTGTATCGATGATACAATGATCAAAAAGTATTTAACGATAAATAAAATTATCAGTAACATGCTATAGGACTGTTTATACTCATAAATCGAACTGAAGAATTGTCAATTGAAAATTCCGTATTCACATTGCAAACAGTAATATTGACATATCGACAAAAATGACGCTTTTTCGCCCCGTCGCCTTTCGCCGATACCGAACGAAGATTATGAATAAAATATTACGAAGGGTGTTAATACATTTCGAAACGAAGCGCGTTAAACTTTCAATGGCGCACCGCGAGGTATTTCTTTTTTTTTTCAAAAATGTTCGAACGCGGAAAATCGATGCGCACCAATGAGATAATAAACTCGGAAGGTTTTCTTTTATGCAAAGCTCGGATGCTTGGATGTTTAGAGTTTTGATGTCGAGCCGTTCTTCCTTATCGGACGCCGGGACGATAGTCACCAAGGTAACCCCACTCGTATATTGATTACTCTCCCGATAAGGTAATGGAATACAATTACCTGTATTTTATTTTTCGTGCCTTTGTAAATTAAATTGCGGCACGTTATAAAAATGACCAAACATAATATTCCCTTCTGTCTTGTTGTATTACGTTTTTTCTAGCAAGAAAGGCTTTCATTTTCATATACCTGTAAAATAAATGCGTCGGACGTTATTACAGAAGTAATATTTTACGAGAGAAAAATATGAATATTATGTCAATGTAATAAGCACCGCTTCTTTATCGTTGATTCAGAACTTTTCAAAAATATTTTTTTCTATATACTTTATTAGATTATAAAAATACTTATAATTCAAACTGAAAAAATATCACTGAAATTTAATAAAAAAACTTGTAAATAATTGTATTTGGAACCCGTTAATATTATAAATTTAAGATCTTTAAAAGCTTTTATTTTTAAGGAGTAGTTTTACCGAAAAAATAAAGCGGTCTACTAACATGAGAGAGGTCGCAGACTCGATAACGATGGAAAATAGTAATGACCTTAATTCAATAGTTGTATCCCTGATTGATGTCAGATTAATACAATCCCTTACGCGTAAAATGCTTATTACAGCCAATTAATTTAAATTGGTAGTAGATACACGTAAACATAACCCATGCACATAGACAGTTCTTTTACAAATGAAAGATGTGTGAATGACAGACTGCTAATGCCTAATGATGGTGAAGGATTATTACTCGTACTCCACATAGAGCCCTACAATGTCATGCGTCATAGAATCCACAGGTGAGATCTATCCATGTTCATCTTACTGCATTCATTAGTATATGCTTTTACATAAATTAATTTTGAAATATAATCAATATTCTGAAATATATATATATAAATAAGAAGTCCATAAAAAATATTGTAATCAGTGAATTTTACATTTAGCTTTGCTTCTCCGCTTTGCAAATTAACCTGTAGATATGAGATGTTAAAACGCAATGAAAAAACTTGAGCAAAAAACTGCGAATTTAAATCATAAATTTGATAGGCGTCGGCTGGCTTGTTGACACATGCTTGACACTACAAAAGGCTTAGCAACTGAGGAAGATAATACTAAATTGTTCTTCTTCTTCGTGGTATCAATCCGGTGGATTGGTTTGCAGCAACAGAAGCTTGCATCTCGATCTCCACTCCTCTCGGTCCTCCGCAATCCTCTTCAGCTCAGCATAAGAGCTACAACTCATGTCCTCGAACAATTGCTGCAAACACTCCCGTCTAGGGCGCCCTCTACAGTTTCTACCCTCAACCATCCCCTCCACAATGTCGTGAAGAAGACCATCGTGGCGCATAATGTGACCGATCCATCGGGGTCGCCTCTTTTAGATGGTTCTTACTAGGTGCCTATCTTCCTTGATTATTCTGATTGTAGGTCTCTCCAGTAAATTCCGAGAATTCTTCTGTATGACCACATCTCAAAGGCCTCTAGTCCTTTTTTATCACTTTCAGATAAGCACCATATCACATCAAGATGCTCCAAACAAATGTTTTGGCAAGTTTCTTCCGGAGCCTTAAATTAATATTCTTTGACTCAAGAATTTTTGTACTGAATTGTTAAAAAGTAAAATAATAAATAAATCCGTGTTCTTGTGAACTAAAATCATTCAACTTCTGACAACTGTGGACTGATCCGATGTTGAAATTTTCTGAAATCTTCCGATCGATAGCCGAGTACATTTCGATGTTTAGGGGTCCACGTAATGGCAGCTGGTTTAGGGAGGAAATAAATTATAAATGAGGTCTGAAAGGACCCCCAGGTTGCTGGGCTGGGGAGTTCTTCAACTTGGCTTGTTCCGATGCAAGGCACAGGGGAGATAGCCAATTAAAAATTCAATTACTTTCTGACAATCGAGTTTACAGGCGCGTCGACTTGACAACCTTTCCCGCGCGAAAACTTCAGCGATACCGAGATTTCTATTTTATTTTTTGTCGAGGAAAATGTTACTCTCCTGCGGTTAGAAAACCGCGAAAGAATTACGCAGAATTTCGAATGGGATTTTTAAATGGATGCGAAATAATTTATAAATAAAAAACAATATGCCCTTATCAAATGGATACGCAAAGTGAGGTTTTTAAACATGCTATTTCCGTAAACAATATTTATATATTTAAATGCTACTGATTTTATTTTTAAATTTAAAAAATATGTAAATACTTACAGACTAACACATAAGATTGCAAATACGTTATCAGAATAAGCACCACTGCTTTATTTTTAGTGATGAGAGGAAACTACGAAAAATTGATTTATTTAACTAATTTAATTAACAGATTTCTTTACAGCCACACAATCTAATACTTTCAATTAGATGTTTCAAGAAACGATTAAATATTATTTTTAGCTATAGCAACATCGAATAGATTAGTATCTGGCAACATCGGTGGCCCGTCTTTGACCCATAATAATGTCAGTCAGTCGTGTATAACGTGATCTTAAAGTATCCGAAGAACCCTCAGAAATAACTCTACTGAAGCACTCGCAATCGATTCAGGTTCCATCATATTCTTCCTATTCTAGTCCTCAATCTTTTCAATGATTTCCAAGTTTGGCGGTATATGTAATTGCCAGCAGGTAAACCATTTTTATATGCATTAAACAAATGTACAAGGAAATTTAGCCTGGTCGTTGTTTTTCAAAAATGCTTAATTTTTTTATTTTTTTTATGTAATCGCATGCAGGAGAGCACAGCCGGTCAAGACAAGTACACTCTATGACGCTCAGCCAGGGAGGCTGAACGCTGCAAGCGGGAAACGTGTGTTGTGTTCGTGTTTGTGTGTGGGTTGGGGAGATTTCAAGTGTATATTTATTTATTCCTTGAAGAGATCCAGATTTTAGGTAGGAGGAAACACATTTCATAGCTTACCGGTGGCATTAAGGAAGGAACTTTGGAAGCTGCCAGTTCTGGGTCGACACGCATTAACCGAGTTTGTCGGTTGTGAGTGGGTACAGGAGGAATTAGTTCTTTCAGTTCCGAAGAGCAGCGACCGTGGTAATAACGGTACAAAAGACTAAGTGAACCGATCTTACGCCTGTGTTCCATTGATTGCAGGTTAGACGTAAGAGTGTCATTGTTTATCAAACGAATTGCTCTTCTTTGAACTGAGTCAATTTAAGTTAAGAAGGTATTTTGGGTCTCCAATCCAAAGTTTAAATTTAATATCTAAATCAAAATATAAAATAATAAAAAAAGGATTAATAAATTTGTACTTTTTCCAAGAAAAATAATTTGAACAATTAATCACCTGTTAAAAATTCTTAGAATGAAATAAAAATAAAAACATGAATTTACGAGAACACCTTTCAGTGTTTGTTATTACACATGTACCTATTACCGTGATTTTCATTAACTCTTTTATTTCTTTTTTAATTTACTCCTAATTTGTGTAAATTCAAATTAAGTGCAGGTAGCAAGAGTCGTGATCCTTTGACCTTTAAGGCGCCGAGAGCCTCCCTGCTCCTCCCTCAGCTTCACCTCCTGGACCCTCCCTCCCCATTTCGCAATTAATTGGCTACCTCACCAGGATCGAAGTTAGGATCTCTATTTAAAAAATCCATTAAATCGTGTTATTTCCGGATTGTGACTTGAATAATTGATTATAGTAATCGTAATGTATAGACACCGAAAAGTTAAAAATATAACTTTGACCTTATCGGTCAAGCATTCGTTATTTTTGGTGTACATGCAAGTTTGATATCGCCGAATTTTTACCGTCAACAACATTAATAACTCTTTCGCGTCGTTGTCGGTATATGCCGTCAAAGATTCCCCGACCGCTGACATCGGTTGACGTGATATATCGTTTTGCTACTTTCAGTACTCATTGTGACATCTACAGTAGGAAATTAGAAGTGCAGTCATTCCCTTTATCAACCTACATGTATTCTTTACAGGAATATGTAAAGCATGTAAATGAATATCGTAAGGTTTTGTCAAAGTAGCGATTTTTCTGTAAACCACATATGTCAATGCCAACACATATATGGAGCTATATAATGAACTTTTGTCAAATTATATAATTTTTTATGCATCATCTGATAACAGAAGGATACAAGAACCAATGTGATATATGAAAATAGGTCAGATAAATACATTTATGTTTCAAATACTAGTTGTAAGCAAAAAAATGGTTTGAAAAATTCACGCCGTATTGACAGTTTAATTTGTATTCCATCAAGCCGTAACGAAAGGGTTAAGAGACCTACAATTTGTTATTTATTGTATGTGAATGCGCGGCTGCGGGTTAAAAACAAAGAACACGTGATAAAGATATCTCTGTGAGATATGAATTTCTATGTACTATGAACAGTAGATTATGTGACGGCCTGAAACCAGTTCACAAATAAAATAATCAATTTTCAATTTTTCCCTTCTGTATTTCTTTTCCTTCAATGACATTACAAAATATACAATTTAAATTCGTTATTGAAGTTTTAACGAAAATGTGATGATGTAAATGTATTGACATATTTAGTATCAATGACCTCACACTCAGAACAAGTGTCCGAATACGCACCGCAAATAGTTAGGATTTGTGACAACAAAAAACATGTCATAAGTATGTCATGGTTGACACACAAATAACACGGCATTATTGTCAAAAAATCAAACATCCAACATTTCGCATCCGTCCACACCAGCACTGAATCTGAAGCAATATTACACTAAATATGTCAATATCTTCACTCAATTTGGTTTCAACCACTGTTCACTGCGATTCTTTCGTCTTACAAGTATCCATGGTTGAACGATGGTCTTTTCAGGCCACACTTCAGGCTCCATGAGAGACTCCAGCGAAGTCGCGATGACCCGATTTTGAAAGATGTTGACAGCGTCCGTCTGCTGACAATCCTCCTGATGGTCATCCAAGAGGGATTGAATGCAGCGGACGCTGCCAAGAAGCTCTGCAAGTCTTCAGCCGATGTAACTGGATGAAGACCCTTGGCGTGAAGATACGCCATCTTCAATCCAGCAACCTTTATTGAAGGAGCTGCAGAACTGTCATCATCGTAACCTTTAACACGCCAACTACACACGCGTGTGCTCTATCGATAAGTAGGGTGAACGTAGTTATTTTTAGAAATTGATAGAATGTTGTCGTATTGAAATTTATGCATAATAATAATTTAATAATAATAATTTAGAAATTTATAAAAAAAAGTCTAATGCTTTCGCAGGGCTGCCACTCGAATGATTTATGAGCGTGTGTACACAAAGGAACTTATTAGTATCTCATGTTTCATAGGTTTTTTTAGTTAATATTTTGGATATATATTGTATATCTTCTCCTCAGACAACATATGTCGTTCTAATTGGGAATTAATGTGTATTTTTTTTTATGAAAATGGGTTGTGACAATCATTAGTATAATATGTACATATTAATATTTTGAACGCGGCTCCTTTTTGATATATTTTTTAATCTGCCAAAAAAGGAAGACTGGAATTCAATATATTTTATCGTCAGTTATAAAATATAAAAATAATTTTTAGCATTACAACAGTAGTATAAAGCTATAAATTTCACGTAAAACTCATGACTGGTATAGACGTCATACGCAGTGAATGGGTTTTAACCCTTTCATTACGGCTCGGTTTGAATACAAATTATACTGTCAATTATAAAACTACTATTTGAAGCATAAATGTACTTATCTGGTCTATTTTGATATAGCGCATTGGTTCTTGTATCTTTTACCTATTAGATGATGCATAAAAAACTATTCTAAGAAAGTAGCAAAGCGATATATCACGTCAACCGATGTCAACGGTTGGGGAATCTTATGACGGTATATGCCGACAACGATGCGAAAGGGTTAATGGTCTTGAGTAGGCACCAGAATTGCATGATTTAAGAAACTGTTTTTAGCGTAAGTGTATCTACGTAACTCTTACGTTCAGGATGATTTTTTTCACAAAGAAAACACGAAAAAATCTTTTAAGCTTGCTGGCTTATAAGGAGTAGATTTAATAATGCGACGATGGCGTCTAACAGGTTAAAGCGTACGTATCGACGAATTGATATTTTTTTATTCCTGGATGCCCTTGTCACACCCTGTTCATCGTGTGCGCTTCTGTGTTTAAGGATGCTCATAACATTATGATATGTACTTGTGCGAGTACCCGCTCTCCGGTCACAGCGGACTTATAGCGGTTTATAGCAGTCTCCTAGCGCGGAATAGTAATTACTGGGTTTTATGTCGAACCCGGCACCCAACACTAGCAGAGTGATGCGCAAACACTTTTAATAATTCACAATTTGCATGAACAAGGCTCTGGTAAAATTAATTAGAACGTTGGGTCATACAAGCAATCTCTAAAATTATAATATTTATACTGTGGTTACGTCTACATACTTATATCATGTTACATACGAGTATTTTAATACATATTTTTATCATGTCGTCTCCATATTTGGAGCATATGTACACTGAAATTGTAGTTTCACAGTTCTGTAAGCTCAGATTGTTTATGCCTTGTCTCAGAACAACCGTATATCAAGAAGTCCACATCGGAACATAGATGGTTCCCAGGAGCATCCGGGGCAAGAGCTAGCAAATTTTTATATACAGTGGAACCTCTCATAACGAGTACCTCTCATAACGAGTAATTCACATAACGAGAAAAATAAAATTTGGAAAAATTGCTCCCTTAACGAGCGGCATTTCGCATAACGAGTGACGCAGAAAGGGAAAGTCACATAACGTATGACGCACTTGTGAGCCGGGACTCCCGCGTCATTGCGTCAGTCTGTGTTTAGCACTCGTACAGATAGCACGTAAGTGTTGCATTTGATCACACATTTTTCTAAACTTATGTTCAGACATTGTTTGTATTGTTTTTGAGAGTTTGGACGTAGAGGAAGTAGCAGAGCAACAATCTTCTGAAGCAATAAGAGAAATGCTAAAACCATGGGAAACCATGGTGGCTATACGTGCTACAAACTAATTCAATAATAACACTGTGTCACATTTTCATCAAATTTTAAAGAATCAGCTAAAACAAATGTCTCTAGGCAGCTTTCTAGTGAAAAAGAATTAATTATTTTTCATAAATTAATAAATAAGAAGCTATTTTCGATTTTTAAAAATGTTTTTACACAGCTTGTTACGATCTTTAACAATTTATTAGCATGTTATTTTATTTACGAGTATACAAACGATCAAAAAAATTTGTATGGAACGCATTATCGTATTTTACATTGATTTATATGGGTAAATTAGTCTCGTATAACGAGTGTTTCACATAACGAGCAAGATTCTGGAACGAATTATGCTCGTTATGAGAGGTTCCACTGTACTACAGCTGTAGTATCAGAGAAAATATTTACAAGTTCAGAAAATAATTAGCGTTTTTTAAGGAGATCGGATGGTGAGCCCGACACTTCCCGAGGCCTGGACATTTTTTTTGTCTTTAGTGTTGGCTCGACCTTACCGGGGCCCCAAAAGAAATAAACCTAATTAATCAAATGAATTTAATGGCAGAAATATGTTATGTTTGTGTGGCATTTTATTCCATTTATTGCGAGACTTTCCCTCGGCCATTCAATCTTTATAAGCCCTAATGAAAGCCGACTCGGCGGAGCACATGTTTTGCAAAATAATAATATTACTGCTTGCACAGCCGATGTGACTTGCGACATTACGTTATGTACACATAATAAATATACTGGGGTTGAAAAACACGGCGCACGCATTACAGGACACGTTTTATTCTTATTTTTAAAAAACACTCATAATAAAGTTCTTAGATTTATGATAACGGGTACGCCAAATAACTTTTTTTTTTTTAAAATGGGGCGCAAAACATCGAGTGTAGCTTCAGTTTTGTGGCACGTAGCGCCGTCCTGTTGAAACCAAATGTTGCCAATATCCTCCTCTTCGATTTTTGTGAACAAAAATGGCCCGATAACGATCGCCATTGGCTGTAACGGCCACTCCTTGCTCATTTTCGAAGAAAAATGGCCTGACTTTCGAAGTAATGTCGCAATATTTCCTAGCGTTGTTCAAGCGTATACACAACCATATTCGTTCAGCGAAAGAATAAAACTAATTATCTGTCAAATCAGACATGAGCTAAATGTTACCATTCACGAAATAAGCACGTTAAAAAAAACGTTAGATGGCGGACCCTATACATGCAATGTAAAACATAAAGATTTTTATTAAACTGGAAACACCCTCGGGATAATGACACTAACCGTTGAGTATAGCTCAACAACTTGCTCCAAATACTCCCGCCTAGGGCGTCCTCTGAAGTTTCTACCCTCAACCATCCCTTCCACAATGTTGTCAAGAAGACCATCGTTGCACATGATGTGACAGACCCATCGGGCTCGCCTCTCTGAGATGGTTCTTAATAGGTGGCTATCTTTCTTGATTACGCTAAGAACCTCATTGTTCGTGACGTGGCCTCTCCAGGAAATTCCGAGAATTCTTCTGTATAACCGCATCTTAAAGACCTCCATTTTATTTTTATCACTTTCAGATAAGCACTATGTCTCACAGCCGAACATCAAGATGCTCCAAGCAAATGTTTTGGCAAACTGCTTGCGGAGCTTTAAATTAATATATTAACCCATATTAAGCAACTATAAACAAACATATTTTTTCAATTACGCATTGCATTTTAAGCATTGCAAGCTTAAATCACACGCGTCAAGCATGCGTTGCTGAAAATCAAGTACAAAGTAGATTTTTATTTTATATTAATAATAATATACGAGTATTATAAAAAGCCGCTCGACATACAACCTACGCAATATGAACGGGAAACTATAAAAAAGAAAACTTATCTTAGAAAACTATAAAACAGCGAGAATAGTTGTTCATACAAGTGGTGTTAAAGTTGTTTACTCGGGTAGCGAAGTCTGTTTAGTGGTAATTAAGGTAAATAGGATCCGTGCCTCGGCGATGGCAAGCGGAAGCTGGAACCTTACTTAAAGAAAAATCACTGTAAACAACACATTTTCCGGACTCCAGGGAATCTTGAATACCTATAGGTTATCAGTATTACTGGTCTCTGACACGTTTATTATGACAATCAGCCATTCTGCATCTTAAATTTAATTAGAATATGTTTTCCAGAACAAGGATCAAGATAAAACTAGCGAGCGTTTTCCGATAAATAGCTTAAAAAGCTTACATACTTGTGCCTGTTTCTTAAGCCTCGGTCACGGGCGTGTCTTATCATCATGAGTGACTGTCGACTACATAATATACTCGGGAAATATATGGCAACTAATTAATCGGATATAACAACATATAACAACTAATCAGTATTTAATTCAATTAATGGCCAGTAAATATTTAAGAAACGAGCAGTAATAAATACATTTAAAAAATCAGGAAAAAAAATTGGCAATAGAAAAATATAAATTGACAGAAAATAATGAATGATAATCAATAATAGGTTAGGTTTCCATTTATGTGCTAATTATTCATAGTCCTGGTCATAAATTTCTATGCTACGATCATCCGCACACTAGCTGTCAAGCTAAAACTAGCCATTTTTTTTAAAACTTTTCCAATTTAAATTTCGACCATTCATAATAATTACTGGCATTATTGAATAAATAACTGACACTTTAATTATATAACTGATTACATTCATACTGACGCAGTGGATACTGTCAATTTATTTAATCTACGCCAGTTTATTTATGCTTCTGCCATTTCATTTAATTTACTGTGAAAACCTCGAATTAGTTACTCAACAAATAAATATAGGCCAAAAAATATACTATAAAAAATAATCGATAGACGATAAAAATTATTTTGTACAATTCGTAAATAAATATAAACATTTAAAGTAAAAATAAATATTGTAACAATAACATTTTTTTTTTTAATATCTGAAATGGGTTCTAATAACCATTCAATCATTCTAAAAAATCTTTAAGTTCGAGTAGATAAAATAAGTATAATAAGAAAATTATGTATTTGTAAAAGTGTTATCTATACAAAACATTCCAAAAATCTATTCATTAATTAATAAAATTAAAATAACTTCCCTCTCTTATTGAAGCCGCAATAAATCAGTTTTTGTGGTTGACGCTTAAAAGGCAAAGCAATTATCAACTTAAAAACTATGTTTTTATTTTAAAAACCTATGTAATTATTAAAAATAAAGTAAAAATTTTCATTCGTAAAGCATACTTCTGTGTGTTTATTTAAAAAAAAAACTATATTTATAATTAGATGATTTGCTTACGATACGCCAAACGAAAACAATAATATTATTGAAGGATAATCAATTAAACGGTAATAACAAAAAATAACCTCTCCACGCCGGCAATACTCACGATTGGTTACGCCCCAACACAAAAACATATGTTTTCAACTTTACAAACCTTGTTTCAATTATGTTTATACACGATTATATAATTTAAGCGAGTAAACAACACTCTTAATAAATAAAATAAATTTAACTGACTTTAAATAAATTACAAAAATTATATTTATTTAATTTGCAAATCATTTTTTTCCGATGTCAATTTAAAGAAATAATTCATAAGCAACCGATACTTTTTACGTGATAAATAAAATAGACAAGTAGTATGTAAATTTATTGTGTTTTTATAAATAATCTAATATTTATACAAATTTTAATAATAAAATATGACATTATTTTTTAATTTTATTCCATTTTATAGCTTAATTTTTTAAAAATAATTATGCATGAATATTTTTATTACTGTCATGCAAAAATGAATATAATTTTAGTTTTATTTAAGCAAGTGATAAATAATGTATAAACAACAAACATATGTTAAGTTATTCTGTTACGAACCTGCTCTTCTCTTCAAAACAGCAAACTGACAGGTCGCTTTTGACTGATTAACGTTTGTACGGTTACCGATCACTACGTGTCACTGTATTTTTACGGTTTCAAGCTCACTTGGATCACTTTGTAAGGAGTATTTAGTGTTTAGACGCGCGTGGCGGTTTTGATGGAGGAAATGAATGGAAACAGCTGTCGGTTGCTTCAGCGGCGATGGAGGGCGTCGCGATGGTCGCCATGGCAACGAGAGAAGCTTCTTTCCCATCACGCTTCTCGTTTGTATCTCTGAAACGTTGCACAACAAGATAATTCGTGTGCATTTCATTACGATCAATAATATATTTAATTTTTCTTAACTTCAATATCATAATGTTACAAATAAAATATCATTACTTACATTTAATTACAGAATACATTTTTCTCTATGCAAATGAACTACTCGTTATAAGAACGCGCAATAATAAAATAATCATATT
Organism: Glossosoma conforme; assembly: GCA_022606575.1. NCBI lineage: Eukaryota > Metazoa > Arthropoda > Insecta > Trichoptera > Glossosomatidae > Glossosoma > Glossosoma conforme. The sequence goes on from JAGTXR010000133.1 coordinate 1,412,394, forward strand.
TTGCTTCGGTCACCCATTATCATTATCCAACAACTTATTCTTTCTTATTTGAATGGATTTATAATGGATAAGTTACTCCAACAATGGTTAAGTTTTTATTTCTTTGTTCCATGCAAACTTAAATTATAAGTGAATATTTTATTAGCCTGCGAAAACTTCCTGACCCCTGAACTTTTTCTGAAACCTGAAACTGACTATAACACAACTTATAGCCAGTGAATGTTTTCATGGACCGATGTCGGTCTACGGAACACAGGTTGGTGACCGCTAAAAATATACGTAACAGACTAACGCTTTAAAATATTTTATTATCCGGTAATTTCATTCCATTACAGTCATGAAATCGTCTTTCACGAAAAGCGACATATGTATTTCTAAAGAACTTACGTATTGACGAGTTTCATCTCTTACAGAGTTTAATTGATGTACTGGATTGAACTTGAATTAGTAGACGTAAAAATATTTTGTAAAATTAATTATTTATTAACAAACAAATATTAAATATTTCATAGTTACGCTAAATCACGATTATCCACATGAATGCCAAGTTTTACTGAGATACCTAATTATTGAAACTATATAAATAATAAATACCTAAAACAATGTAAAAAAACATCATTCTTCGTCTCTGAACTTATTCCTGAGCTTCGTGATATAACAGGGCACTCTAATCGCTGCCTCACAATAATACATGCATCAAATATATCCATGCTAAGAAACATTATATTATTTAACTATAACAGCTATTTGTACTGCCATATTTTGATTTATAGTAGTATTAACTCTTCAGGCACGATTTATATTTTTTTACATTCGAATTTTCGAAAACAAATCTAAAGAAACAGATAAAGATTAATAGCTTCAAGACTTACGAGTATGTAAATCGTGCGAACTATCTATAATATTCCTAATATTTCAAATTCGCTTGGTGGCACCAATCAAATTAATGGAATCATTTAAAAAATATGACCACAAAATAATATTTTGTTCGCTTTATATAAATATGTAGGCGCTCGTATATATATCTAATACAGAATATTAAATACCCTTAACAAAACGACTATATACCTAAGTTGTCACGATTTCATAATATGAAATCTGAACATAGATTTTTTCGAATTTTTATAAATAATGCTGTCTACATTCTATACGCTACAACACAATAAATAAAAATTACATTTGTTTTACTGATTTTTTTCTTACAAGGCAACCGTAAATAATTTTGAATTGAATATTAATACGGTATTTTACCACGTCATTGAGCGAAAGCGCATTTTCTATCCCTACTCTTTCAAATTTGCTTGACGTAAACTATTTCTATATTGGCCTACCACTATTCGATGCAAAAGTCTTATTATAAATTTTACTATAAATATAAACTTACATAATATATTTCACACTGATGTATTGTATTATGCATGGGAGTTCACTGTTCTTATTCCTCTTGGAATGTGTACAAGACAGTAGTTATGTAAGTAGATCCATTTAGATTAAATTCACAAGAAAAATACACGTCTCTTCAAATATTGCCTCGAGAAGAATGTTCTCGAGATCTTCTCATCGGGGAGGACAAAATTAACAAATGCGGGGAATAATTTATTATCTTTATTTAATAAACACTTGGGGAACAAAATGGGAACTGAAGTGCTTTTGGGGACGACCATTTTTTTATTACTACTTTTCATGTCTGTCTCTATTCTGCATAAATTAACCTGTTATATTATCTTATATTTATATCATTTTTATTTTCTTTTGAGTCATCTGCATATACTATTTTAATGTCTTTACTCTAATTTGTAAACATAGAACATCTGTTCGGTCAAATAAATAAATAAAATCATACAACTAATGAGTTTTAAATTTTATTTTATTGACAGTTTATTTGAAGAAAAACAATTAAAATTGCATTTATTTTTAACTCGTATTAGTGATTCAATTTTACGTATCTTTCCATATCCATAAACGTTTTATATCTGGAACATATAGTCACCATAATATCCTCCCACATAATTTTTCCATGCCTTAATCCAAGAGATCTTTGCACTAAAAGGTTCCCCACGACCTCAAGGGCAGGAGTCAGAGGACTTGCAGAAACGGAAGCTGTAGAATCCGAGATATATATTTATATATAAGGAGGTTGGATGATTAGCTCATACACAAGTTATAACTATAATAACTTTGTTAATTTAATTTTAATTAATTTTATTTAGTACTGATATAAACAAAGTGATTGTTTGTAATATTTGATACGGCCTAAAATAAGACTTCTGTTTATGGCGAAAATAATTATAATTCTGACGAGCAAAAAATTTTTAATATTCAAATAAATTACTCAGAAATAAATTCCGTAAAATTTTAATTAAATAAAAATTAATATCAATTATTACGGCTTCCATTACTTTTGAGGAAATAATCACGCAACTTTCGCTGGAAAACTATTCCTTTCCTGAAGCCTTTCAGTGAAATATTTCCTCGTATTAAATAAAAATCTTCTTCCCCGTGAAATTAAAAGTACTCAGTTAAGTATATGGGTGAAAAATATTCTTCATTTTCATAGATATTATAAATATTAATTGTCTTTTGCCGTCTGGGGGTATTCCTCTCAATGTGTATACATAATAGAGAGGCTCATGTGATATGTCATAATTATTTTTATTCAAACAGAGCGAGAAATCAACTCAAAACACTTCTTAGCTCCTTAACATACGCGTCTAATATTAATAAGTCAATTACTTTTAAGGTGCTCGCTATTATTTAAAGTCAAGAAAATATACAAGAAGATTTTTAATTTGTAATTCGTAATTTTATTTTGTATTGATTTCATTCAAAAATAAGCCAAACACTCTCAATGAATAATACCATAAATTCAAGATCACAGAGCTCTTGACCTATATATGAACCCGTCTAAGTGGGTTACAGCAAAATTGATGAAATCAAAACTAATGATAAATTGTCTAATTTTACTGGAATATAATTTTAGAAATCTCTACTCTAACTCTTAAACATGATATTAAAGTTGTTTAATGATTTATTAATTTATGAGAACATCTCCTCTTTTCAAAAACTCTCGTTATTGTCTATGTTTTATTTTGTTAAATTTAATTTACTATGATTTTTGCTCATCGATTGATTCACAAGTCGTATTAGTTATCTTCATAACAAATAAATCAAAAACTACATTTATAATTTTTAAATTCGTGAAATTTATAAACTCGTGGCTTATAATTTTATTATACTCGTAAATAATTCATATAAAAATATTATAAATATTTTTTCTTAATTGTACTATTAATAAATGCAATAATATTAATTTTTCAATGCATCCAGCCTTAAAATGAATAACACTTCATAACTCATCAAGTTTATGAAGTGTTTATTTCTTTTTACTCGTTTTTTCCATATGTTTTCTGTTTTCGTTGAACTCTGTTGAATAGCTGAAATTTATTGATGACGTTCATGATTTTTTGATGGGGTTGACTTCCTCACTGTGGAAGATATTGGAAAATTCAAGAACATAGAGCCCCTGACCCATATATCAGTGGGTCGGTCCCCCTCCAGGCTCCTGCGCAGGAAGTGAAGGTTGAAAAAAGGAAACGAGAGAACGAGTGTCAAAGCGCATGCGCGTATCGATTGAAAGCGCAGGAAAGCGGCTCACGAGGAAGATACGGAAGTTGATGTGGAATAAATAATTTCAATTTTAAACCGGTTCATAGATAATATTTTGTTTCAAAAATATTCATTTTTTTTTTGACCTTGTCTGCTCCCTCTACTGGAGCATATATACATCATAAACCATCACTACAAAGCTGCCTTGGTCCTCGTCTCATCCCATGTCAGCTCTGTCTCCTGCAGCTTCGTCGAGTACATTTTGTATACAGTTCCCGACGATCTTCCAGGACGGCGAAAGCCGGGATACTTGAAGAAAAGGTAGCAGTTGTCAAAGCTCTCCTGTGGCATTCTTAATGCGTGTCCCACCTTTGTCTCTTAACCGACTGTAGTTTGGAAGGCTGGCTCATTCGCTCTCTAGCTTCATCATTTCTCACGAAGTCAAACCATCGTAATTGCAGTATTCTACGCAGACATCTGTTTTCGAAACCCATTATACGACTGAATTAATATATGTATATGCTCGTTATGAATGGTTTCACTGTACGTCATGTATACTGAAAATAGTTAATGCAATATTGTATACACGATGCTAGTAGATTTGCCTATAAAAAAAAATCAGGCGCAACTATAATTTAGTTTTCTCTTTGGTGCACTTGAAACTATTGATACACTAAAAATTATTGATGTAATCTAAATTATTTCTTTAATAAGTTATATTTTGTAAATGTATTATTTTTATCTTATGCTGTGTGACATTACTATGAGGCTGACAATATGAATGCCAACTTTCCCACACAACTGTATGAATCGAGTAAGTTGATATATCAAGCATGGATGTACATAAACAGTGCTATTCTCCACAATGTGATAACTTGTGCATAATTTACCGCTTAAATCCCTTTAAAGCAGGGTATTAAACGTAAATTAATAAAGCTTGCAACACCTAACACACACCGTTGAATGACAAATAAAATTGATCACATTATCTGCAAGTGAAATGATTGTGAATGCTTCATTTTGTACAAGAGAATGAAAGAACCCAACAAAAGCGGTATAGTGAACAGTGGAAGAAATATGTAATTATATTGACCCGAGTATAATATTATTTATCTGGACTGCAGTTTACAGAATAAGATGGCTTAGGTGCTGATTGATTTTCAATTTTGTTGAAGGTAAATTAATCTATATTATAATCATTATACTGCAACATTATTATCACTATGTTAAAAATCATACAAGAATATTTAAATGTTAATATGTAAAAATAAAATATTCCTTTTTCTAATATTTATTGAGCATAAATTATACATGAATTTGCTTTTGTGTAACATTTAATTTGATGATAAATATAAATGATTTACCTTGTTAATTAGTATAAAAGTAAACCTTATAATTCTTTAAATATCACAAGACTAGTTATATTTTTATATGTTTACATAAATGAATGAGGATTAGTATATTCGAAGTATTCAGTAAATTCACAGATATTCACTTTATTAATGATTAATTTACATTAACTTTTGATTATATAGGTTGTTAATTTATAGAGAAAACTATATTTGATGAAACAATATTTGTGTTTTAATGATTTTCTTTTATTATTATATATTAATAATATATGTTTATTATTATTTTATTAAAAATAATGCAATAGCAGCAGCTAACTGGCAAGGTCTCGCTTTTGAGATACTATTAAGGAATTCTGCTTCTTTATCATTGTGCATTCTTCACAATTGAATAATAATCTCAAAAGTGTATTCGAGTCTCATAATTTGTAGAATATATGTTGACATTGAATATAAATCTTAAATTGAATGAGTATTTTCCACAGAAGTGCTTACCTCATCAGCGATGCACTGGCTGGTTGGATTGTTGTGTTGGGTGGCGGTGGCGCTGACTCTGGCCTGTGCCGTGGGGCGCTTGCTCGGCTTGTGGACACAAACTTGTTCGTGGCTCAGATCCAACCAAGAGGAGAAGGCCAACCTTACAAGAACCGGCGTCTATAACGCCAATGGATATTTAGTAAGTATTGACCAACGACTCACTTGATCACAAAGGCAACATTAAGCATTGAGTGTACTTGGATGAATACTTTCTGAGAACACAACATTGCTTGAATGGTATCATATGTTGATTGAGTTGCCATGTTTGGGAGTTATTATCTAAATTGTATGTACATGGCAGATCTAGAGGTTGTACAAACGATACACTGACAGAACTAGATATATGAATAAAATCCGTGCTCAATAATGTGTACTCTCTTTGTGGTTCTACTGTTTGTAGTCAATGTTATAATGGTATCATATTTGAAAACATTAAACGTTCTTTCTTCCTTTTCTTCAATACCAAGCATGGAGAAACATATTTGTTATAATTGATGCGAGCATTATACAAAATATCAACTAACCTGTGTTGTATTCTGCGGTTTAAATACATCTGTGATTATTAGGATTCCAGTTACATTTCCAAATATATCCCATATATATATTTGAATGATGTCTTCTTCCATTGATATGGAAGTTATGTACATTCATGTAAGATGTAATATATAATTGTTATTTTTGTCTATTCAGGTGAAAACAGATGCTGATGATGTATTAGGTGAAAATTTCCATCGTTTTGATTTGGTGGATGCCGAGTATTCAATGACTGCCATGACAATCTTTCCTGTAAACCAGAATAAATCATCCATCCCCCCGCAGCCGCTGAGACCGGCTCCTTTAATACTTCCACAGTACGTATTGACTTCATATGTGATAAAACTTAGGCTTTGTTTTAGAATTCATTTGGGATTTTATGTATCAATAGCCCTAAAAAGAAACCGTTTCTCAAATGACAGTTTGATTTCCCTATGCTATGAGTAGTTATAAAGCCTAACAAATCAAATTCTGTTTTAACAAAATATGGATATATATTATAACAACACCTAAGGCATTTAAATTTGTGTCTATATTTGTAATTGATGTGTGTTATCGTGGTAACACTGTTTGATTTATACACTGAAAGACATTGCAGGAGATTTCACTTCTCTTTCACTGCACATATAATCAAAACAGAAAATAATTGATGCAACTTTCAATTCACATTGCGACCCTCGTGGGTTTTAGGGATACTTAGCTGAAATACTATTTTATATAAAATATTCCTTACTAATTGTTATGAACTAATTAATGACAATTGTTTATTAATATTATTTCAGATCACCAGTTTCCCCGAATCATATAGTTGAAACTTGTGTGAGTTCTGATGGCAATGTCATAGAGAAATCTGATTCATTTTACATTTACAACATAAGTACCGCTATTACACGATCACTTATTTCTTCCGACACGACCAAACAAAGCAATTGTGATAGTTCAGCGCTCTCTTCTAATCCATCAACGACACAAAGTGTAACAGAAAATAAAATTGAAAAGTACGCACCGCAGGAAAACGAAGAAAACGATTGGAATACAAGAAACAATTTAAATACATTCCAAAAACCTGATTACATCAGTACAAATCCATTCATATCTAATAGTAGTCAAATAAACTGTCAATTTAATCCGTTTTATTCGAATGATAACTTGTGCTACAATTCTGGTTCATCCAGGGAGTCACTGTCCGATGATAAGACATCTCAAGTGAATGAGCTTTCAAATGAATGTGATATAAAAATATGTAAAAACGTTAGTCAACCTCGACGGTTGTCGTCTCTCTTATTGAGAAAGAATAGTTACGATTATGAGATTCAAAATGAAGAGATTGTCTGCACCACGGCCCCGAGTGGCTCCATTGGAGCCGTGCGCAGAACCATATCCTGCGACTCCGTCAGCTCTGACACTTCTCTGGGGCCATTGGAATCTCCTTTGCCGACAGTCACGGGACAATTGTGTCTATCTCTGCATTGCTTCAGGTATTTTTTACTAAATTATAGTGAACATATTTAGAGTTACACATCACTTAAGTCCCAAAATACATTTAATAATAATTACTGATTATTTTCTTTAATAAATAACTTTTCATTTTATAGTAGCATGATTCATTGTCAGATATTCTATTTTCCTATTTGAAATGCTGTTTTCTGTCTTTCTATTATGACTTTGATTGCAAACAATATCTACTGAAGCTAAATTTGGTTAAATATGATTTTTTAAACAATAAATGAGTTGTTTCAGTTGATTTAGGTTCGGTTAGATTATGTTCAATTGAGCCATAGGTATTACTACTGTCAAAACAAGCAAGAAAAATGTGAAGAATTACATTTTTACTTAAGAAATAGTGAAATAATAAATGTATCACTAAGTAATGACAATTATAAAATAATATGATTGTTATCTGTTTGTTATATCAGTTTTAATTGTAAAAAGCATTTATTCATTATATAAAATGTTTCAAAGCTTAATGCATTACCATGAAGTGTTACCATATATTGTTGTAGTGTCATATATCACAATTTTTTATTTTCATTTCAGAATAAACTCTACAGAGTCTCTGTTAGCCGTTAATGTTATTGAAGCAAGAAACTTGCCAGGAGAGAGTCCCGACACTTACGTCGGTATATTTCTGTCTCCAGATCATCAAGGAGGTCACTTTAAATCCAAAGTAAATATATTTATATAACAATAAAATATTTAAACATAATGTTTTTAATAGATAATTTTACGTTTTTCATATATTATGTTTATTTTTATAGTTATGCAGAGGTACGAATTGTCCCAGTTATAATGAAACATTCCTTGTGGACATCGGCAAACCTAACAGGAAACTCAGCTTCCACATTTACTCCACTGATAAAGAGACTTGCACGTTAGTGGGGGAAGCCGAGTTGTCTTTGCAGGATGCTAGTTCCTACAAGCAGCCAGTGACTACATGGCTCACATTGACTGACTCAGGACAGGTGAGAAATATAAACTAATAAATATGTTCATTTCTGCAATAATTACTATAAAGAATGTTCCTCAGCTAGAACAATGTAAAAGTGTTAAATTGACAGAAATAAACATTATTATATAATCAGTGGACATTTAAAAGATATGAAAATATACTTCAATTACATATTTCAGTTTCTATGTAATAAAATATAATAGATAATATACCTAGTTTCTACTACTGATTATTATGTTTGATCAATTACGTTAATGATTAGGGGGCGATAGAATATGGTGAGCTGATGTTATCGATGTCGTATTTACCGACAGCAGAACGACTGACATTGATTTTGGCACGAGCGAGACGTTTACCAGACCCTATGGACTGGAATATATTTGTCAAGGTATATATTTTTTTTTTCAGCATGATAAAATTCTAACATGGCTGTCATATCATATTTATGGGAGTCGTTTCAAACTAACATTATTTGTTAATAACTTCAGGTATACTTGCAAAGAAATGGTAAGAAAGTGGCTAAGAAGCGCTCATCCATCAAGCGCAGTGAAACGAGTCCAACTTTCAATGAAGCCTTCATCTTCAGCGTCCCGCCTCACTTGCTCTCGAGCGTGGAGCTTCGCGTCACGTTGGTCTATTTTCCAATCGGCGTTGACTATTTCCACATCACCCAGCACCGTAAGATCGGACACATTCTTCTGAGCCGCGAAGCGTTCGGCAAAGCCGGCAACCATTGGAACCAAATGATAACATCCCTGAGGAAGCCTGTCTCCATGTGGCACGTGCTGAGAAGACCACACATCTGAACACCTGTACTGCCTTCTTTTTGCTGAATTTTACGAGCATCTCTAAAACTGTTAGCTTTAAGAAACTCACAAAACTAAACGACTGCCCTTATTCAACGTGTGAAAAAACTTTTCAGTATTACCGAACGGTAAACACTTATATACAAACTTGTCTATTTTGTTAAATATCATGAGTCATTGTAATCACTTTGAAAAAAAATATCATTCCAAAATCGAAGCACTCTTATAATTCAATATCACTATTTTATTTATGTTAAGAAATATATAAAATTTTACGTAACGACGATTTGGCTTGTTTTTAAGATACTATATACTCGTATATCTAAAAAATATAATAATATTGCGAAGAAGATCATATACATTTAAATAACCGATAGTTTGCTTCCATTCTAGAAACATTTGGCTTGATTAGAATTTTCACTATTATAGAGCCGTACTAAGTACTCAATATTTTTGCATACGCCCATACCTCTATAAAAATATGTGTATTTAAACTTATATAGAATGTTTTTATCGCAAGTTGCTGGTTCGACTTGTAACAATTGAGATCTTTAAGAATGTTATGGAATAATAATAAGTTTAGTTGGAAATCGGTGATATTGTTATTAGTCTATTTAGATATTTATTTAATTGTCTCGGTACAAGACTGGAACTACGCTTGGACCTAGAGTCGACTTTTATGATTTACCTGTAATAATTATTATAGCACCTGACAACTAAATAATGCTAATTTAATAATTACCTTTAATGACGAGGCTCTTTTTACAGGGTTACTAATTATTATTGTGAACATTAAAAAATATTATATTATTTCAAGCACTTCAATCGATGATTTTAACAATCAAGATATACATTCATTATATTTTTAGTTACATTATAAATATGTTAGTTTGTTAAGTATTGAATAATATTAGTTACAAAATGCAAGACCCTGAAAATATAATACTTGATAATATGATTCATTTGTTTCTAGGTATTTACTGATTTAATGAAATACATACTCGTAATTTTCAGTTCATTTTTTTCAAGAAATATGATAATTTAACCATGATCTTAAATGACAATGTATTGAAATAAAATAATATGTTACTTATAAAATAAGCATCCTGTAACATCCCTTTAATGTTATAATGTTTTCTTTAATAACTAGATGTGTACATAGTCTATCAGAACATCTGTGCCAGAGTCCCCTAGCCCCTAGGGTGCACCTATTCTCATTTTTTACAAAACTAGAAAAATATCAAAGGTCCACGTTTTCTAAAATATAATATTGTTATATTATGCGACTATTGCATTTTGTAGAGATAATGTTACAATCTATACACAACTAATGGTTTTGATTTTTGTACTTATGTTCGACTGATATATTTCCAATTTTCTAAATTATAGAATACTAACCTACAATTGATACTGTACAAAATCTTCTCAATTACATTCATACACTCGATAAATTTAATATGATTCAATTTTATATACTATTTTCCTTGAAAACCTTATTTGAAGTACCATAAAAGTGTAATCCTCCAAATATAATCATCTGACAATAAAAAGATTTTCTTGTGATTTGAGTTTGAATGTTTTCTATCTCTTGTATTTGACCATTTTGTTTTTCAGAACGAAAAAAATCTCAATGATAATAGATATCAAAAATATATTAAAAACTCAGATAATTTATAAAGAGAACCATTGGACACCTGATCTGGCAGATTATCACAGGTTAGTTAAAAATGAGGAGTACATAAAAAATAGTTTAAACTACAAAATGACATAATTTGATACATGCATACACTTCTACATCAAATTTTTCGCATCAATTTGATGTACCACTGTATGTAATTATCAGATCATTAATTATTAGTATAGATCAATTACCTATGAAGGATTAGGGAATAGAAAAAAAACTAGTAATAATAATAAATATCAAATACAAAATTACATTTTAAAATAATATCATGACACACAAAGGTTAACTAAAAGGTAATCATGAAAGTACAGGTAGGGTCAGGATTTATTTTTCAATGGATAATTTATAAGGCTTTCTGGTAGAAAGAAGATAGGCTGGGCCATGGATGGTTCAGATTTTTTCATAGCTTTTGCAATAAATTAAAATCATCAAAATTTGATATCGTCAATTTGACAGAAATAATCGAGTATTAAGTAACAATAATGTGTGATAACATATTTTTTTAAATACTGTATCATCAAGATTTATTTTTAAAAATACCTTTATTTAATGATTTAAGAAACATATTTTTTTCAATGTTTCCAGCATTCACTTTGAGATCCATTATAAATAAGAAATATTTATTTATTTACCTTGTTTTAACATGGATCACATTAGATATGGCCTGTTTAGGAGACTGCAGTTTCGAGTAACTTGTAGCCTTCCTCAATCCATCACTGTCAAGAGACGACACAACAAGAGAAAAGTTGTCTCTTGACAGTGATGGCTGCAGGCTACCAAACATAGAACATTTTTAACGTGATCCATGTAAGAACAACGTAAATAAATAAATATTTTTACTTATAAACCAGCTGAGGAGCTGAGCCTGTTGAGTAACAAGTAAGAAAAGTATAGAATTAAATATAAAAAACTAATTTATTTTTATCAACATGTTTATTTATTATAATTCACTCACTTACATAACTTCAAATAAATTTTGTTCCACCCAAGCAACTTTTATTACTTTAATATTATTTAAGGAAAAATACAATCTAATGGCTTCAGTATCAAAATAAATATTTTAGAGAAACTAAATGTTTCCTTTCCAATTTAAAACATTACAAATAATAATACAAAATGAAAATAATGCTAAAATAATTTTCCTCTTATAGGCTATAACCACTGATGAGATTTTATATAAATATTATTATGACTGTTTACAATAATATATTTTGTTTATGAAATGATAAAATTTATTTGAATAAAATAGAAAAAAATGAATCAATTTTATTTTAATTTGAGAAGTTTTTGCACTCAATAAAAATTTATAAGCATCCTAACTCATGAAGCAGTTACAATTACTTGATTGCCATAAATATCAGCTTAATAATTGATGAAAATGAAAAGCGATAAAGGAAAAACGTATTTATACAATTAGTATTTAATTAACACATTTATTGTCTATGCTTACTTTTATTGTCCTCTGTACCTAAACTGATACTTTAATAATCATGACATCCTGAATAAACTACATTTAATGGATCTTTGATAACATTATTAAAATTACTATGACACATTAACGACGTTTTAAGCAATTGATTTCATCAAGAAGATTATTCAAACAATGATAAAACGCCCTATATTATACAGTAATATAGAAGCATCAGAGTGTCTAACGTGGTTCTGTGTTTTCAGAATGATTATAAACATAGGTATTGTAGAAGTTGTTATATAAGTGACAAAGAAGATTAAAAAACACAACAAATAATATATCAAAAAACAAACACATATCTCATAACCACATATTGTATTTATGTAACCTTTTTCACTGGAATGGTAAATTCTCTAGTAACTCGGGTGTAACTATGTACCGTTATGTTGTTTAACCTTTTCTATGCCAAGCGGTTTTCGTATGGGGAGACCCGAGGGCCGTCATTTTTTTTGAAAAATTAAAGGCTATTTTTAAAATCGATAATTCTTCAAAATACGTAGTAGGTAATTAGTTCAACATGGCAGCAAGAGATGTCACTGTAAGCTCAAAATATTGAATTATTAAAAATAGTCAAAATTGATTAGATATTATGTGTTAAAGTGGAGTGTCTTTAGAAGCGATTTTTGTATGGACGGCCTACCATGCACGGGATTGTAGAACGTCTATAGACGCTTGTGGCATAGAACCGGTTAAGTATCAATCACCCTATGATCGTGACCATAAATTTTTAATATGTTTTGTATTAATGCACAAATTTAATGACATCAAAAATTTATACCGACATTGTTTCCAAATTGACCCACAAAATGTTCACAATACTGACAACATACATTATACAACTTTTCCAATTTTTCGAACACAAATCAAACATTTTAAATGTATATGATGAGTTTTGGAAAATTTTCATATACAAGTATAAACCAAAGAAAAAACAACATTAATATGATAAAGTCAAAGTAGCAACTACTAAAATAACAAAATAGAAAATAGTCATAGAATATTAAAAATAATTAAGCTTTAATTAAACAGCTAAATGGCTCATTATCATTGAGACTGTTAAAATTTATATATTAAATAAATGCTTATTCGTTACAAATTTCAATTTAGTGGCAATAAATTTTCTGAAAATATTACAAACAATAAATTATACTTCCACGCTTAAGTAGTAATAATGGAAAATAAATCAATTTGAAATGATATTCCTTGATCACTGAGGGACATTTAATTCCTTTTGATCTCGGTGTTTAAATAAAATAACATGTACAACAAATTGATTTTCTAAAATATTTTTCGCAAAAGATACAGAATACATCTCATTTTGTAAAGTCCGAGGTTTAAAAAGTGGTTTTTATTTACTAGAAAAAATAGGAAAAATGCGTGTAAAGAGATGTGTGAATTGCATACATGTGTAATTGTCGCTTTTCACGTTGAGTGCCATGCTGTAAAGTTTTATTTATTGGCATGACAACGCTGTGAAAGGAGACAGGCCTATACAGATTATTTCTCTTCATGAGTGTCTTTCCATTAATAGAGCCATCACACAATATGGATCGCTCGTGTGGAGATTTTAAAGAATGTTATGGAAGCAAACAATTCAAATTTTATGTGACATATTAAAATCTAACTAAATAATTGTGTGTGAAATTCCTTTACTATTATTCTATCAGAAGCATATTTTTATAAACTAATTCGGTAAATATTCCAAATTTATATTTTCAAGTAGAATATTCGTTTATATATAATAGTTAGTTATTTATAAAATTTAGAATTCAATATAAATAAGTTTTTATTTCACAATTTGCATTTATTGGCTTGACATTTTTTGTTACAAGAACATCTAACAACAAAATGTATCCCATGCCATTTTTTTTTTTATATTTATTACTATTTCGCAGTATATAGTTAATTGACAGATAGCAATTCGAATATTCAAATCAATGTTCCCAAAATTAATTTAGAAAAATAAATTTTGACATTATTAACCAATTTATCTTAATATTGTTTAATTGAATTGCCTTAATATTATTATTAAAAAAAAAAAACAATCAGAAAAGAAACAATATATTGTATGATAATAGATTGTTTCACATTCTGTAATATTGTAGATACTGATGTAAAGATAAGTAATATGAAGAATATTATTAAATTTGCACATAAATGATAAAGTGAGCAGATTTCAAGTGAGCTAGATTGTCACTGGGATAATCCAATTACAAAAATATTTTAAGACAGATCATTAATAGTATAACGGTGTAACTTTTTTAGTTTATAACCAGTTCAGGCAGAGGGATGAAATACTAGATAAACTCAAATTAAATTAACATAAAATATTTAACAAAATGTCTGTGGAGATTTCACTATCTATTTAAACACTATGGTGAATTTGACATGAAGACAAAAAATTGTATTCAAAATAAAAAATGGTGTACCAACTATAAGGTCTGGTTCGCATGGAGAGCATCTAACACACAGAGACTTGTCTAGCTAATGCTCTTCATGTGATTGTAGCCTAAGACTATTTTCATAATTAAAGTAATAGTTATAATAAAAATTTAAGTTATTCAAGTAATCAATAAAATATATGACTTTCATTAAATAAATATGATTTGTTTAGTTGTCGCAACGTATATTTTCAAGGAACATTTTATTTAACTGAGCGAAAACTCTTCAATGTCAAGATAAATCGTTTTAAAAAATCTAAAATTAATTTTACATAAATTGGCAATATAAAATATGATCATATAGTATTAGTAATTTACATTAACAATACTGTATGAAGATTGTTAGTGTGACATAAATACTTAAATTATATTATTATAAAAAACAAATCATTCAACTTTTATCAAAATCTGTAGCGGTGAACAAACAGTCTTGTTTCTTTATTTTTCCAATTGAGACAATTGAAATAATCAATTGTCAATTTTTACTACGACTCCTTCCATTTTCCACAAAATTTATTTAAAAAAATAGGTCTCATCATAACTATAGCGTTCATGCTTTTTATAGTCTTCGATTAAATCAAAGACGTTGGTCCCGCCTCATCAGGCGTATACAATCTAATATACTATATTATAACTACTTCCTGAAACTCCGGGGATCGTTTTGCATTTAATTGGAAACGCCCGAGTCCCTCGGTATGACAGCGCCGAGTTTTAAATATACGTTAGTAATAGTCCTTAGATCATAACTGTACAATATCTTTTTTGTCAATAAATAACGCTTTAACATATTCACTTTGTAAAAAAATACTAATATGCCTAAGAGAGAGATCACAGCCTAATTGAATCGGGTTGAGGTATATCACACGGCATATCATCAAAACGATCGAGGCCTCAAGTTCACGGTATCCACCGAAACACCATCCGCAGGAAACATCCAGTTAATGTTTCAAAATTAACTTGAAGGTTAATGAAATCAACCAGTTTTAACCTTAAGATGGTGAAGTGTTCGTGTCAGATAATCAGCCACCCGGTCGCACTCCTCCGGCTGCTGTCGGCTCCCGATTGTGCGGACCGTTAATGACATCAATAATTATGCAGTCAAATTGTTTCATGTTTTTGTAATCCATCAACTTTATCCGACGGCAGTCAAGGTAGAGTTTTTGCTGTTGGGCGTGTCGTTGGTTTGCCTGAAAAATAAAAATATATATTATCATATAGAATCATGATAAAGAAATAATCAATATAAATCAATACAAACAACAAACACAAAAAAGAAGTTCTAAGGTACAAGAAAGTAGAAGAAACAATGCATAAAATATAGCTATGTACTTATAATTAAGTACTAAAGTAATACAAAAGAAGAAAGTCAACAACAATTATTAAAAAGTCCCGAAGCTCGCTAAATAGAAGACTCCACAAAATTAGTTTGATAAATAAATTAGTGGAGCTCATGCGAAACTGGGCTTCTCTCAAGTGGAATATATCAATATTCGAGGCAATATGGTTGAACAGTCTGATCACTCTCCTAAGAGGCATAGTCTCTGCTTGTTATAACATTTATAGTAACTGCAGTGTGCGGATGTCATTTTCCAAGTATTTTCTTCGTCTCTTAACCGACTGAAGGATGGAAGGTTTTTGAGTTTGTTTACTGAAAAATTGCTATTCCTGATATAACCACAGTACATTTGCAATTGTATAATGA
The DNA here is from genome assembly GCA_022606575.1 of Glossosoma conforme. Taxonomy (NCBI): domain Eukaryota; kingdom Metazoa; phylum Arthropoda; class Insecta; order Trichoptera; family Glossosomatidae; genus Glossosoma; species Glossosoma conforme. The sequence goes on from JAGTXR010000133.1 coordinate 1,428,973, forward strand.
TAAAATCGACATACTGCATACTTCGAACTTTGTTTTGAACTAAATACGAGGTGCTTAACCCGACGATCGCCGTAAGCACACATGTGCGCTCTACGTAGATGATCGCCATAAGCGCGCACAGGTGCGCTTCGCAATATTCGAAAGATTTATTTCAAAATTAATTCCGATTTTCTCACAACGACATCTATGAATATTTAAAAATATTAACAAAACAAAAAGGATCGATATTTTTTAATAGGAGATATTCAAGAGATGGTTGTTGCGCTGTTTCTATAAACGTGGTTAAAGGATGTTTGTCGAAACCTGGCACACACACACCGTATTAATTAATAGAAATGCATTTTTGTGACAGTCTGTTTTGCTGAAAATTTACAAAAAATTTACATATTTTCTCTCAAAACATTCAGAAATATGCCACAGTCTGGATTGATCTTTCCCACAAACACTTGCGTCTTACCATAAAGCCAGATTGTGTCTGTAGTCAGCAAGGTTTACCTGTATATGTGTGTGGAGTGTGAAGCGTTGTGGTAGTGCGCGGCGAGGGGGAGGCGGGCTGTGCGGCGAGCACGGCGGCGCTGGATCACGGCACGGCCCAACGGCCCCGGCCACACGGAGGCGATCACTGCGCGCCACACGAGCCTAGAAGACGAATTAGTACATCAAAAATAACAACCATGACATCAAATCATTGAATATTTAAAACCCAAACTCTTAGAAAATTAGACCATTTAAGATCAGCTGCCAAAATGAATTGAATAGATAATTAATTAGAAAAAAGTAATGTAATATGTTTGTTGCATAAAAAACATATCAAGTCTCTTTCTCTGGTAGACAGAGTAACTATCAATAAGATATAGAAAACTTTCTTCCTGAATTGGGCTTAACTTATATAGAGTATATCAATATATATGGCAATTACGTTGAAAAGACCAATAACCAATTTCCCTCTCATTTTTATAATACTGTGTGCCCAATAAATATTGGCTCTGCAAGTTTAAGAGGAAATTATTTTTTTTGTACAACTTTCAACACTTCATAGACCAACTAAATGAAACGGTCAATATTTTCCCTGTTTGCATCGGTACCCGATATATGGCGTGTAAGATTCCCCTACCGTTGACATCGGTAGCCGTGATATATCGTTTTGCTACTTTCTTAGAATAGATTTATATGCATCATCCGATAGCTAAAGGATACAAAAACCAATGTGATGTATGAAAGTAGACCAGATAAGTACAATTATGATTCAAATAGTACTTTTATAATTGACAGTATAATTTGTATTCCATGGAGCCATAATGAAAGGGTTAATATTACCAAAAGATAACAACACTATATAATGTCAATTATAATATATTTTGAAATTTTAGAGTGTAAAGTTTGCGTGTACTGTTATAATACATGTACGCGCTAGAGATAACATTGCCAATGACTCTTGTAAGGTTTTGAGGCTTTGCCCTTTGCTCTAAACACGTGTTCTCTCGTGTCTATACACGCGACATACCTGGGAGCTAATGTCATGACAGAGCTGAGCACGATGACCAGCCAGTACTCGGGGGTGGATACAGCAGTCTGCATGACCCAGTAGTTGGATGGCAAGCTCATACACTGCACACACACTGCGCTGTAGATCAGGGAGAAGCCGTAGTAAATGCCCAGGGAACCGAGGAGGGACAACACGTGCAGAACCGTCTGAAAACAATCATCAAATAAACATTAAATTTCACAGAATTCCAACAATAACAGAAAACGAATCCTTAAAGTCAAATTAAATCATATAACTGCACACATTGAAAAAAATACAATGGAAAGAATATTAGATTATGCAGAGAACGAGAGGAAGCATTTCATACCTAAAGAACTCTTTATTTATGAAATTATGAACAAATAAAAGTTTAACATTAAGGTTATCAACTGACAATACTTGGTGAAACTACAAAATTATAATTTTAAATTAATTGTAATTAAATAATTAACAAATTAAAAATATTTAGTTATTGTAGATGGTCTCCAGGAAGGTTGAAACATGTCATCGTTTATAATAAATGTGAATCAAAACTGAACATTTTTAATTTGTTATTTTTATAATTAAAATTAATTTAAAATTATAAATAAAACTATTTTTTTACTTTTATATAAAATAGATATTTATTTTTAACTTTGTAATAATATGCACTACTTATGCACAAACTGGAAGACCAGTACTCCACTTTCAATGATAGTTTCATCAGTTCTTCACATGCACAATTTGGTGATCTTAGCAATGATACATATTGAAACAAGGAAAAAATGATTTTTCTAAATAATACTTGAAATGGATTTCAAAATAAATACTAAAAAACATATAAAAGTCAACAATATTACAAAATTTAATAAATATTGAGAAAGATTTAAAATAAGAGAATAGATTGGAGCTTTCTTTTGTAGAAATCACAGGCATTATTGTAGATCTAAATATGAAAAAAAAAACACTTCAAAAACATTTCATATTATTTTCTATATTATATGAAAAAAATCGTATTTTGCAGCTTTCAATTAAGCGATATTAATAGCCTTTAATATGTATTGATATCAGCTTGATATAGCTCTTTTAGGCTGATGCCGTAAAGCCTTGAAAAACAATCTTTTGTCTCTTATTTTTGTTAGCTCGCCTGACATGCACATCTAATAATGTTAGTTTTAATTATATAATATTACACGGCGTTTGCATACGCCATTTTATTTATTATGACAGTTGCTCCATTTCATGTTGGTGCAACTGTCATATTTAATTTGCTTTTTTTGTCACGACTGTCTTGGCGGCGCTAAATGTCAGTGCTCCGGGAGTTGTCAGTCAAGCCCCATTCGATCGAGACGGAATTAACGTCATGTTACAATCAAACAGGGGAAACAGGGGAGTCAAGTCTTTATCAGAAATAAATGTGAATTGTGCTTCAAAAACAAGTTCTTTTCCTTGGTAATCTGCTCCTGCATCCTTCCCTCCACGTAGCCACGTGACGAACCCGCGACTTCAGTCTTGGGATGTCAGTTTCAACAAATATCTAATAGTAATAATTGATTTTACCCAGCTTCTGGTCTCAATGGCGACGTGAAGCAGCATGATGAAGATGCAGGAGCTGGATATGGTGACCCCGAAGAGCCACAGATCAATGCTGCTGTCCCAGAAGGTGTGCAGCGCCGTGAAGAAGAGCACCACACTCTGGTACACGGCGTCCAGCATGGCCAACCAGTAGGAGCGCGGCAAGTACGCCGTGCCCAGGCGGGACGCCGCATACAGCCCGGGCCGCTCCAGCAGGAGACCTTCGGGAGCACAGCGGTCATACACACCTGCAAAAACAGTGTCCTTGTTTATCCACTAATAACTGAACATCGTCACACTTATGATTTCAAGCTTTAACCACGTCAATAATCTTGAATACAAACTAATGATAACGTGCTCGAGTACCAATCAAGCAGTCCTGTTTTATGCATTTTTGAGCTCCAAATGGTATTGAACCGTTTACAAGATATTTTCTTGTATGAAAAATTGAATGTGTGTATTCTCTTTTATTTGGTCATTTTTGTAATTTGGTAGAAACCGTAATGACAGAACTAATTCATTCGTTCATGTCCGCTCCTTACACTTTAGTATATGTACATCAGGAGCCGCCACCATAAAGCTGTCAGCCACCTTAGTCCTCGCCTCATCCCATGTCAGCTCCGCCGAGTACGTTCTGAATATAGTTCCCGACGGCCTTCCAGGACGGCGAGAGCTTGGGGGCTTGAAGAAAAGGCAGGCGTAGTTAATGCTCTCCTGCGGCATTTATAGGACATGTCCCAGCCAGGTCCACGTCGTCTGCTCTCTTACCTCATCATTCCTCACAAAGTCAAACCATCACACTCCTAGTATTCAACACAGATATCTGTTTTCAAAACCTATTATTCAGCTGCATCGGCTTGTTTTTAACTTAATAATTATAATAAATAATAAATAGTAACCGATGGCGAGAGGGGGCAGTGATGTGAAGATCAAGTTGTAGAGCATCAGAAACATCTGGTCCACCATGACGCAGGCCGACCAACCACAGAACATTTGGAACCAAAAAACCAGGAACACGAAGGTCTGTAACAAAACAATTATTATATTATTCTTTTATCTATAATAAATATTATATTTAATTGATCGCTGTAGAGGATTACTTTAACCCTCTTTATGTTTTATAATTCTACTTTTATTTTATTCATTTTGACATCAGCATGATGTAGCCCTTGCTGATTGGTACCGAAAACCTCGATATACAATCTTTCATCTCTTTTCTATTCCCTTGCTATACATTTATGTGTCCGCCATATTGGGACTAGTTATATAGACCGCCGCTTACGGCGCTGGTGACCGACCACGGGCCGTACTAGTCAGTTGTAGGCTGACGGCCGAGAAGGTCGCATTACGGCCGGCGGCATGTCATTCCACCTGGCCGGAAGCTTGTAAAGTTTTAACGTAAATATATGTCAATGTGCTTCTGAAAAACTCTTTGTTTCGCCGACCTGCTCCTCATCATGCCCTTGCATGACGGAGTAACACCCTTTTGAAAGAGAGGCGGATGTTGATTTATAAAAAAAAATAGCACATAAATATTGAAGGAGTTCAATGAGATAATTTTATTGATGGCGCATAACCCCAATGTTTTTAATGTAATGCAATAAATCACAATTCAGATATTCATGAAGGACTTGTCGAAAATTGGTCCACACTCCCAAATGACAATGAAAGATAGATAATGTATTAAACATTCATTTACATTTATTTGGCTAGTTATTGATGAAATGAACTGTCGATAAAACGACACATGTGTAGAATACTTACGGCATTTTTATAAAAAAAGTACAGAATCATTCTGGCCAAGCGATTGTAGCACCAATGGCCGTGAACCAGGAGGAATCTCTCCAAGTACTTGAACCTGGAGATGGCGAAGTCTGATGCCATCACCGCCTGCATGCCCTCCATGCCCGATATGCCTGCAAAAAGGACAAACATTCTTCACAATAACATTCAATTTTATAGAAAGTCAATACCACCTCTTTCCTGGATGATCCTGTATTGAATGAATGGCTTAACAGAATATTGTTCTTGTGACATTCCAAATACAATCACATGAGTTCTTCTTCTTCGTGGTAGTAGTATCAATCCGGTGGATTGGTTTGCAGCAACCTAATCTTGCATCTCGATCTCCACTCCTCTCAATCCTCTTCAGCTCAGCATAAGAGCTACAGCTAATGTCACGAACAATGAGGTTCTCAGCATAATCAAGAAAGATAGTCACCTAGTAAGAACCATCTCAGAGGCGAGCCTGATGGATCGGTCACATCATGCGCCACGATGGTCTTCTTCACGACATTGTGGAAGGGATGGTTGAGGGTAGAAACTGTAGAGGGCGCCCTAGACGGGAGTATTTGCAGCAAGTGTGCGAGAACATCACATGGGTATTTACTATGTAAGCAGCACATACGGGAGAGCACTTAATTTGCCTATGTTTTTTACCAAGCTATATTTTATATTTACATAATAATATTAATGTCATTTGAATATTGAATACTTAGATACATTATACAATTTTAATGACCGTTTCTATATATTTATATATATATTTTTTTAATTCATTCCAACATACCTATTCCAACGTCAGCTGTTTGAATCATAGACACATCATTGGCTCCATCTCCTATTGCTAATGTGGTTACACCCATTTCCTCCTTTACAACCTGCAAATTAAAAAATTTATATATATATCTCATATTCATGATATGTCATATGCTTACAGCCATTATAATAATATCCAGACACCACTGTGTATAAAATATTATAAAATATACATATATATCAAATAACATATTGCAAGTCAGTTCTTTAACATTACGAGTATATTGTTTTTATATTATTATATATTTGTGTAGATATTCATTGTTGATTATATCTTTATTTTTGAGCTGTTGCAAAATTTACGACAAATGCACCTCATCGCTTATCCCACTATCACTACTTAGTCGCAAGCATGGAGCTCCGAGCTAGTCAAATTCCCATGTCTCTCTTACCTACAGTCATTGGTTAGAGTGACATATGGAAATATACTGTGGAATACAACCCGATGAACCACTGCAGCTTCTAATATTTCAACAGATATTGTAAAGCGTCTAGTCACTCCTGCTGAAATTTTATACAAATTTGGATTAGGATAATTCTTCAAAGCATCAAAGAATTATCCTAAAAAAATTTGCATTGACCATTGATTTGTAACAGATGTAAGGATGAGAATATTGATTATTTTGTTTTGAAACATTTAGAGTAGCGTTTCGTTTTTTATTTAAAAAAGTCAAATATATGTTATTAAAGTACTGTTATTCATAATTTTTCATAAGCTTACAGCAATACCTTAACATTTATCTAAAAAAAAAAAACACCATTTTCATGAAGAAAGCTCAAGGGAAGCTACTCAGTGCGCTTGCTGGAAAGTTAAGAAAAGTAAATGCTTGTTAAAGTAATTGTTATTTGTATTGTAGAAATTGGATATCAATTAAATCAGCTCAATATTAGGATTTATATTTGGTTTTCCATTGTAGTGAAGTATACCTTGACTATGTAGGCCTTCTGCAGGGGCGTGGCTCTGCAGCAGAGCACGGAGGCGCAGCGCCGGGTAAGCGCCAGGAAGGGCCCCGTGAGGTTGGAGCGCTTGTCCAGGATGAAGGTCAGAGTCTTGCCGTCCACGACCAGCGCCCGCCCGCGCCCGGAACGACTCGGCAGCGGACTGATGACAATGCCGTTGCCATCCTCACTCACACCGATGTTGTCCATACTGTCCAGGTAACATCTGCAATGAGGTGTTTTCAATCATGTAACCCTTGCTTTACGATGATATGTATTTAATACAACTCGATTCAAATAATGAGAATATCCACATAAAATAAAATATATACTGAGCTCAGAACTTTTGTATTCCTCCGTAATATTATTAAGTATTAAATAAAATTATAATAATGTATTAATTTGTAGCGATGGAAAAAATAATTTGTGGAATAATCGGGGATAGAATCACGCACACGCGTCATGCATCTGCGCGGAAGGCTGCGCAGACAGGCAAACTTGTTTTTTGGCCACAAGTGCTATAGCGGCTAATTGTGATGTTTTTTTTTCTATTTTTCTCATACTTACAATCAAATAAAATTATTACATTTCAACTTCAATTAGTCAATTAACCTTTAAACGCTCAGTGGTTTCCTTACAAGACTGCAGATTTGCGTCGTTCAATGTCCTACGGTCCCACACAGGAGTGCTTATGGTTCATTTTACAATCGGATTACATTAATTTGTAATAATAGTATTAAAGTAAGATCATGGAAGAATCTATTGTGCGACGAAACATTACAAACATTGGCCTGCTAGGACATTGCCGACGCAAATTTGCAGTCCCGTATGGGAACACTGGGCGTTTAAAGGTTAAAAGCATCATTTAGGAATATTTACATTTTCCGGTTAATAAATGACATTTTTATATGGTGTAGTAAATGGAAGCTGGTTGGAGCTACGCTTAGAATATACTTGACAGAGTATATGCTGAGGATACAGAGACGATTTGAGACAAGGCAAGAATAATGGATGTTGAAGGAACTGTGTGATGAAAATATGTTTAGAGTAGGTATTTTTGTTCCAGTCCAAAATGTTTTTATTATTTTTTAATCTGGTCTACTTTTTAAAAAGTTTCTTGACCACTTATTAATCGCATTTAAAAATGGTGGAGAGGTTTATTGTCATTACAGATTATTTCTTTATGTTGTAGATTATTAGCAAAGTAATATTCTATTAATAAGTACAAAATAAACAACAGTATTAATTGATAATTTTTGACAGTTCCATCATTAAAGTATTTCCTGTGTATAATTAGATAAGAAAACATGTTTTTGTTGTGATAAAAAAATATTATCTGATTAAAGAACTAATCCATCGCAAAAAAAAATAAACATATAACAAGTCATAAAAACTATCATTAAAATTGAATTATCAATTTATTGATAATAATAACTCCTTTCTTTTATTGTAGTAGACAGAATAAGTCTTTTTATCGCCTTAATACTTAAAAAACATAAACATCTTTCACAATAAATAATATTATCAATATTAAAATAACCTTATAGTGGATTCTGCTTGATCTCGACTTCGCGCCATCAGCTTAAGCAGCTCCACCTGCGGCGGGAAGAGCCGAGCCGAGTAAGCCACATTGATGGCCGTCTCCGGCTTATCTCCCGTCAGCACCCAGATCACAATCCCGGCTTCCAACAGGGCGGCAATCGTCTCAGGAACACCTTCCTGCAATCGATCTTCAATCCCGGTGGCTCCCAAGAGAATGAGGTTACTCTCCAGGCTGTAGAAGCAGTCTCTTATCTTCCTGTCTCGGTTATCCAGTGAAAGTTCAGCCCGCTTCAATTCTTCAGCCCAGGCTTCGTACTGCTCGACAGTTATTACTCGCTTGGCAATGACGAGTGTCCGTAAGCCTTGCCGTCCATAAGCATCCAGCAACTGCTGAGTTCTCATGAGCGCTGCCTTCTCGGCGGACCCTTCCGGTGACGGTACCAACGCATCTAAGACTGTCGTGTCTGCTCCTTTGCAGTATATCGTTACGTGAGGAGAATTCGGCAACCTTAACACGATAGACATACATTTTCTTGAAGAGTCGAAGGGCAAAACATTCAACACGGGAATCGATGAGAAATCACCGTTTAAGCTTATCACGACTTCTCGGGGAGTTCTCTTTTCTAACCGGCAGCCGTACGCCAGTGCCGCTTCCACCAGAGCCAACTCGTCAGGACTCTCGGCTTCAAATATAGCCTTGTTTGCTACGGGAGTTATTTCTGATATTGTCGAAGCGTTCAGTGATTTCTTCCCATTCTCGGCTTTGTCGCGGTTGAATATTTGCAATGACGGTAACTGAAGAAATCTCGGTCTTTCAGGAGGTGACGGAGGGATCGGAGGAAGGCCGGGCTGGGGGCGCGGGGAGGGGAGCGCCGATGGAGGAGGGGAAGGGGTGACCGACCTGGACTCGGTGAGGCGGGAATATTTTTCAGTCGTCAACGGCGGCTGTTTGTTTCTCACTTTATTTCCGTTGGCAATAAATTTTGGCATGCGTTTGTTGGACGAAGGAGTTTCGACGACTCCGCTGGCATCCATGGTGTCATGATGCGGTGTGTGACTGACCACGACCGTGTTACAGAGAGCTAAAACTAGGAGAAACTCCCTGACTCGCTGAGGGTGGCTGCCTTCGGTGATGTTGAATGAAGACATCTCTTCCAACAGCTGGGGATTGGCAGTTATGGGAGTGGGAGGTTCAGAGTTGGTCACCGGCGAGCCCATGGGGTGGGCTCTCTCTGAGGACGGGTGATTGTAGTCGACTCCCGCTATCGCGCATCTCCGGAACACCATTTTATTTTCCGTCAGGGTTCCCGTCTTGTCACTGAATATGTATTCAATTTGTCCTAATTCTTCGGTAATATTGAGAGCTCGACACTCTATCCGCTTGTCTGTGGTCGGATCGTAGAGATCCACATTATTGTGTATGTGGTATATTTGAGCTAATTTTGTCATCTCTATCGTCACATAGAGAGACAGCGGGATCATGACCTGAAACAAAATAATTCAAAATTAGGAATATCATATAAATGAAATGATTAAATAAGTGAATCTACGACTATTGTAATGTAATTCAGCCTGGAGCTCTTCCCTGTACGGTTGTTACGTTGGTAATTGTACGGATTATTGCCATTAATTGAGGGTGGAGAGTAGAAATTGAATAACCCAATTGAACAGGAAGTCAATGAGTTTATACACCACCTAGTTAAGGAAGATAGTCAATGTAACATATAATCTAGAAAAGTGATTAATAAATATTCTGTAAAATAGATAAATCCAGGATTTCTGAAGGAAACACTAACAAAGGCTGGTCAATGGAAATACTCAAGAAACAAAGTTCAGCTAACATTTAGGCCAACAGACAGCAAAAGACTAAGGTAATTTAAACTTTTTATTATAATCTTTTAACTACAGCCATTGTTTTAATTGTGAAAAATGACAATAATTCATGACAAAATAAAGTATTGATTTCATATTTCCCAATGATAATTTATTGTTCTATGAATTTATACACACCCATATCAGTTTTAAGATAATTTTTTTCACTACTATTGGAGAATACTATATAAGCAATTATCGTTATCTATTTATTATGACCCGACCTATATATCATCATCTTGTAGTTAAAGGGTTAAATATGTAATTATTTAATGTGTACCTGGAGAACTATAATGAATGTCCAGAAACTGAGCAGTCCCTCGTAGGAAGGTGACCCGGCGAAGGGGATGTAGGGCGGCAGGGGGCGCGTGGGGCCGTGGTTGGAGCCGAAGCCCACCAGCAGCGCCAGGGGACCATCAGGAGTGGGGGCGTGGCGGTCCAGCCACAGCTTGCAGCCGATGGCCCCGGCGCAGCAGAGCACCAGCAACATCAGCACGCACCACACCACGTCCGTGTTCATCTGCCGCTCCAGGCGCGAGCGCTTGTAGCGCGGACCGCCGTTGTTCAACATAGCCTTGGACTCGTGACCTGAAGCACACAACGTTGATAATATAATAATTGAAAAATAAACTGAAAGACCAGAATAATATCTTCCTTCATTCAAGCCATTACAAATGAACAAGATGGCTTAATACTGAGCGTGGCAGACCGTAGTTTACGAGAGAATCTTTTCATTAATTTAGTAAAAAGTATATTTAAAAGCTATGATTTAATCAATAAAATTTAAATAATTTCAGTGAATAATAAGGCGCAAATCCCATAACAAATTAAGAACCGGAGTTGGTGGAACAAAGGGGAATGCTTCAGCAGGGAAAGTCACTGTTGTGTGAGTGTGGAGACCTGCAGAATGTCTTACACCTAAGATCCTACCCCAAGCACCCGACTAACAGCACATCTAGGCCTAAATGCTAGGCAGCACACAGGCCATCGATGTTGCCAGATATTGGACGGAAACAATTTGACGTCGCTGACACAAAGAAGAAGGGAAGTGAAAAAGTATTTTTTGGCTGTATGAAAATTTGGCTTATGTATTTCTGGGCTTAACAAGTTGTATGTATAAATGTAACCGCTGGCGTAAAGGGACTGTTTGTTCGAAGAAAAAAAACGTAGGTCACCGGTAACCTACGTGGCGCCCTTTTCAACAACAGCGTAGGTCACTGGTGACCTACGTGGCGTGGAACTTGTTAAAATTTAAATTACTTAAATTTCTCAGATATTGTTGAATGAAATAATGTTTAATTTTTTTATTTTTTAATATTGAATAAGTTAATATTTTAAAAAGTATACAATTTGACACTTAGGATTATACCATATACTTTTTTTAATGAATAATAATATCAATATATATTATACTTACGTTGTTGTATTATAGTCGACATGATTTTTCTATGATGAGTATAATCTACCACTTGACACGTGCAGCCTTGGCTTTAAAACATTTTGTTTATTAGTCCCCCCTTACAATAGCTTTCCAACATGATGAATCGCAATCAAACATTAAGTGTGTAATGATTCCCTGCAATCGTTCCCATGACTCTTATTTTAGTGCGGCCTTAAACCATTGAATTGAATACATTTAGCAACAATCGCAATGCAAAACATAACTTTGACAACTATCCTTGCCTCATCATGTATAAAATTATCGAAATCAAGTCTGCCTTATTTAATGTTCCCATGTACCACACTCCGAAACTACACCGACTGCATTGGTTGAGAGTTCCGGCTAAAATCCAGTACAAGCTATGCATCTTAGCTTATAAGGCACTCAACGGCACTGCACCGGGTTATTTAACAGAACTGATCAAGCCTTCGGAGATAGCGCGCATGGAGAGACACTAAGATCAGCCAGAGCAAATATAAGCACCCTGCAGCTGACGGGAGGTAGCCCTAGCACGGTCTTTGGTAATCGTGCTTTCAGCTGCGCGGCACCAATGGCCTGGAACTCGCTGCCGGAAAGCATAAGAGAACTTAAAGCGGAGGCGTCCTTCAGAAGTAGACTTGAGACCCACCTTTTTACTCAGAGAGGCAAAGAAGCGCTTTTGGAATGACCATTCGGTCATAAAAAAGCGCTATACAAATACTGATATAATAATAAATAACAACTATTTCCAATCAGCTAACTACCACAAATAGTCATGGGTTTAAAGCAAAGGTACATGTGGTTATGTTCAGCGATATCAGGAAAATATAACCTAGAAGGTACGGATTTATCAATACTATTATTTTTTTATATATTTTTTATTCAAAAGATAATTATTTCTACCTTGCTTTAGCATGAATCACGTTCAGCATAATTAATCACACTAAATAATGACATCAATCTGTAAAGTCCTTTCTAAACTACAAATAACAGTATTTATTTGCAATTGAATAAATAGAGAATTAAGTGTTAAAGCAAGATAAAAAGAATTATCTACATATTTAATATAATAGACTGACATTAGCATGATATAGCCTTTGCTGACTGGTACAGAAAACCGCGATATACAATCAGTCGTCTCTTATTTCTGTTCGCTTGACGTACAGGTATGTGTCGCCATATTGGCATTTTGGACAAGTCCGGTCATGTTAATTATATAGATTCCCACTTGCGGCGCTGGTGACCGACCACGGCGCCGCACGGGTTAGTCATGTGCCGACGTCGGTGAGATCATATTGTATTGTGGCCCGGCCTGAATGCTGTGACTAGGTCGAGCCATAAGTTTGTAAAGTTTATCGTAAATATATGTCAATGTGCTTCGGAAATGTATGTGTGTTATTAATCTGCTCCCCATCCTACCACCACGCGACTGAATAACAACTTTTTAAAGAGAGGAGGATGTTAAGACAATAAAAAAATGGTAAATACTTGTAGCATCTGTAATTCAATAATTTGTCTTTAAAGTGTTATTACAAAGTTTTCTGGACTTTTTGAACATCTCCAAATTATTTACTGTATTATTGGTAATGGGATAGTTACCTGCATAGACGACGATGCCCTCTACATAGTCGGTATTCTTGATGCGACATTCACGCAGCAGCAAGTTTTCGGAGCCAAGCGGGACTCGCCGGCCGCTGCTGTGGACAACGGCTCCGTGGAAGCGATAGATCTTAGTGGACGGCTGGTCCACCTCCACGACGCTCACAAACTTGCGCGCCATGAACGTCGGTTGCTGAAAATGCAATTAAAAAAATTATAAAATTTACCAGCATTATACAATAACAATTCAGCAATACCTTTAAACAAAGGTGTTTAATCAATGCATCCTCCCTGTATTAACTTATGGCGCAGAGACCTGGAATCTAAAAGCAAGTCTTACTCATAAAATTAAGGTCTCCCAACGTGCCATTGTGAGATTCATGCTCGGAGTGTCAGTAAAAGATAGAATCCGAAACGAGAATATTTGAAGAATTCAAGTAGTGGAGGCGACCGAACGAATAGGCGCACTCAAGTGGCAATGTGCAGGGCATATCTGTCAAAGAGACGACGGTCAATGGGTAAGAAGAATGTTGGAATGGCGCCCAAGAACTGGCAAACGAAACGTTGGCTGACACCCTGCAAGATATACTGACGACATAAGAATAGCGGGAGTGGCCTTGATGCGGAAGGCAGAGGATCTAAGAGAATGGAAACTCACACGGGAAGCTTATGTTGAACATTGGACGGAAACATACTGATGAAGATGATGATGATGAACAATAACAATAGCCCATTGCAGACACAGTTCGTGTTTGATCACTGAAGTTAAGCAACAATGGACGCCGATCAAAACATGAATAGATTTAAAATAATTATAATACTTTATTGATAAATGTTAATCATTCCCTACTACATTAATCTACAATAATTGGTTGCACACCAATCTTGTGTAAATATAACTAATCATTAAAAAAACTATAAATCATCCATAATTGCCTACTATTAATTAATTAAAATTATAAAAAACTGCACAATGAATCATTATTATTATATTAAATTAAATATTATCAAAGACAGTCATAACTTTATCAATACTCCCACATTGCAAATACTAGAACATGGTTGAAACATAAATAATACATCATTAATTTTTAATAATTTACATTTTAAAATGTTTATGATGTTATTAGAAAATTTAATTATTGACATGTGAACATGACATTCTATCAAGAAATTATTGGAAAAACCAATTTTCAAAAAATCAACTAACCATTAACCCATTCATTACGGCTCGGTGGAATACAAATTATACTGTCAATTACAAAACTAGTATTTGAAGCATAAATGTACTTATCTGGTCTATTTTCATATCACATTGGTTCTTGTATCTTTTAGCTATCAGATGATGCATAAAAAACTATTGTACGAAAGTAGCAAAACGAAATATCACGGCTACCGATGTCAACGGTAGGGGAATCTTACAGGCATATATCGGGTACCGATGCCAACAGGTTAATCATATTATTGCTTTACAGGAAACAATAAAAACCCCAATTAAAACAAATTATTTGGATGATCTTTATTTTATTAACAAGCCATAAAATGTACATATTACATTTTAAATTACATATTTATAATTTAATAAAGAATAAATTATAATGCATATTTTCTTTCATTCCTATTGCTGTATCCTATCTCTAGTTAGAGCATCTGGTCTTATAAAATATAATGTATTTGTAAAGCATATTTACTCCAATATGGCCAATAATAACATTAAATGATAGTGATCACTGATCACACTTTATGCATCCATTCATTACAACACATTTAATTAATATTTTGTAACTTGATATAAATATATTCACCTGTATATTGTTTTTACGTTTATTTTTATATTCTTGAACTTTTTTCTTATGCAAATATTTTATTTAAAATGTATGTTACTTAATTTTTACGTATTATTTTGTCTACAACAGGAGTTTCCCAACTTGGGGAATTCCCAAAATGGGAAATTCCCAGAGGGTCATCATGTTTTAATCTTAAAAATGAGTCTAAAAAATCCGCCTACAACTCATGACGCCTATTGACATCACCGCTGTAAATGCAATAATGATAAAAAAAACTTTTTTAACCTTTCCTTCCCTGTGATGTGTATCTTCTACACATTACTTCTAATAACTATCAATATCTCTATAAATATAATAAATACAAGGTTAAAATTTTAAGTATTCCTCCACAATACATTTACGCATAGAATTTATCAGGTACATCGGAGGTATTTTGTGAAATTCGGAAACAAATTCGCGCTGTGAGTGCCTCGACCACACCGCCCACTTCCACGACTAGCGGCAGTAGCTATCGAGCTTGAAACCAGAGTGGACGTGCCAGATAGTTTTTTAACGTTTTCAGCCAATAAATCTCAATTATTAAAAATTTTGACTTCAATTATAATTAATTAAGGGGATTAGATATGAATGTTCTTATTTTTCCGATTTAAAATCGCTAATTTTTGATTGTGTACTGACTACCCAACACCGGAGTGCGCGTTTTTATTTTAGCACCGTTAAGAACAGAAATAGTGGTTGTAAACGACTATACCTATCTGGGACAAATAATACAACTAGGGCGAAATAACTTCTCAAAAGAAATCGACAGGCGCATACAACTGGGATGGGCAGCATTTGGAAAACTAAAGTACATTTTTAAAGCGAAAATTCCGCAATGCCTTAAAACTAAGGCGTTTAACTAATGCATCCTCCCTGTATTAACTTATGGCGCAGAGACGTGGAATCTGACAGCAAGTCTTACCCATAAAATAAAAGTCACCCAGCGTGCTATGGAGAGATCCATGCTCGGAGTGTCGCTAAAAGATAGAATCCGAAACGAGGAAATACGCAAAAGAACTCAAGTAGTGGATGCTACCCAACGAATAGGCACACTCAAGTGGCAATGGGCAGGACATATCTGTCGAAGAGACGACGGTCGATGGGGAAGAAAAGTATTGGAATGGCACCCAAGAACTGGCAAACGAAGCATTGGCCGACCCCCTACAAGATGGACTGACGATATAAGAAGAATAGCGACCTGGATGAAGAAGAGTGACCTGGATGCGGAAGGCGGAGGATCAAAGAGGATGGAGACTCATGCGGGAGGCCTACGTTCAACAGTGGACGGACACAGGCTGATGATGATGAAGGAAAGGTTAATAATAATATTGAGCTCCGTTTATTTCAGCGTGGATAAACATCGTGCATGATTCATTTAGCCATCCTTGAAAGAACAAGTATCGTAAATTTCTTATAAGCAGTTTATTAAATAAAATGAGAAATAATTATATTATATAAAATAATGTGGCTGTCATGAATCTAAGTAAATATTTATGATACCTACATAGATAACGCGGCTTCTTTTGATCACAAAAGAAATCAAACGAGGCGCCTTTAGTCAGCGTATATAAGGGCAAACGTAATGCAGAATAAATAATTGATTTAACCCATAAATAGTTCATTTTCCTTGGGAATGTTGGGTGTGCCAGCACGCGACGCTTCAAGGGTCAACAAGGGAGGATGGTCAGAGGGTCTTAGGCAAACGACATGTTTACTTTAAGCATTCATGACAAATGACCCGCTACACAACAAATAATTTAAAAAAAAATAGGCTTGGTAAAAATAAAGAGATTGACCACGTTCCCGACGGTACTCGACTTTATACGTAATTGAAAACTCCAGCTTTGCGAGCAAGATAAACTCAAGCTCTATAGTTGGATAAATATGTCATTTTTCTTTCTTTGTCCCAAGCGTTTCTTTATTCGTAATTCTTCTTCTTCTTCCTGTCAGCGACGTCAAATTATTTTTGTCCAGCATCTGGCAAAATCGATAGCCCGTGTATAGTATTAGGTCTTGAGGCGTGCAGCTTGTTGGGCACATGGAGCAGGATCTTAGGTGTGAGGCGGTCTGCAGGTCTCCACAGTCGCACAATAGTGGCTCTCCCTGCCGGAGAATTCCTCACCGCTCGAGGTTGTCCTTTGTTCTATTAACTCTGCTTCTTAATCTGATCAGGGATTTCCAGGTCCGCCAGTCAAGGTTCTTGCCAGTTGGGAGGCCTTCCTTTGGAGTAATGAAATCCTCTGGTGCGATTTATTGCCAGAGCTGGAGTCTCTCATTTTCAGGGCCGGATGTGAGAGGTTGTGTGGATTTCAGAAAGCTGCTTCGCGACTTCAATCTTGGTGTTGGGGGTATCTGATTATGTACTAGTATACCGGTTTTATAATAAGTATGTTCTGTGTATTATGTACCCACTATATCAGTAATGGCTGTGGTAAAAACATGCCCTCAAAATTATGGTGGCCATATGTATAAAAAAACAGAACTAGGAAGGAATAAAAAGTCTGTAATAAAATATGCGTATATCGTAATTTGAAATAAAATGATATAACCTTGTATTGACTGCTAAAGTATTTCATTGCAGCAATTCCGCCTGCATTATGTCACACCTGTGCTATCACAGCTGAGCTTCCATCGCTGCATTCGTTAAAAATTAAAGGAGTCAGCTCGGAAAAACCTCACTTATTGATGGAGTCTCATCAATCGGAATGAAAACGCGATTCGTTTCACGGGGAGGTGATGGAGGAGCTCACGCGAAATGTCGTGAAACATGAAAATACTACGTGAATTATTGAGGCCTGTCATTAAACATTCATCGCCGGTACATGGCCGGTCAGTGTACGAGCGCCTGCACCGAAGGACGCCACGCGAACCTCGAAAGTAACAAGTCAACAAGGAGACTTTTTTTTTCACTTAAAAAAAATGTTGAAAAAAATATAAAGTTGCGTATTGTACCCTGCAAGTTACACACAAGGTTAGAATATACGTCTGAGAAATACTTGAAGAACGTAGGAGCCTATTCTATGTCAGCCTCGTTAACCGCTCTTGTAGCCACGACGATTTCCCTGATGAAGTTAAACAGCAAGGGACAGTTAGAACTAATCAGAAATTCGGGTAAATCCTCCCAAGAAATGGTAGAGACTCCCAGGCGATAACACAGAATGCGTATCCTGTTCTCGTGGATGATGCACTCAACGAGAGAGTGTCTCACCGGCTGTTGCATGCCTAGATCACATGGACATGCGTCGCAAGAAGAGAGGCCAAATATTTTTAGGAATTCTCTGAAAATTCCGTGTCCGGTAAACGCTTGAGTGAGATGAAAGTCCACGGAGTTCATCTCTTTCCTTTTTATTTTTGTTATTCCTCCCGAGGTT
This sequence comes from Glossosoma conforme, assembly GCA_022606575.1. Taxonomy (NCBI): domain Eukaryota; kingdom Metazoa; phylum Arthropoda; class Insecta; order Trichoptera; family Glossosomatidae; genus Glossosoma; species Glossosoma conforme. The sequence continues at coordinate 1,447,219 of JAGTXR010000133.1, forward strand.
GATTCTTCATATGCTGTATTTCAGGCAGTAAGCGAATCATGCATTAACTTGTTCAAGGCGTAGCAGAGAGGAAAACAGTCGTAAGGGGGGAAAAAAAACACGAAATACGTGGGAATGGATAAGGAAATGGTAAGATTCGGAAATCGATTATGGCTTGGATCACTTCAAATGGATATTATCAGGCTGTTGTGTTGTTACCTTCTCCTGAAAGCCGGTGACGACCTGTCTCGGCTTGAGGTTTGACTCGCCGTCCAGGTTGCACGTGTCCAGGTAGCAGAGCCCTGCCGGGTCCGAGGAACGCAGCAAGACGATGTCCGCGGGGATCACCTCGTTGTTGGACAGGTGCACCAGATCCCCGACTCGCAAGTCCTTCCATAACACCTTCTTGTAACGATCTACCGAGCTGCGAACAAAAAAAGAAAACTGCTTATAGTTTACATTAATAACAATACAATGTAATCTTAGAAAAAGAGAAGAAAAAAATGTAATAAAATATTTTACCACCGCAAAACAAAAGAATGCAACTATCATAGAAATCAATCTAAAACTTCTTAATCTTAACGCTAGTTATGTCGATTATCTTTTATTTTACATAATCGCATGCAGGAGAGCACAGCCAGTCAAAACCAGTGCACTCTATGACGCTCAGCCAGGGAGGCTGGACGCTGCGTGCCGGAAACGTGTGTTGTGTTTGTGTGTGGTTTGGGGAGATTGCAAGTGTATATTTATGTTTTGTAAGGAGGAAACACAAACGCTGGAAGAGCATTCCAAAGCTTACCAGTGGCATTAAGGAAGGAACTTTGTAAACTGACAGTTCTTGGTCGACACACAGCGTCCAAAATAATAATGTTTATTAATGTCATAGTTTTCCAAAATATTTGGTGGTAAGAGCATTCGCCCTGCAATTGAAATAATGACTAAACAATAACGATGTATCTTCTTTGGAGTACATTGTACTTCTTGACTTTAAACATCAATCACTCATTTCACACCTTTTAATTACGTATAATAGAGACGATTCTAGAGAAACACGGTTCTATAGTTACGGCACGAGCACACTTATTACGAATCCAGAAATAGCTTATCAAGTTGACACATCGTCACCATCGTTAAACTTGGTGAGCACGTAGTCGTAACACGTTGTAGAACATAGTCTCTCACTACCTCATCAACAAACACAATATAAATAATATCAACAATTACTATCCAAGCTCTTAGTCACCCATCATGATGTAAATTGTACAACACATAGTTACAGCATTCCTGAGTATAGCAGGATACCCTGAATAATTATTATTGATTTATTTTAAAGGCAATTATTGCATTTATTTACTCCATGCGCAATATCTTTGAAAACGGATATTGGCATTTAATATTGTGGAGGTACGCTTGGTGGAAACCCTCCCTGTCCCGTCCTGTTTTTGGAGACCCGTTACTGGACGCAAGCAAAAAGCTACTTGTTAGAGAGTGGCTGAAGGCTTTCCCGTGATTCTAGGAGCATCAGTTAGATGTCAAATAGACCTCAGTCTAATACTGCGAAGTAAGTATAGAACAGCGAGTCTCGAATTGCCTTCTTTGGTGAGACGTTGCTAACCACGAAATACGTGGGAATGGATAAGGAAATGGTAAGGTCGGGAAATGGATTCTGCATATTGTGGGGGATTCTGGATCATTGTGGGGGTACGATTATCTATTTTTGTGAGGATGCACAAGGCATCCTCCTATACTAAGACGAAGGTGAACCCAGCTAAAACATGTTCTCCAGATACCGCAGGAGAACTTAAACCAAAGAAACCCCTTTTTCTTCATGCCCACGAACTCTCGCCATACTGGAAGGCCGTAGCTGAAAAGTGATGAGGCGAGAACTATGGTGGCTTAAAGCTTTTTGCTGCGGGCATTTGTAGCGACCACATATGCTCCAGTCAAGGAAGCGGATATATATACATATTTTTTTATGTGAACACATACAGGAGAATACCGACAGATGGTGATAGTAATTTTTGAAGTCTCATCTGTGGAATTCTATGACGCTTACCATGGTGCATATGGCTAAGCGCTGCATGTGGTGTGTTGATCCGCCAATGTCATAGACTACAGCCCGAGATTCACGCATCATCCTTATTATTACAGGAGTTTACTGTCAATGGGTGGTCACGACTTTCGTCTACCACCAATTTTAATTTATATGCTATGACTGGCATTTTACGGGTGACACCAACCTAGGATATTTTAGAGGTCAAAAACCGATTGAAAATATATATTTTTTAATCTCCATCGGCGATCGAACCCACGACCTTTGGCTTGCAAAGCAAACGATTTGACCATTGAGCTATACCCGCCGGCAAATGGAATGATGATAATTAATCAATTTATTTTATATAAGTCTATTGTTTTATATCTAATATTTGTTTTATCTTTACAATAAAAACTAACAGCATTTTTTATAAGTGAATCGTTCAATTATGTTCCGCGGTCGTAAAAGTATCGCCGCCGACCAATTAAAGGTAATTTCCATGGCCATTGAAAATGCAATAGCTATAATAATTGCAAACAATGGAGAAATGTGCACAATTGTACTGCGAATATTGAAGTGAGATAACCCAAAGCGGTCGCTAATTTGCATAATGGTGCCCGAGCGTATTGCTCAATCAAATTATACATGTTTGCTCGCAACGAATACCTGTTGCACATGCTGAGTGATTAAATACCACATGTACGAGCGGTGCCGGTTTTAGACCTTGCGGCGCCCTGAGCAAAAAAAACTGACGCCCCTTGTTTTAATTGGTGGTAGGGGAAATCTTCAGAAAATACCCCCTTTAAGAGTTAAGGCCACCCTTAGCGCCCTTAGTTCATTCGGCGACCTGGGCAGCAGACCCACTTCACCACCCCCTAAAACCGGTACTGTGTAAGAGTATGGTATGTGTGATATCTTGTGTAGCTGATAACAAGCAAAACTTTATAAAAAAATATATATAAATATTGACTATACATGTCTTCCTATTGTCGATGAAATTAGGTTACTTATCCTTAAATTATTCAATGTTATAGAAACGAGAGTATGCCATATTAAACATTATATTGTTTTTAAAAATTGTAAGCGCTGAACGCTTTGGTAGATAATTTAATGTTGGCGTACAGGTCACTGAAGACGGTGGCATGCGAAGAAAGTTCGCTTCTCGTCTTGAGAACGCTGGACCGTTTTTTAAAGCGCAATATCTGGAACTCACAAATCAGAACTCGATTAGTGTATTCTATTATTGCGGATGTATCACACCAACAACGAATACAACGCTATAGTCGCTTTTGAAAACACGTGTTTGCGTAGAATATTACAAGATATGTGTTATCTTGTGTAGATGTTAACGCGCGAAACATTGAAGGCATAAGCAAAATCATAAATATTGACTATACATGTCGTCTTATTGTTTAATGCAATTAGGTTACTAAGGTTTAAATTATTCAATGTTATAGAAATGAAAGTATGCCATATGAAACATTTATTTTTTATGTAAACACATACAGGAGAATACCGACAGATAGTGATAGTAATTTTTGAAGTCTCATCTGTGGAATTCTATGACGTTTACCATGGTGCAAATGGCTAAGCGCTGCATGTGGAGTGTTGATCGGCCAACGTCATAGACTACAGTTCGAGATTCACGCATCATCCTTATTATTACAGGAAATTACTAAGAATGGGTGCTCCTCACGGGACGACTTTCATCTACCGTTAATTAATAGGCTATGACTGGCATTTTACGGGTGAGGGATCAAATTAAAACCAACCGGGGATATTTTAGAATAAAGAATTGAATAAAAAAAATGGCGTACAGGTCACTGAAGACAGTAATCTTTGAAGAAAGCTTACTTCCCGTAGGAACGCTGCATCGTCTATTTACTTCATGCGCAATATCTGGGACTAGTTGAACTCGATCAAAAAACTGCCGTTATTATTGCGCGTGTATTAATTAACTCACCAAAAACCAATACAACCGTTAATGACTTTTGAGAACAGGTGTGTAGGATACTGAGATGCGATGATTTGACTGTGTGAGTAATGACACGGTAATTATAAGGAAACAGAGACGACAGCCTTTCATTCAACAATCGGTAAAGAGACGAAGGTGAACCTAGATGTAACATATTCTTCGGATGCCGCAGGAGAAAATAACTGCAGTGACTTTTTATTCAAACCCCAGGCTCTCGTTTTCGTCCCAAAATGTGATCGGCCGACCTCCATGACGCAGATACATGGCGCATGTCATAGCGGCTGACAGAACTTTACGTGAGCAATTTGTATCGATTATATGCTCCAGCCAGGGTGCGGATATGGAATGGAAAATTAAAGTATCTAAACATTCATAAATACTGATATCCTCCTCTCTATGTTGTGACAGGATGCAGGAGCAGGTTAATAACACAAAGAACTTGTTTTCGAAGCACAATTCGCGCTTATTTTAAATAAAGACTTGATTTCTACGCCCGGCCGGTATGGCATGTCGCCGGCCGGGCGCCAGTTGACAACTGACGAACACTGTGACGTGCCGCGTCTCCAATGATCGCGGCAAAAAAGCAAATTAAAGGTGACAGTTGCACCAACATGAAATGGAGCAACTGTCAAAACAAATAAAATGGCGTATACAAACGCCTGCGTAATATTATATAATTAAAACTAACATTATTAGATGTGCATGTCAGGCGCGCGAACAAAAATAAGAGACAAAAGATCGTTTTTCGAGGCTTTACGTTTACGGCATCAGCCTAAAAGAGCTATATCAAGCTGATATCAATACCCTGATAGTACTCGTAATATACAAGGCCGTGGTTGTGACTAACGCAAGGTGATAAGTTCAGTTACCCAAGATGGCCTTCCTGACAGCCCCTGTAACCTTGCCGATTTCTTTATAATACATATAATGTAACACGTATCAAGAATTACAACAAATTTGAGATTGAAAATCGCATAGAACACGAATAAAATTAAAGAAATAATTATTTAATATTTTCCAAATCAGAATATAATTTAAGTACAATAGAAATTAATATATTAACCTAATTATAGCTTTTCCGGAAGTTGTAAAGATGTTTATTGAATTCAAATTAAATGTTTTAAGCCATCTGGACTAAAAAACTATTTTTAAAGATGAAATTTTATAATGGAAAATTAAAACGGTATTTAAATATCAATCTTTTGTTGTTTGAAATGTACTTACTTACGCCTTATCACCTTAAACTCTTTAACTAATAATTCCTATCAGTCCATTTTATGTAATGTTAATGATAATCCTTCATAGACTTATAATCAATCATCAGAAAACATTAATTTGTCTATCGATATTAAAATTAATTATAGTCATTACGAGGATACTGAACATGAACTATCATTGTTTTTATATTACATAGATTGTAATTACAATTGTTCTGCTTTAAGATTCCGTGACGTCAATAGTTTTAAAAGATTAGTGTGATTAAAATATTACGTATATAGGAAATATGTATTTTTAAAATGTAGTAAAAGTAATTCCAAAAAAAGCATGAAGATGGCTATGGTTGAGAGATGTCTTTTCATTGATGTTCCGATTTATTTTACAAACCTTAATTAACGCGTTTTGTAAGTTTATGAGTCCCGGTATGAATTCTGAGATGCAAATTTTTATTACTTGGTAGAGTAAGCTTGGTATAGTTGCAACTGGGTACGGTTGTAAGAAAGCTAATATCAGCTAATATGGGTACAAGGGAATAAATGTGCGGCTTGCACATCCTAAAGTAATGGTTCTTAACCGGTGCTCCGTGTGTGTTCTAGGTGCCCCGCGAAACATTGGTCGAAAAGTAAATATATTTCAAACTGCTAGTCGATTTGAATACTGGTGATTAGAATTAATATTATTTAAATAGTTGTGTAATATTTGATTATGTTATACTAAATATTTATAAATAATAAGTAAATAGTAAAATCTAGTTATCCATATATACTGTCACAAAATATTACTGATGAAGCAAATGTGGTTGTTTTTTTCTTCTTCGAAATTTGAAGCATTTTGCTTTATACTTCTATACTTCTTTATCCAAGAAGTATAGAAATTTTTATCTATAGAAATAGCCATGGAAATAAATATTGTTTTTATTAGGCTGCTTCTTATCTAAAACTGTGAAAGGCAGTAAATTTTAGTTAATGTTCTAGAACCTTCGAAAAATAAAGGCCAAAGACATTCTTATCCTTGCTTGTATGGATATTATAATACTTTACTATCTAACTGGACTTATATTTAGTATTTTTTTTTAATCGGTGAAATGTTAAATAATAGCCTAGAAATAAAATAATACATATCTGACCGTGAAAACCTGTACAATATATTTACAGAAAAGGCACTTGAGAATTGCTTATATGACATGATCGATGCTTGGATACGTTCTAGTTCGGTAAATTAAAATCACTCGCGGCTAAAGAGAACGATAAAAATCGTAAAAACGATTTAACCTTTTCATTAACTGAGGCCGGACAATAATGTCAATATAATTTGAAGCGTAATGATAGAACTTGAATCTAGTTCCGAGGTGATGGAGGTTTCAGTCCACTCAGCCGGATGCTATCCAGCTCTAACGTCAATATACATACCGTGAAGTATGAGCGAACGAAATTAAAATCTACACACAAGGAATATATGACATATTAATATTATATCATTATTAATAATGCGAGAATATTGAATGGCAAGTTCAGCTTGTATAATAGAGTGGAATGTTATTAATGGTCGATTCGTTTAACGACTCAAAGACCGGCTTTGGTTACGTCTTCAAACGTGAGGTTATCTACAGAAAAACGTTGCGTGACTATGGAATGGATCACATACTGTACAGTCATCTATCTATAATGTACGTTCTCACGTTTTATCGTGTAAGTGACATTCAGAAAGAAACTCTATTGGCATTAAATAAACAGCTTAGTACCATATGTAAAATTATTTATATGTTCCAACTTAATTTACTAATTGAAACTTTGCATTGATTGGTGTTGAGATTTAAATATAATTATTACATATAAAAAAGGTACTATTAAAGAAAGCATGAAGTGATTTGGTGAAAAATATTATTTATCAAACATAAGTATTCTTATATAATATTAAATTAATTCTTATATAATATTAAATTAATTCTTATATGATATTAAATTAATTATTATATAAAGCTCCGGAAGCAACTTGCCAAAACATTTGTTTGAAGCATCTTAATGTACGGCTGTGAGACATGGTGCTTATCTGAAAGTGATAAAAAAGACAAGAGGCCTTTGAGATGTGGTCTTAGAGGAGAATTCTCGGAATTTCCTGGAGAGACCACGTCACGAACAATGAGGTTCTCAGCTTAATCAAGGAAGATAGGCATAGTAAGAACCATCTCAGAGAGGCGATCCCAATGAATCGGTCACATCATGCGCCACGATGGTCTTCTTCACGACATTGTGGAGGGGATGGTTGAGGGTAGAAACTGTAGAGGGCGCCCTAGACGGGAGTTTTTGCAGTAACTGTTCGAGGACATGAGTTGTAGCTCTTTTGCTGAGCTGAAGAGGACTGCAGAGGATCGAAAGGGGTGGAGGTCGAGATGCAAGATTTTGTTGTTGCAAACCAATCCACCGGATTGATACTACGAAGCAGAAGTTGTGGAACTGTTTATCACAAAAATATATATTACAGTTTCGCACTCGCAGAGGGCTTCGTCAGTTCTTCGTTAACAAACAGATACAGTTAACCCTTTTATACAATTTTCATAAGATCGGATTGTTATACCGATTTTCCCAAGGTCTGACCTTTATTCCTCCATTTATCGCCGCAAATTCCACAGGAAACATCTGTTTCATATAAAAAAAGTGTACGCTTTAGGAATATCGAGTACTTGTATAGTTAAAATAACTGTTAATGAACGAAGGACTGAAGAACTCTCAGCAAACGCGAAACAGATGCTAAACGTCACCTTTTTAAAACAAGGAAAAATTAAGTGATTATTTATTTAATTTACTATTTTAAATTTCAAAGGTGTGGATTAACACGTGTTTACAAATAAAATTATTGTGAGTATTTTTATGTGTTATCAGATGCAAGATTAATCGAAATTGCAAGATTAATCGAAATTAAGTGGGTTGAAACACACGTTTGAGTAAAACGTTTACATTCAAATAATCAATTTACAATTTGTAAATAAGTTATCGGCTTTAAACCATTAATTGGGGTGCGGCTTAAAATGATTACATTGTTCAGGTGTGTGATAGATTCGGGACAGGTTAATTAGTGGGTAAATAATACAAACGGCGAGGTGGGAGGGAAAGGTGAGTAAAAGGCCGAGGCGGACATCGCCGAGTGTTTATAAAACTGTTTAAATATACGAACTTTTACTTACTGATAACTATCATATGATAAGAGAAATGAAGGTGTTTTATTTCAATATTCAGTAGCGGACGTGGAAAATAACAGTTTTAAAAATGCTAAACCAAAACTACTCAACAATTTTGACCTACTGCGAATAATAATATAGATGACATTGATTGTCAATGTGTTTTAACCCTCGGTGGAATATAAATTATACTGTTAATACGGCGTGAATTTTTCAAACCATTTTTTTTTGCTTAAAACTAGTATTTGAAGCATAAATGTACTTATCTGACCTATTTTCATATATCACATTGGTTCTTGTATCCTTTAGCTATCAGATGATGTATAAAAAACTATTAATTTTTAAGCAACGTTCATTATATACTCCATACATGTGATGGCATTGACACATGTGGTTTACATAAAAATCGCTCCTGTGACGAAACCGAACGATATTTATTTACATGCTTTACAGATTCCTGTAAAGAATACATGTAGGTTGATAAAGGGAATGACTGCTGAAGTTCCTACCATTGATGTCACAATGAGTACTGAAAGTAGCAAAACGATATTTCACGGCTGCCGATGTCAACGGTGGGGGAATCTTGGACGGTATATATCGGCTACCGATGCAAAGGGGTTAAGAATAACTTGAGAATAATTAAAAGCCGTTAATTTATTGTATTAATATTATACACACCCGGCACAAAAACAAACTTGATTTATTTATACATACTGTATTTGTTAGTATGTATTGAAGAAATATATTTTTTAGGAAGTAAATGGACATAAAAGCACTTTAAAACATTTATTATTCGACAAAAATGTATCATATTGTATACACATAAATATAATCAATTAAAAAAACAAGGCTTGTACGGAATAAAATTATATAATAGGATCATGTTTTTTTTATACACACGAGTTCATAATATTAATATTAATTTCTTATTATTACGGCATTCGCTTGGTGAAAACCCTCCCTGTCCAGTCCTGTTTTTAGAGACCCAGATGTGGGACCCTTGTTAGAGAGTGGGTGAAGGCCTTCCCGTGATTCTAGGGCATCAGTTAGATGTCAAATAGACCTCAGTCTAAGGCTGCGAAGTTCGTATACTACAGCCGTCCCGAATTGCCTTCTTTGGTGACACGTTGCTAACCACGAAATACGTGGAAGTGGATAAGGAAATGGTAAGGTTGGGAAATGGATTCTGCAGAATGGCAGACATCAGTTAGGAGTCATTACTTGCGTCTGCACTCTTGCAGACGGACGCGCAGAAGCGCTCAATTCTATTATTACGGCAATATATTATTGGATTTATCAATGTATATTATAATAAAAGCAGACTGCATTGGTCATGCACATGTGCGGTTTAAACGTGCCGCTATTTCAGATTCTAAAAGCACCGTTTTTTATGAGCAGCGCATCAGTTATCCTCCAGGCATCGCCATGCTCTGGACGCGAAGAACCCTAATGTTTTTACCTCCTCCTATGATATGTGACATATTGCCTTCCGAATTTTTTTTTTTTCATAATTTAATATATTGATATCAGCTTGATTTAGCTCTTTTAGGCTGATGCCGTAAAGCCTCGATTTGTCTCTTATTTTTGTTCGCTCACCTGACATGCACATCTAATAATGATAGTTTTAATTATAGAATATTACGCAGGCGTTTGCATACGCCATTTTACTTGTTATGACAGTTGCTCCATTTCATGTTGATGCAATTGTCATCTTTAATTAACTTTTTTGCCGCGACTGTCTTGAGGCGCTAAATGTCAGTATTCCGCAGTCGTCAATCAACTGGCGCCCGGCCATACCGGTCGGGCGTAGAAATCATGTCTTTAAAATAAACGCGAATTGCGCTTCGAAAACCAGTTCTTTGTTCTAAGATATTCAATTCAGAGAGGAGGATATCAATATATATATTCATTATTGTGTTCATACCCGAATATATCCTTTAACTTTACGTTATTCGGTTCGTTTCAAATGACATAGCTGCGATTCGCGAAGCTTCTATTTCAATATAAAATAGTAGATTTATTGTGATTGATTTGAGCTATAGATGACGCGTCAGTCTATTTTCAGAAACCAGATCCGGCTTGTGTGGCCGCGACGGGAATATCCCAAGAGGAAGGCTGGATTTAGAATGTTTGTGATTTTCTCACAATGATTGGCAGCACTGCATCTTGGCAAGCGAGAAACAAACACATCTCAGTTTTCTGCCCCCGAGATTCAAACAACGCTAAACCGGTACATTAATCATGCGAATGCCCCACATTTTTTGAATACTAAATTATACACTAGTAGTTCGTAGAGGGTGTTGTATTATTCGCGTTGAGTGTGACCAAGCTAAGAATCGCGTGCAAGATTTAAAACATATTAAATATTTACCTTAGAACCTCTACATATTGTTTATTAACCTTTCCTTTACAGTGCTAAAATAAAAACGCGAATTCCGGTGTTGGGTAGTCAGTACACAATCAAAAATCAGCTATTTTAAATCAAAAAAATAAAAACATTCATATCTAATTCCCTTAATTAATTATAATTGAAGTCAAAATATAATAATTTATATTTATTGGCTGAAAACATTAAAAAACCATCTGGCAACGCTCACGGAACGGTCATAGGTCCACTCTGGTTTCAAGCTCGAAAGCAACTGCCGCTAGTCGTGGAAGTGGCCGAAATGGCCCACTCCCGCTCTCTTCCCTCTTTCTTCACAGTGAAGTATGAAAGAGTGAGATGCGAATATAGTGTCGCGCTTCCCGCAGATCGTCGAGACCCAAGGTCGAGGCACTCACAGCGCGATTTCGTTTCCGATGTTCACAAAATACCTCCGATGTACCCGATAAATTATGATTATTATTAATATTATTTTTTAAAATCAATGCGTGAATATATAATGGAGTAATACCTAAAATCTTAACCTTGTATTTATTATATTTATATAGATATTGATGGTTATTAGAAGCAATGTGTAGAAGATACACATCACAGGGAAGAATGGTTAATTATTGTATGAAAACTAGTACAGTGTAAAAAACGGCAATGGATACCGGATAATAAGACTATCTTTATGCGTCTACCCTATATGTAATATGACTCCTATATAGATGGCCCGAAATCGGCCCGAAATCGGCCCAACTAATCGGCGGGTACAGCTCAATGGTCGAAGCGTTTGCTTTGCAAGCCAAAGGTCGTGGGTTCGATCCCCGATGGAGATTAAAATAAAAAATAAAAATTTAATCGATTTATGAGCTCTAAAATACCCCCCGTTTAGTGTGAATTTGATCCCTCACCAGTAAAATGCCAGTCATAGCCTATTAATTAAAATTGGTGGTAGACGAAAGTCGTCCCGTGAAGACGACCACTCATTCATAGTAAATTCCTGTACTAATAAGAATGATGTGTGAATCTCGGGCTGTAGTCTATGACGTTGGCGGATCAACACTCCACATGCAGCGCTTATCCAATATGCATCATGGTAAGCGTCATAGAATTCCACACATGAGACTTCAGAATTAGTATCACCATCTGTCGGTATTCTCCTGTATGTGTTTACATAAAAAACAACATAAATTACATTTGTGGTTCTTTGCTTGTAACGGTTCTAAGTGTACATAGTAGTAGACACATGTGTAATAACTCATCTTACGTAAGTATGTTTCCGCATACAAACATATTTATCACAAAAGTGAGATCACGAAACTAGGCACTTCCTGAACGCTATAAAAAAGTTACGATCATTTTGTGAAGAAAAGAATAACCTATTAAAATAACTATTCTTATGAAAAACAAATTACCATATAAAGAATCCGCGAGCAAAAAAATCTGTGCTGAATGTTAATGCACTCTTTCATCAGCGATTCTTTTCATGGCCTTTCGTGCGGTCGTGTGGTCATGAGATATCGTGAATAACGTTTCCCATGATAATGACGCATATATGCGTCTACGGCAGACTTATTCTCAATGCTAGATATTTTAAACACAGCCCAGGTTGCCATGTGTATTTGAAAACCTAAGGTCCTAACTCAACTAATCAGAATAACATATTTGTAGAACGCAATCACTTTATGGTTAGTCATTTTATTTAATTTATCTTGATATAGTTATATCAGTTAGTTATCTATGGTTTTACTAGTGTATTATTTGATTTTTGAATCATACAAAAATAATTGACTGTATTATTAAAAGTCAAAGGTGTTTTTCATTTTCTTCATAGAAAAAAAAATATGTCCAAATACGCATCCATGAAGATGGAGGATTAATATCAAATTAATATTAAACACCAATTAAATTAATCATGTAATCTTCTTCGTAGTATCAATCCGGTGGATTGGTTTGCAGCAACAGAATCTTGTATCTTGATCTGCATTCCCTCCGCAACCCTCTTCAGCTCAGCATAAGAGCTACAACTCATGTCCTCGAACACTTGCTGCAAATACTCCCGTCTAGGGCGCCCTCTACAGTTTCTACCCTCAACCATCCCCTCAACAATGTCGTAAAGAATACCATCGTGACGCATGATGTGACCGATCCATCGCGCTCGCCTCTCTGAGATGGTTATTATTGGGTGCCTATCTTTCTTGATTATCCTGAGAGCCTCATTGTTCGTGACGTGGTATCTGCAGGAAATTCCGAGAACTCTTCTGTATGACCACATCTCAAAGGCCTCTAGTCTTTTTTTATCACTTTCAGATAAGCACCATGTCTCACATCCGTACATCAAGATGCTCCAAACAAATGATTTGGCAAGTTTGGGCAAAAATCATCTAATATGTTCCTTTAATTGTTAAAGTGATATTATTATATGCTCTAACAAGGAAACGATTACCAGAGGAGAGAATGTAAGTCATGGTCCTATTTTTCTGCAAAATTCAACGTTTTACATTTTTTTTACATTTCTTACGAAACTTTCCTCGTTGCAACTGTTTTGAAATTGATATATGCTCTGAAACAGCGACCAAATTAATAATGATTATTAAAATCAGGTGCCGAGATTGGCAATTTCTGCACAATGATCTCTATGATACTTTTTTAGCAACGATTATTCTAATTGTGGACCGAGCACTAGTTCAATTCAAAATATTCTGACCCACTTATTTTTATTTGTATGAATAATACTAATTTTACAAATAGCCGATCAACAAAGAAAAAATCTGTGACGTAAAATAATGCGCTAATTACTCGTAGAACTGCTATTTTATTCATTCAATATATAACCTATTAACATCCTCCTCTCTTTCGAAAAGGTGTTATTCAGTCGCGTGAGGGCATGATGAGGAGCAGCTCAGCAAACAAAGACTTTTTCAGAAGCACATTGACACATATTTACGATAAAACTTTACAAATTTAGGACTCGGCCTAGTCACAGCATTAGGCCGAGCCACAATACAATATGCTCTCGCCGACGGGCGGGAGACGACTGGCGTGATGGGCTCGCACCGGTGCCACAAGCGGCGGTCTATATAACTAGTCCCAATATGGCGAACACATAAATGTATGACAAGCGAACAGAAATAAGAGACGAAAGATTGTATATCGAGGTTTTCGGGGGGCTACATCATGCTGATGTCACTTTTTTATAATAATACATTACACTATATTTCAAAATATATACAGTAAAAATAAGCAGCATTTCTAGATTATGTACTTTTCATATTGTTTAGTTGGAATTCGATTTTGTAACGGGTCCGCCAAATAACTTTTTTTTTTTTTGAAAATGGGGCGCAAAACATCGAGTGTAGCTTCGGCTGTGTGGCGCGTAGCGCCGTCCTGTTGAAACCAAATGTTGCCAATATCCTCCTCTTCAATTTTTGTGAACAAAAATGGCCCGATAACGATCGCCATTGACTGTAACGGCCACTCCTTGCTCATTTTCGAAGAAAAATGGCCTGATTTTCAAAGTAATGTCGCAATATTTCCCAGCGTTGTTCAAGCGTATACACAACCATATTCGTTCAGCGGAAGGGTAAAACTAATTATCTGTCAAATCAGACATGAGCTAAGTGTTACCATTCACGAAATAAGCACTAATTGAAAAAAAAACGTTAGATGGCGGACAATAGCATGATTTTCTAAGTAATGTCGCAATATTTCCTACCGTTGTTCAAGCGTATACACAACCATATTAATTTAGCGGAAGGATAAAACTAATTATCTGTCAAATCAGACATGAGCTAAGTGTTACCATTCACGAAATAAGCACTAGTTGAAAAAAAACGTTAGATGGCGGACCCTATAGAAACCGACCTGCTTTATACGTTCGATGTTATTTTGATACGTCTTTTATGAGTTTATCGTTTATGAAACCTTGCCGGATAATATCTGCATGAGAACCTGCCAAAAGATAGTTTAGATTTATTAATCAACAATTCAAAATTAAGCATCGTACTGTCAACAAAACAAAACTATCCAGACGCATACACAAAGATCAATCGTAGGCGGTATAAGAAAATGTCGTTAAAAGTTATGAATGCCGTGAAATGTTCAGAGATCGTAAAAGGAAACGGTTCTGGGTCATACCCGTGTAACTCGAATGACGTTTACGTGGAAAATTGTGAAAGCTTAAAATGGAGCAAAGATAAATAAATTAAATCATTTTTACTATCTGTATTATCAAATTTGTAACGTATCATTAAACATACAGAGCCCAAATTCACCGAATTCTCAAATACGGCAGTAAACTTTGGATATGAGCCACAAATTACTTAGTGAATCAGATCCATGTAATTTAATGTTAAACAAAGCGTTAATGTGTATGTTTAAAAAATGGAACCTTAACATCTTATTTCAAATTCCGTGTAACACAAACGTTGCTCTTTCGAAGCTTCTTAATTAACCCTTCTTGCGCACCTATTCATTAATGTCAGATTGGTGAAACATATTCCGACCATCACCACACGGTTAACATATTTTGACTCAGAACGAACAGCTTCTTCTTTAACTCCACAAGTAGGTTTTAGAATGTTTTACCGACTTCTGTTTTCCTCCCCCATAAATCTAAATCTCTGTAAGAAGCATATTTATATTGACATCAGCATGATGTAGCCCTTACTGACTGGTACCGAAAACCTCGATATACAATCTTTCGTCTCTTATTTCTGTTCGCTCGTCATACATTTGTGTCCGTTGGCGAGAGCATATTGAATTGTGGCTCGGCCTATGCTGTGACTAAGTCGAGGCAAAAGTTTGTCAATTTCCAACGTAAATATATGTCAATGTGCTTCTGAAAAAGTCTTGCTGACCTGCTCCTCATCATGCCCTTAAGCGACTGAATAGCACCCTTTTTGAGAGAGGAAGATGTTAATACAATAAACACTTGCAATCTCCTCAATACCAACACGCAATCAATAAACATAAGTACATGTTGAGTGTCATGAAGTCCATGAAGAACCAAGACCCCTTTGCAAGTACTCTCATGTGTTTGTGTATATGTATTTAAAAAAAGATTATCTTTAACACTTAAGCGTCCTGCCGTCCCTTATTAAAGATAGCTACAAAACCCACTATACTCAAAATGTACGTTCGGTACATTAATGGAAAAAAATGTGCAAGGCATCTTGACTTGTAAGATTCCGAGAGGCGAAATGGTCTGCAAATAAAAATATTACCAGAAACCGAGACACCCAATTAGGAACGACGAAATATGCATTCGCAGACTTTCGGTAGCATTTCATGAGATCGCGACGAGTTTTGGTCGCTGCATTCCCCCTCACCACACTATACGTAATAAAAATGCTTCAGCTGTTACGACCGCTTTACGGACGCTTGGAAAACCAGGTCGCTATAATGGTGACCCCCAGAGTACCTCAAAACACTCGGAACGTCTGGTGTCAAACGAGGCGATAACGCTCGACTATTTTCTAGATGGAAGGATATGCATACAATTATTTTTATTCGCTCTCCCGTATGCATTAGCAAAAACATGTTTTGTTAATATAATAAAGCACGAAAGCACCGCTAAGAGGCGCAGAGACGTGGAATCTAACAGCAAGTCTTACCCATAAATAAAGGTCACCCAGCGTGCTATGGTGAGATCCATGCTCGGAGTGTCGCTAAAAGACAGAATCCGAAACGAGGAAATACGCAGAAGAACTCAAGTAGTGGATGCTACCCAACGAATAGGCACACTCTAGTGGCCATGGGCTGGACATATCTGTAGAAGAGACGACGGTCGATGGGGAAGAAAAGTATTGGAATGGCGCCCAAGAACTGGCAAACGAAGCATTGGCCGACCCCCTACAAGATGGACTGACGATATAAGAAGAATAGCGGGAGTTACCTGTATGCGGAAGGGGGAGGATCGAAGAGGATGGAGACTCATGCGGGAGGCCTACGTTCAACAGTGGACGGACACAGGCTGATGATGATGATAATAAAGCATGTGTATATTACGCAAAATACGTGAAATTTGTTATTCAGTGCAAGCGACATAAATTGCAGAAAGCGTTAAAAATCGTATACCTACGAAGTAAAAATGCTTTATAAAAATAAAACAATGCTGTAGCTGATGATGTGCTTTAATTATATTGCTCATTGTATGATTCACTATTTTATTATTTAAATTTTCTACACAATATTTCAACATTATGTGCGTCATAAGGAAAACATTTACGTTAAATAGGCTGCAAAGAAAATTTTCCATACAACCGTCTCAAAAAATCACCGATAAAGAGAAGATTCCTACACTGCTATTAGATTATTGATGCCACGACACTTAGTTTAGTGTAACAAA
This sequence comes from Glossosoma conforme, assembly GCA_022606575.1. NCBI lineage: Eukaryota > Metazoa > Arthropoda > Insecta > Trichoptera > Glossosomatidae > Glossosoma > Glossosoma conforme. The sequence continues at coordinate 1,464,318 of JAGTXR010000133.1, forward strand.
ATTATAATTACAGGTACAAGATTTTTTTTATGTAAAAACACATTCAGGAAAATACTGATAGATGGTGATAGTAATTCTGATGTCTTATATATTGAATTCTATGACGCTTACCATGCTGCATATGGCTAAACGCTGCATGTGGCGTGTTGATCCGCCAACGTCATAGACTACAGCCCGAGATTCACGCATCATCCTTAATTATTACAGGAATTTACTATGAAAGGGTGGTCTTCACGGGACAACTTTCGTCTACCACTAGTTTTGATTAATAGGCTATGCCTGGCATTTTACGGGTGAGGGATCAAATTCACACCAACCGGAGGTATTTTAGAGCTCAGAAATCGATTAAAGAAGATACAAACACGAATTCAATTTTATATTGCTTAGAAAAAAAAGTATCAAATAAAAATTAATTTTAAAAAAGGTTTCAAATTCAACTACAACATCTAATAGAAAAAAAAAACAAAAAACGCAAAATTGACAAAAATAACAAACATAATATACCAATAATGAGCGAAAATATGCATTATTACGACAATGCAAAAAATACATAATATATGCATATAGGTAACCATTTAGCAAAACTAATAATCTAGGTGCTGGGGTATCGGCGATTTTTACGCAATGGAATATTTGTACACAGTATGTCGCATATATTAACATAAAGCAACGTTGTATTTCATTCAATTTCATAAATCACTTGGAAAAAAATCGTTCGAAGAAACTATTTTTGGCTTTGACCTACAACACATTTTTTTTGAAAGCATCGTACACATTGTATACATTATACGGGTAGACTTTTTTCATAATATGCAGAAAATATTGTAGTTTTTATCCTTATGTTGTACAAGTATATTGGAGAAAATCCATGACAATTATATGCATGTATCTGTTTAATTATTTTCTAATAATTTAATCTTTGTCTAATACTCATCGATAACATAGAGGGGAAAGGTAACACACACAAAACCTATATGCACAAAAAGATCTGAAGTTAGACAAGTTTAACCTTTTGGGCTCCAATGATTTTTTTTATAAGTTTCCACCAACTCCAAGCTATTTTGAGTGAATTTCTTAAATAATAATATTTATTATACCGAATGAAAAAAACGGGTTTTCAGAAATAAAAAAAATAGGGGTTTGTTAAGTAAGGTCTTTATTGTTATGTGCACTATGCTAATTTTTATATTAATTCAATGTATAGTATTTTTGAAAGCAATCTCCAGAATGAAGTCCGGGTTTCCTTTCGCAAATGTTGCAAAAAAATGTCGTTAGTTTTCTCGCTCCTTTAATCTCTCGATTGGATCATACCATTGTTCTTATCCTCAAGTCCGTACTTCTGTTATTGTTTCAAGGTGTGTTGACCAGAAAATTTGGAAGAAACGCTTGCGGGTAATTATTTTACTGAAAAAGGGTATTCTTGAACAAAAATCGTGCGACGAATAGTCTTACATCTTCGGTACTTTTATAATGCCCATATTTACTATTACGCCCAGGAATGCTATTATTTCAGTTCCGGTTACATCTTTCCAATGATTCCAAATATAAATTTTAAAAAAAATACCAGGACAGCTATTTACACTAAAAAAAAACTGCCTGTGAAAAAATGTCAAGACATACTTGACAAAGGAGCTGGTGGAAAAAAACTAATGGCAAGTACGTCTTGACATAGGAGTTCAAAGGGTTAATTAATCAATGATAAAAAATCAAATTTCAGTAGTTAAGTAAATAAATAATTTAAAGTTGGTAAAAATTACCGATTTATTATGCTTTCTGGAAAAGAAAACATAATGTGAGCATAGCAATACGATAGTTCTAAAAATAGGGTACATAATTATTAAGCAATATTATTGCATTGGTAAGAATTGAGTCACGACCTATCTTTCAGAGACAATTCGTTTAACGACTGATTGGTAACGACGTGGGGCGCACTGGACATTAGGTGCACGGGGCAACTGGTGCACTGGCCGACTCGCTAACCTAAAATTACCTAACCTAAGGATTTCTAGAGTCCAGTGATTGTAATGTCCAGAGATCCATAAATCACGTTAACGAAATAACTAAGATTAGGTTAGCGAGACATCAAGTGCACCAGTTGTCCCGTCCACCAAATGTTTCGTGGACCAGACGTCCAGTGCGCCCCACGTCGTTACCGATGAGTCATTGAACGAATTGTCTGTGAACGAAATGCGGCGGAACCGGCATGAAATGCAAAGGGGACATCCACACCTTTCCTAAGAGAACATGATTAAAAATTAAGAATCTCGTACAATCGTATGAGATCACAAGTGCCACAATGCTCAGAATTGAACGAAACTACGATGTTGATTATACAAAAATAACTATAAAAGAAATATGCATTAAAAAACTTGTTCAATAAACTATTATATTTATTGGAGGAGAGTTTATAAAAACATTACTATTTTATTTGTACCAGTTCAATTTAACATTAATTATGCAACATTGTCATTTAAACGTATTTGACATTTGTAGAGGGCATCGGTTGAAGTAGCAGACCGCTTATGAACGCTGAAACAACATGATACTTACAACCGTATCGCTACCACACAATTCACATTACTACCGAAAAGCCTTGATTTGCACTTGGAGGGCGGTTGTGTACCTTATTTGTATGAAAGTGTTCTACGCGTTCAAACCGCGCGGACACCAAGCGTTAGAATTGAGTATAATTAAGAATCGCAGCCGCTTCCACAAACACAACAGCGACTGTGACCTAGGGCGAACACTATAGTATAGTTTATGAAACCTTTTCTAATTCGTAAAAAAAAACATTTTTCCGTCCATCTCCAGGGCTCACTACGACTCCACTATGTTTAAACACAGCCGAAAGAAGAAACAATTAAATCTTATTATTTTTTACAATAAAGCTATATTATTTTAACTCACTAAGGGCCCTTTCGCATGGACGTCCAGTTTTGCAGGATCACGTTTAGTAGTACGATGATAACATGATGCTCATGTGAATGTTACTAAAGTAGCACGTATACCTGTACTACTAAACGTGATCCTGTAAAACTGGACGTCCATGGGAAAGGGCGCTGACAAGACGTGTAAACATAATAAAGTATATAAATAGACACGTGCTTAACTGATATTGCGGCTTTTGGGTTTAACCGTGTGTGGCGAATTACTCATTTCCAAATTTTCGACCGCCATTGCAGAGGTCTTCTTCAGGCTTGATGACTTAGTGGATGAAATATTGTAAATTAGTAATTCGCCACACACAGCTAAACTCGAAAGCCACAATATCAAAGCTGGCCGTGAAAACCTAAGAAGTTATATACGTGCTTAACTGTTTACGATGGTACGTACGCTTGTTTATATTACTGTCAGTTTGCAACTGTTACCGCAACACCGGTACTTCAACAACTATGACGTTAGCAGTTACGATCGTTCAATTGGTCCAATCGAATATCATTGGCGGCATAAATACGTAATATTGTAACGAGAGATGGCGGACAAACATGTTTTAGCGAATAGATTATTTATTTATTACAGCCAATTAAACGACGAAAGCGAAACATCGAATTCTTCGCGGCGTATTGAAAATATCCGCTAACAATGAAGGGAAAACCGCCTAAGTTGGTATGGGCATGTGACACGGAGAGATGAGGACCACATGGTGAAGAAAGCCCTCAACATACCCACGCTGAGAAGAAAACCTGGAAGACCACAGGCAACCTGGACTGCAACTGTAGACAAGGATCTGAAAACTCTGAGCTTGACCGAGAATGCAACGCAGGACAGACAGAAATGGCGAATGTTCATGAGGAGAGTCGACCCCAGATGATGGGAAATGATGGTGTACTTTGCAAAAATGTCACGCATAATTGGGATATTCCTTCGCAATTATTCTACTGTAGGGTTTATGATACTTCTACGCGGAACCCCTGGTAACAAAATTGGCTATTTAACCAACAATCGTACCCGATATTAAAGGCCAACAAGGAAAATGAAGATACGAAGTCACATCTAAAGGTAACCAATTATTAATGCTGCAACAAAGAAATGTAATATCTTCTCTACACATGTACAAGAGCACAATACCAATGTCAATTGCAGCAATAGTCTACAAAATATTTTTAAAAATGTCAAAAAGGCATCCCTGTCAAAAGGTTAATGCATTTTCTAACAATATTCCTTCAAAACAACCACCGACTTCTCCGTATATAGTAACATCCTCCTCTCTTTCAAAAGGTTGTTATTCCGTCGCGTGATGGCACGATGAGGAGCAGGTTAGCAAAACAAAGACTTTTTCTAAAGCACATTGACATATATTTACGATAAACATTACAAACTATGGCTCGACCTAGTCACAGAATTCAGGCCAAGCCACAATACAATATGCTCTCGCCGACTGGCGGCACACGACTGATGCGTTCGTGATGGCTTTCGCCCAGCGCCACAAGCAGCAGTCTATATAACTAGTCCCAAATGTCAATATGGCGGACACATTCATGTACGACAAGCGAACAGAAATAAGAGATGAATGATTGTATGTCGAGGTTTTCGGTACCAGTCAGCCAGGGCTCTATCATGCTGATGTCAATAGCTAATAAAACATATTTCTCTAGAACAAAATTACTACCTACTCAAACGTGTAACAAATCACAATACAAAATCATTCAATCTGAATATTAAACTCACAGGAATAATTTTTAAATAATAAAACTACTATGATAAAATGATATCATTTGTTGAATAGGTGTGTATAAAACACAACGCAAGTATGTGCTCTGCGGTCTGCGACAATTCGATAACGACTTGTCATTAGTAAAATCAAGGCATAAAATTTAACATTATACAGCCGAAGGCTCCATGAAACATCGTTGTTATCAGAGCCCAAGTTGGTTATCAGCTAAGGAACTATATAGTCCAGCTTGGTGATATCCTGACTCGGTGTCTGACTAACGCTCGACTTCGTGTTTGCGGTCACAACTCACAAGGCACACCCCACCCACATTTGTATTGTTGTAATAATACATTTGTTTTGCTAAACGACACAAACGCAAGGTGAATGCTCCGAGAAAATGTAGAAAACTTGTAACAGCAGCACGTAGGGTAACACTGAAAAAATGTCAGATCACTGAAAACGATAATGTGTTGATTTAAAATGTCACGCGATATAAGGGTATCGGGGTCTTTCTGAACAGCACTCCTTTGCAGTGATCATTATCACATGAAAGTCGGTCACTTATACTCTATATTGTCCTCTAATGATATTCTGGTTGTAGTGGAAGAGTTAACTAAATTTGCATGAAAATATCCTTGCGGAAAAATATTAAGCAATTATTTATTATACTTACCATAAAGTGATTTTTTTTAATTTGTGGAAGTAAATAATTAATCCAGTTTTAATTATTACATTAGCTGAAGAGATTTCAATGAAATAACGCTATAATCATGTTCGAAGAAACGCGTGTAATTACGGTATTGAGGAAAAGTTATACAAATACTAAGTAATCATCGAATCAATACTAAGGCCCGTACTCGACAATTTCCGGTTAAAATTACAGGATAAAGAAATAAATATACAAAGGAAATGGAACGAGATGCAATAATATTTGTGCAATTATAGTTGTCAAGATTTGTAGACTCTCTGATCACATTTATATTCACTATATTGCGCAATATAAATCAAATCATAATTAGTAAGGGTTGCACTTAATTCGTTTAATGCACCAAACTATCAGATTGCACTTTTAATTACAAAGCGGATCATATAGATTCTACACGTTCGCGACAAGTAATAATTATCACAATCATCTAAGAAGCTTTCTCATGCAGGGAGATTATAACCTAATGTCGTCGTTGGGTACATTTAAACCATTCGAGCAATCACACATTCTAATCATCACTACTTATAATTGGCTTGGTGAAAACGGTTAATCCATATTCGGTTATCGTTGTTGTATCTACATTTGTTGCAAATTAATTACGAATTGGTATATGCGCCGCAGGTTTGACAGGTTAAAACAAAACCATTTACACACCCAAAATATGCCTCTCTTCTTGATTATTCCTCTTGAGAGTTAACCTTTAAACGCCCAGTGGTTTCCTTATGGGACCGCAGATTTGCGTCGCTCAATGCCCTACGGTCCCATATAGGAGTGCTTATGATTCATTTCACAATCGGATTACATTAATCTATTGTGCGACGAAACATTACAAACATTGACTTGCTAGGGCATTGAACGACGCAAATTTGAAGTCCCGTATGGGACCACTGGGCGTTTAAAGGTTAATCATGAACCATATATGTTCTCAGGTGGACCTCCATATACGGATATATCTTATTACAAGGCATGACAATGGAAACTTGCGGTTAAACGAAGAACTGAGTGGTGGCAATTTATGGCACAAATATTGGACGGAGAAGAAGTCACATCTCAGAGGGCAGTCGACGATGTTTACAAAGCATTCAGTGGAGCTTTGGGAGGCGTCTCGTATACCCGATGAACTCGCCTAAATGCTAAAAACATCACCACAGTATGTAGGACATATCCGCTTGATAGCCATTTCGGGGCATACTTTCGTTAGCAATTCAGTGTTTGTGTACTAGATGGCGGGCGCCGCGCCGATGGAGAAAGTGAAGCGAATATCATTACAGTCGGCCGAGGCGAAAAAATTGCGAGGACAGCCCAGATGAACAAGGTTGCCGCTCTAACAAACATATAACATCAGATATAAATAAAAGAATTTTTAGAATTTATCCGACAATATATTCTTTTGACGACATGTTTCAGCCAGGTCGAATGGCCATTTTCAAGTCAGTTAGTAAAGTGAGTGTTGACTCTATATAAAGCAAAAATATATTGTGGGATAAATTATAAAAATTATTTTATTTATATCTGATATTATGGAATTCCACCAAGAATTATCGATCGAAAAAATCAAATAATATTATAACAACCGAGAAAACAAGTCTCTTGGTAAATCTTGCGACATTATCTGCATCCCTTCTATTGTACATCTTCTTTTAACCCGTAATAAGAGATATTTAATCACTTATTTGTTAAAATCGTGTTTTCGCCCTTACGGAATATGTACTCGCTAAACTCACTTATATTTTCAAAACTTTTCGTTATAATATTTTTGAATCTAATTAAAGAATTCGAATTATCATAGAGACATCTTTATCTTCCATGTAATCCGGAAAATTAACAATTAAATTATTTTCCAATGATCGAAATCTGGGTAAAGTGGTTGTACACGAAACCATGGTAATATTTATCTAGAAATAAGTTATTCGGCATTATCTAACGACGTCATATAAAGTAAATATATATTATTGATCAATAATAGTGTGAAATTAATGGGTAAAAATTTTCGCCGCCAATAACTCATTTATCCTTATTTCGCAATGTATTCCCGTCATCTCAATTGCTAAATTTAACTTATTAATATGTATGTATTTACTTTAATTGTCCTGATGTAAGAAAAAATCTTTCGAAACTGGTCGACATAAATAAACATAGTGAAATTAAAATACATATCATTATCAGCTTGATATTACTCCTTTAGGCTGATGCCGTACAGCCTCGAAAAACGATCTTTTGTCTCTTATTTTGTTCGCTCGCCTGACAGGCACATATAGTGTTTTTAATCGTATAATGTTGCACGACGCTTGCATGCGCCATTTTGTTTGTTATGACAGTTGGTCCATTTTATTTAGGCCACTGTCATATTTACTTCGCGAGTCCACCGCTAGGATTTGGCGGCGCCATAGGTCATAGGCGCGCGGGCAGTCGAAACGCGCCTGCCATCGTTATAGGAGCGCCTAAGGGCGTCCCTATAACGGGCGACGTTATTGACAAATAAACGAGTAATATGTGAAACAGAAACAAGTGTTTGTATTGTGAACCTGATCCTGCATCCTTCATCCAGTTAATCGATATATAAATGGAAGAGGAGGATATCAATATATATACGATTAGCCACAAATTTACTAAATCCTACGAATATGAAACAAATGTACATACGAGTACATTCATTTGCAATTCAGTTGGAGCAAATTGCTACCACGAAACATTCACCTTGTTAACTGAAAGGTTCTTCGATGCGTCACTAAGCAACATCGCATATCAAGGTTCTGTATAAAATATTTAGAGGTGGAACATTCCAGAAGATGACAATATATATAATAAATAATAAGCCATAATATTTTATATGTAGATAAAGGGATCCGAAGCTGGTGTGATGAGGGCTATCACCATGACACATCACCCATCGGTTAGCAGCAACATTAAGTCTTAACATAATTGTGACAACCCTGCCCGTGTGACAACAAGTTGGCGGCAGTTGCGACGGGCAGGTAAGTGGCTCATCGCGGCTGTCTCATCGCTCATCGCAAATCGCGGGAACAACCGCGACTACAACACAACGCGCGTAACGGCACTTTAATCTGAATAGCCGTTAAAATGACTGTAGTTCTAGAATACATATAATTTGTGTACTCACATCAATTTAGAAAAATTATCAAATAACGTTTTAGAACTGGTTTGAATAAACTTCGTCGGTAAGTTAAGAGCTAGCTACTTTTAACATACTGGTTAAGAGCAAGACCAAACGAACAAATGCATTATATTCTCACTCCTTTACACGCAGTGTATTAAACGAATTTGACGTATTAGGAATAGAATTTACATTCGTTCGTTCGTTCTAAACAGCCCTTAATATATATTCTAATTAATGGTCAGGGATAATTCATAGAGAAAAAGCGCTCAGACTTCGAATGTGGGTTTAAATATCTATATCAGCTATAAATTATGTCACAGAAGTATAAAAACACTAAATATTAGATGAGACTGATCAACATGTCGTAGTTAATTAATTAAACGAAGTAAACGACAGTCATATCCTGTTTCACTAAAATTCACAGCCGTTCCCATGAAACAGTACTACGCTGTTTTATATAGAAAATCCGCCAAGAATAAAAATAATATATCATATTAATTGTAAAGAATCATAATTATATATACTATTTTTTCTTAATCATTTGCAATATTTTCCCATATATTTACTTCATTAAAAAAATTCATCGTGATGCTGATTGATTTTTTTTATACATTTTAGTCAAGAATGCATGCATCAAAAACTACAGTACACGTGGTAGTTAACACTATATATCGATAATGCAACTAAACGTTCTACAATATTTTATATTAATAACATATATATAAATATACCGGTATTTAAATAATAAAGTAAGTATAGAAAGAAAAATATAAGAAATTTAATCTATTTTTTTTTATACAAGATTTATAATCAAGATTGGTTGTCATACATGGCCATTGTGAGCTGTTTTAATATCCCCATTTGGAAACCTATAATAAATGGTATTTTTATTTGAAAAGTCTGAGTCTACGACAATACAGTGCAAATCTCAGTGCCAAATGAATGGCCGCAGTTCATGACCCAATATGTTAATCTCCCCCGCGTGTCTCAAGCACAGTGCACCGAGCACCTGCACTGAATAATGATAAAAGCTGACAGAAGCACGATCAATTAAATTATATTTTTATATTAAATACTGTAGCGTTAGTCGGTATGACAAAAATAATGAAAAAGCAATCGATGTTGTCGAATTACTCCGAATATTACTTAGTTCAGTACATACATGTTTAAAAAAAAGACACATCAATTAGAATGCCACGTTTAGTATCCGTTTTATCTATATATTTAATTTGGTGTATAGGACGTTTGAGAAAACGCAGTGCATATAAAATAATACATACTGACATCAGCATGATGTAGTCCTTGCCTACTGTTACCGAAAGCCTCGACATCCGATCTTTCGTCTCTTTATTTCGGGGTCGCTTGTCGTGCATTTAGGTGCGCCGTGATGACGGTTCCGCTAACGGATGTGTTGCTAAGGATACCACCGCGCGTGGCGCTATAGGAAGCCGGGACAGCGCGGAGATCGGCAGTCGGGCCCCACCTTTTAGCGAGACAAGGTCAGCGTTGCGGCCAGCGGTATGTTTCCGCTTGGCCGAAAGCTTATTTTTAACGTAAATATAATCTGTGCTTTTAAAATAAAGTATTTGTCTGCTGACCTGCTCCTCATCCTGCCCTCGCGCGACGTAATAACGCCCTTTCTTTGAGAGAAGAGGATGTTAAAACATACTTGCAGTTTTAATATACCCGTACTAAGTCATATTCTAACACTTGTATCTATATAAATAGAATTGTACGCATGCGAGAAAGAAAGTATTTTTCCTATAAATTTTCAGCAAAACATAATAACTGTCACAAAAATGCATTTTTATTAATTAGTACGGTGCGTGTGAATGAAAGAGGACAAATAAGTAAATCCACTACATCGATCCAATAATATTGTCAAAGGTTTAGTGGGAATTACGTATCGTACATACATTTATTCTTATGCCCGTTCTGAAGGATAAAAAATATAACTTAAAGTGATCACATTCGTAGAATAATTTAATTTATATTTTTAAAGAGATCGGATGATCCAGCCAGACGCTCCCGAGGCTTGGACAATTTTTGTTTTGTCCTTAGGGGTGGCTCGACCCTACAACGGGCATGTTAAGAGCTTAGATTTCATTAAATTGATTTAAGAAAATCATGCTTGGTCGGGATGCGAACCGGCGGCGTCCGAGTGAAAAACAAACGCTTCAATCACTGGACTATGCCGCCAGGCATTTAAAAAAAACACTGATACTACAGAAGCAGTCTATACAAGTTCGTGGCCTCTTGCCCTGGAGGCTCCCAGGAACCATATATGATCCCATGTGGACCTCCGGAAATACAGGTGTTGTGGGACAAGGTATAGACAACAGGGCTTAAAGAACTGTGAAACGTAAATTTGTTGTGTCTTTATGCTCCACATACGGAGCGGATATGGCATTAATAATTATTTTATTTTTTTACGCCGGAAAAATTTGATGCGTATACTTGTTATTAAAAATACAGGACAGTGATGGAGTCGATTTGAATACATTTTATACTATTTTTTCAGCTGGCATTAGAAAACCTTGGCTGGCAACTCATTTTGAACTTTCCTTTATTACAAGTTTGTTTATTCATGTACGAGTATTTTGATCGCTTCGATCATAAAAAATCAACACGATCGCAATTGAATCAAAAACACATAATTAATTGTCAACATGGATATTATTAATTAAATTAAATTTCACAAAACACTATTTCTTGCCAATTTAATTGTTTTGATATTAAAATATGACATTACGGCTGACAACATGTAAAATAAACTGATAAGCTTTGCAATAAAATGAATCATAAAGATAGCAAATCTGCAATAAAATAATTATCTAGTAATAAAATTTCCCAGAATTCACTAAATACCAAATGGCCATATAATAGTGAGATAAGCATATACATACAGTAAAAGGGTAAGATTCGTCAAAATGTTTAATCCTTAAACAAATTTTTAAAAGTATATCAAGGTTTGGCTGACACGTCACTACCGGACAAATCGAGAGCAATCTAACTCGTCTACAAACGATCACAAATCGTTGCGGGAGTCCCCAGCTTGAATCCGATATTTCAATGACGTCAACACTATCGTTTATTTTAATTTTAATGTCTTCGTAAGCCAACTCTCCATAACACTTTCTGTAGTTGATGATCTTTAGGTATAACAGGTAACACCATCATTCCATATCCGCTTCCTAGCTAGAGCATAAAGTCGTTACAAACTGCCGTCACAAAGTACTGTCAGCCTCTATGGTCCTCGCATTATTTCATGTCAGGTCCGTTTCCCGGAGCACCTCCGAATACGTGCTAACATCTTAACCGACCGCAGTACAGAAGGATCCCGTGTCCGCTGTGTTCCTCACCTTGTCATTCCTCAAAAAGTCAAATCACAATACTACCAGTATTTTACCGAAACACCTGTTCTCAAAACCGCTAGGTGGATTTACGAGTGCTTTAGTTTTTGATAAGTAAACCAGGATTTGCAGCCGTACAGGACGATGAGGATAATATAGGCGCATTTCGTTTAGATCGAGTGTTGCTGCGAGTCCTTGATAATGAGCACGAAGTTAAAAGATGCTCCATATATATATACGACATTTATTAAATATAAGATGGTTCAAATGAAGCTGCTTTATTTAATATTTCGCTGTGATAATTACTCCCTATTTGGAGAATCATAAAATACATAAAAAAAGAAAATATGTATATACGAGTATTAGCATGTTTACATGATTTTCGGCGGCTAATGTTTAGGTAATTTGCTGTATAAAGCAGATGGATATCTAATCTCAATGGTCAATCTAAACAAAGAGATAGTAGGTTTTTAGTTAATTAAGTTGGAATGTACTTTCCAGTGATGACGTAAGAAACGTTTGCAGTTATAGAATTAGTATGTAAATAAATACATATGCATGGCACGCGCATTCATGAATAGTGTGAGTCGCGTTTAAATTATAAATTATGTTCGATAGTAACTCGTTTAACATATGACGAAAATACAACAAAAATATGATATAGCAAAGAAGATCGCGGGTCATGAGTTTTGAATCATGCAAAATGTTTGCTTTAAACGTCATAACTAAAATTGATAAGACTATGTTTTGAATTAATAATATCGCATGATATTGCCTTGCACTAGAAGTTCGCGGAAATATGTCAGATATTGTACGATATTTCTTGCTGAAATTTTTAATACAATGAGCTGTATATGAAATATATTGTCAGCAATATCAAACGTGTACATATACTCTATAAAAACAGGCTGAAAAATATTCTGAAGCATCTATACTCATTACTATATTATAAGAAAAACTGAGTTGAATATAATCTTTTTATAATCTTAGTTTGGATATCATTGCTACATCGAGTTTAAATCATTAAACCACCTTGACTCGCATTAATCAGGTTACTTGCTTACTTATACGTTTATTTTCACGAAAAACATTAACTTTAAACTCAATTTTCATGATCTATAGGATATAGTTTTTTTATTTAATTCCAACTACAATATGAAGATAAACAGCACAAAAACCAAAGTCATGAGAGTAAGCCGCAATGAGCAGCAGAAAATTAACATATCAATGCTAGGAGTACCCCCTAAAAGATGCAAAAGAATTTGTATACCTTGGAAGTACGATCACCTGGGATGGCAGAACAAAAAGAGAAGTCAACAGTCGAATACATCAAGCAAGGCTAGCTTTCAATAAAAAAGCCAAAATTCTTGAGTCAAGGAATATTTCTTTAGGGCTCCGCAAGCAACTTGCCAAAACACTTGTTTGGAGCATCTTAATGTACGGCTGTGAGACATGGTGCTTATCTGAAAGTGATAAAAAAGACTAGAGAGCCTTTGAGATGTGGTCGTACAGAAGAATTCTCGGAATTTCCTGGAGAGACCACGTCACGAACAATGAGGTTCTCAGAATAATCAAGAAAGATAGGCAACTAATAAGAACCATCTCAGAGAGGCGAGCCCGATGGATCGGCCACATCATGCGCCACGATGGTCTTCTTCACGATATTGTGGAGGGGGTGGTTGAGGGTAGAAACTGTAGAGGGCGCCCTAGACGGGAGTATTTGCAGCAAGTATTCGAGGACATGAACTGTAGCGCTTATGCTGAGCTGAAAAGAGTTGCGGAGGACCGAGAGGAATGGAGATCGAGATGCAAGATTCTGTTGCTGCAAACCAATCCACCGGATTGATACTACGAAGAAGAAGTATATAGTAATAAGCAACATGTTACCATAATTGAATATCAATCTCATCAAATTATCTTCCATTTGAATATAAGTAAAAAAAATACATTATAGTATTCACTTTACAAATACATAATGAAGATTATTGAAACATCTATAAATACTCGTATAAATTGTATCATCTTAAATGTCAATTTATTCATCAATTAAGAAAACAACCTTTGTTCTAAATGTATTAATTTAGCATATTTTCAGTTATAAATGCATACAGGATATACTTGAAAAAAGTAATTAAAGGTGATTTATGACATTTGACAAGAGAGTTTGCTTTCCTTTACATTTCATATTATTTTCATGCCATTTCCCTTAACTAGAGTTTTATATATAGTTTTTTATATATTATATATGATATATTCCTTTGTACTAAGAAAAACCTTAAAAAAATATTTTTATACTCGCTTTATCCGATCAACGTACAAATTACAATATTTTTCTATTAATATTTAATAACATTAAGGCATATTTATATTAATCGGATAGTACGATAATAAAACTAAGTATTTATGGTTTTTCTTATTAGAAAATAATAAAAATTATATGTTACATACAAACTAAAAATATATGCGACACAAAGCGATTTAGAATATACCTGGTATAATTTAACCACGTGGTTATCATATCGTATTACTATAGATCGAGAAAAATTCACGTTAGGGAGTAATTTATATTTTATGCGGCGAATGCTTTTTTTGTAGCTTTTTTCCGTTTCGCGGACAAAATACTACGACAGACTAATTGGCATTCACAGAAACAAATAGCCGTGGACATTAGGTTGGAGCGTTGAACTGCGACAGGTGAGAGCACAGGTGTGGGCGCATCAGGGGTATACAAGTTGAAACATGGATTTCATATTACAGAGGAAGATGATATCTATGATGATATGCTCGGTATTTTTGGGTTTACGACGTCGATAAACAACAATCGAATCTGATTATCTTATTAACTGTAAGCAATATGCGATATAATTGACTCCTGAATTAAGCATTTTCATGTTACTGGCGAGATGGATTGACGACATCAAAATAATAGCGGGAGTAGCTTGTATGCAGGGAGGCGAAGGATCAAGAACGATGGAGACTCTTTATAATCGCTATTTACACATTTCTTTACTCGTATTGCTCATCACCGAGTAACATCAAATTAATCAAATATTTTTAATACAGTGAGACCCCGCTTAACGCTGTTTCGTTTAGCGCTGTTTCAGTTTAGCGCTCTTTTATTTTAACCCGGAAATTCCCCGAAATAGTGCGCAGCGCCAGATTTAAGTAAGAGCGAAGACATTGGACACTCTGTCGATATGGAAAAATAGTGTTTTCCAATAACCAATTTTCTATTCATCTTCCCCTAACCGCATTATTTAAATGTTAAGATTAGTATTACCTCGTTTAGCGCTGTTTCGCATTACGCTCTACTTTGATGGAACGTATCCTTACTGTATGTTATTTATATTGTTAGTATTCACTTTAAGATCCCTTTCAACATTAAATAGGCCTTAACATTAAATACCTTGTTTTAACATGAATCACACTGAGAACTGTATTAAATATATTTATATTTAATAATATTTTATTTTGTTTATATTATAGAACAATAAAAATATTTTGTATACTCTTTTTATTTAGGTATTTACATTGAACACGGCTATTATAAATAAAAAATATTGAATCTATATAAAAATATACGGTACTGGTAATATTTCGAACAACATAATTGGCCCTTTGCCCAAATAGGTTTGATGCTTCTGTGGTATTAATACTCGCATATATACACTATGTAGGAGCCCTATATGGGTCACGGCCGCGACTCGAGGTGGGAAACCCCGTACAAATGATACGCATCACGGAAGTCAAAACCTCACAGTGACCGTGAAGAAGGAAATTACAAGCATGCCAAAAGTGACACATCAAATCGACATGCATGCAAAATTATTTATCTTTATTTATAATAAATATAACTAAATATTCTAAAAAATTATAGTATTTCCATGATCTGTCCGTCCACTGTTAATTAAATGCAGGCCACCCGCAGAGTCTCCATCCTCTTCGATCCTCCGCCTTCCCCTACCATTATTTACATCCATATATAGTATTCTGTAAATGCATACATGTCATAATGAAAGAGAAATGGTGTTTCAATTATAGTCACAACAGCAAAATCTCTCCAATTGAACGACTAAAAAAAACTATTTTATTTCGTTTCAATATAAAGTTTATGACAATCAATAAGCCGAGGATATTTATAAAGTTACTGAATCATAATTTATTCAGTTTATACTGTACGTTACAATTTTCCCAGGCCTTGTCATTGCATTATTACCTGTAACGAAATGATCTCACCATCACACCTACGCTAACTCGAGATCTCGGATTACAAAAGAATCTAGTGTAACACACCTGATTTTTTTAAATGCCATGTTAGAAGAACGCGTTTATACGCGTTAAAAATACTACAGGGTAAAAACACAAATAAAAAAATATGTACGAAATTTATATACAGGTTGCGGCAATAAAAACTGACGCTTTTCGTCGTTATTTTGATTTAAAATCGTCAGCATATTTTGCCGCTCCCGTACATGCTAATATACGTTAATATACAATGAAAGAGGGATTGTACATTCGCATTACATTGTATATTAGAATACCTTTACAATATTACGAAAAATTGAGAAAGTATTCAAACGGTATTTAAAATTCACAATTTCATTTGTAATAGCGTAAAATACACACATTTTATGTATTGCAATTAATTTGGTTCTGAGTGGTGGCTCAACCCAATCAATGACACATGATAAGCAACATGTGGTGACCCATCCCAGTTTTAATTAGCATCCAATGTTGCTTAATTTCGGCGATAGAACGTGAAACGTGCTTACAATATGTTATTGTCTTTACTCATATATAAATATACTATAATATGTAAGGTCTAAATTATCCCATAAAAAATACATATATTTTTAATATGAGACTGAAAACATGAGTTCATTCTCTTTAAATTATATATTATATAATTGCATATTATCTGCTTATTTTTACAGTGTTTTTAATTACACCTGTCAGTGTGACTTTACACCTTTACATAACAACGAGTAATTACAAGTTTGACAAATAACCTTAGACATTACGTTAAGTCTGGGTCGCTCATTAGGTAAAGTTAACGATGGACGTATTAGCGGTGGCACAGTACATTACACCCCGGCACCACCCCTCAACCGAGCTCAGAAAATCAACAGGTGGAGATAATTATACCTTTACTATGCTATACGACTGATATGCCCACGTTCAAGAACTAAAAGAGCTAAATTTAAGAGACCAATTTGGCAAAACAATAAAAACAATGTTACATTTACATATGAAAATGTTATTGTTTTGGATGTTTAGTTCATTTTTTCCACGTATATCTTTTTATTGTGCATTATAAACTTGTGCAACATGCTGCAAAAATTGTGTGCATTTCGGAAATTAAAATATATTAATTATTCAAATTTTTATTGCGTAGATTACAAAAAAGTAAATACAATATGTAATTACAGCAAAAATATGAATAATTATGTTGCGGCAAAAAATTAGGTACTTATTTATTATGTCAAATATACAGTCGAATGCCGGAAAACGGTGAAACCTTGGTACAGAAAGAAGAAAAATTGTGTGTCCGTGTGGACACCTGTGCCACTAATGGGTTTTAAGAGATATCATCTGTGGTTTTTGTCATTTTGTCAAAAATGTCTAACAGCTGCATCTGGAGTTTGTATAACTGCAATTAGGCAATGCACTTTGCAACCATTTTTCATCCGTGAATTAAAAATCCTAGACCTGCGAGGACACCAAACACATTCAATCATTTCCAGAATACTGAAATAATATTTTAATCGATGATTCTTAACGTTTTTACAACCATTGATCTTTTCCAATTATGACTTCTCAAACCACTGACATTATCTTTTGTTTAATGGAAGTACAAAGTATAGGTAACTTGCGATTTTTATGACAAATAGTTCATATATTTCAGCTTTCAGACCCACGTCTCTTTCCGGTACTTCCGGCGGTACAAACCAAAACTATTTTAATGAACACTTTATACTCGTATATCCGGTAAGAATCGATGGGAAGCAATCACTTTCTGATGATGCATTTCGCTCTCATATTAAACAACTAATAATGATTTTATCGTAAGCGTTTTTAAAAATAACACTCTGATATTGCATTAGTCGGCCACCAGTATTTGGGACAGCTGCAAACCGAACAGAAGTGATTCAACTTGGTCACTGCATCCGTTTCAACATCCTTGAAGTAGTCTACGTCTCTGCTCGCGACAGTCACGGCCTTCCGCGAACACTCGGCCACTTTTAGGCAAATGCTAAAAACCATCCGGCTATAAAACACAATGAAACTCAACCAAGATCAAGTTCTGTTATAATAAATATATTACGCCGGGGAGAACAATTGTATAAGTCAAACAATAAGATTCATTATTATATTTTAAGAAACACAAGCTTTGCCAATTTCATCTGCAAAAGCCAAAAATAAATATATGAACCCTTTCGTTACGGCTCGGTGATATACAAATTATACTGTTAATACGGCGTAAATTTTTCAAACTATTTTTTTTGTTTAAAACTATTATATGAAGCATAAATGTACTTATCTGACCTATTTTCATATATCAAATTGGTTCTTCTATCCTTTACCTATCAGATGATGCGTAAAAAACTATTATATTTAACAAACGTTCATTATGTAACTCCATACATGTGGTGGCTTTGACACATATGGTTTACAGAAAAATCGCTCCCGTGACGAAACCTAACGATATTTATTTACATGCTTTACAGATTCCTGTAAAGAATACATGCAGGTTGATAAAGGGAATGACTGCACTACCAATTTCCTACCGTAGATATATTACGTCAACCGATGTCAACGTTCGGGGAATCTTTGACGGCATATATTGACAACCGATGCGAAAGGGTTAAATAGATAATTATATATACCTTGTTTTAACGGGGATCATATTGAGCAATACAAACTGTTAAAAACAGAAATGAAACCGCAGTCACAGAGGCTTTGTTTGCAAAAAGTAGCTCAGCAAACATTAGTCTTCACTTGTACAAACGTATGTTTATAAGTGAATGAAAAAAGAATAAATTATGAAACTTTCATTAAGAGAAAAACGGGGTTCTTCTTCAGGTTTCTGATTAATCAATACGACTATTTAAATGGTCTGAAAAGTTAATACCATAAATATATTCAAATTGTAATCATCTCACTCAGTGCAGAAGAACGATGCGAATATTACATTCGCATATATTTTTCTTCTTCCCATATTCGTTCCATTGGCATATTGCATTTAAATAATTTTCTTATATTGACTTTAAGTAATGAAGAAGACAAGCTTACACAAGTAGGCGTTCTCTTACAAAGAAGACTGTTAAAGACATATCAGCCAACTTATGCAACTCCCTAGATTTTGTAGCGCATCTGACATGTTTGCGGAGGGCAGAGTCCATTCATTCCCAGCATTATTGCGTCACCGTGTTGCCGGCTTCTGGAGCAGGATAAGGAAGTCCAACAACACCATCATCCTGGCTGCTTCTGAATGGCTAAACTCCTCCCTGAGCCATCGCTGGATGGAGATGATGCAGCGACCACCATGAATTATTATTTTATGTTTATATATTTATATATACCATGTTTATGTACAATTATTATTTTGTATGTACTATATAAATATATATGTATCTACAAATATGGCAGATTGGGTATTGCACAACCCACCCAATCCTGCTGGAATAGCATTTATTATTATATCTTTTAAACAATAAGAAAAATCGCAACAGAAAAAAATGTAGGAAGAAGCTATAGTCAGAATATCTAGAAAGATGGAGACTCAAGCAACCGCCAAACGGCAAGCATTTTTATCCAGCTGGTTGTAAATTGCTTCTTTAAAAACTATATACAAATTTGTGTTTAGTATTGCGCAATGACCGATATTTGAAATCGTTTCCAATTGCGTCGTAAACTCCTGAATTTCATTACGTTGTGCAAATATTGGCACCTGGACAACACTACATAACACAATCAAATCTAAAACAAAGGGAATTGGTCCCTGACCCTACGCCACACAATCCTGACAAAATAATAATGGAAAACTAAGCAATACTTTTAAATACTGATAGGAATACCTTTTCTTTATTTAAAACTAAATAAATTGTTATGGATAAAATATAATTACAGTGGAACCTCTCATAACGAGCATAATTCGTTCCAGAATCTTGCTCGTTGTGTGAAACACTCGTTAAGCGAAACTATTTTTCCCATATAAATCAATGTAAAACACGATAATGCGTTTAATTTGTTAAATTTGAACGTATATTCTAAAAAAAATACGTGCTTATAAATTGTTAAAGATCGCAAAAACCTGGATAAAACATTTTCAAAAATCGAAATTAGCTTATTATTTTTTAATTTACAAATAATGTCTGGACATAAGTTAAGAATAATCTGTGATTACATGCAACACTAACGTGCTAACGGTACGAGTGCTAAACACAGACTGACGCAATGACGCAGAAGTCCCGGCTCACAAGTGCGTCATACGTTATGTGACTTCTCCTTTCTGCGTTACTCGTTATGCGAAATGTCGCTCGTTAAGGGAGCAATTTTTTCACTTTTTTTTTTACTTGTTATGCGAAATGCTCGTTATGAGAGGTTCCACTGTATATCCATTACATATTTTTTTGAGCATATGAATTTCGGAACAAATGTATAGTGGTATTGAGTCTTAAAGGACACTCTATTTTTATTGATAGTAAAGTAGATTCACTCGTCGTCACTCTTAAGAGTATTATCATATTAAACCATATTTCAAAACCGATGATATATTTATTTATGGACACAAACGGGACGTGAATAGATAAGGTAATATAATAACAATAAAACGTTTATTCAAATAGACACAAAAGTGTGACTAGAAGAGTATGACTTTATCAAACGATCGTAAAAATTGTCCGGATCATAAATCCATTAAAACAAACTCAATTGCTCGATCAAACAATAGAAAACAATGTTTTCTGTTCGGAAATAATGTTTTCATAACAATGCTCAGTCGACATGTAAGGAGACGTCGAACACTGAAAACAAATAATTATCTAATAATACGTAATACGTTTCGCCGTTAATCTTTAAGCCACGCTTTTACTATTGGAACTCAAAATACACAGTAATTAAGTTATCAATACATAAGTCACGTGGGATCATGACGAAAATAAGCACGTGAAAAGTTGTAAAACTGTGTCTGGCCTGCGTTGCATTCTCGGTCAAACCCAGAGTTTTCAGATCCCTGTCTACAGTTGCAGACTAGGTTGCCTGTGGTCTTCCAGGTCTTCTTCTCAGCGTGGGTATGTTGAGGGCTTTCTTCACCATGTGGCCCTAACAGTATTAAGCTTATCATTTTTATCGTGCATCATGGTTTTTTTTTACGTTTTTTTTTTTACTTCCGGTTGCCACCTGACGCAAAGGCAGTAGCTATCTTGGAAAGTTAGAGAGCTGCCGTTGACCGCCAATTCGGCTCATCCGCCACCATCTTAGCTATGAGGTCCTGCCCACCACATAGATCCATCATAGCCTCGCCTCCGAATATGTTGTGTTTTAAACATCATTTAAATTATTTTCTCAGATACCGGTAAATATTGCATGCAATCTCGATATACGCATATGGTAATTATGTATTTTAATAACAGTGTATGTCAGCTCAAACCGCGGAATCGATTAACATCCTCAGTAGGAAGTATTCACCAGTAACAGTATTGAGATAACTGGTCGCAGATCGTTGACATTAGAAAACCTCTAGACAGGATTCGCCGGCGGGTATAGCTCGATGGTCAAAGCGTTTGCTTTGCAAGCCAGAGGTCGTGGGTTCGATCCCCAACGGAGATTAACAAAAATAAAATTTAATCAATTTCTGAGCTCTACAATACCCCCGGTTAGTGTGAATTTGATCCCTCACCCGTAAAATGCCAGTCATAGCCTGTTAATTAAAATTGGTGGTATACGAAAGTCGCCTCATGAAGACCACCCATTCATAGTAAATTCATGTAATAATGAGGATGATGCGTGAATATCAGGATGCAGTCTATAACGTTGACGGATCAACACTACACATGCAGCGCTTAGCCATATGCACCATGGTAAGCGTCATAAAATTCCACAGATGAGACTTCAGAATTACTATCACCATCTATCGGTATTCTCCTGTATGTGTTAAACACTTCAAACGATGCTGATGAAGATTTAAAATGTAGAGAGCAAATAAGCGGTCGAGTTCATTACTCCCTGTTTAAAATATGGAACACATAGATAGTCAACTCAAAAACAATATCAGGTATCATCTTAAAATTATACGATATGTCGTTGCGTGTCTTTCGGAAAGAGAGATTAAACAAACTCTACTAAGAGCGACGGTGACACATATATTATTGCTAAAAAACCTTATGGATATTATTATATTTAATGATACGGCTGAAAAAATGGATTTCTAAATTTGCCGAAATCTCCTAACTTCGAGATTTAAACACATACGTTTATACGTTTTTTTCTCCGCGGTCAAATTTTTAATTGATAAAATAAATCACCACCAAGGATTTGTGAAATAATTATCAGTATAAATCTTTTATTCAGGAGTTTTAAGCCGACGTCAACCTTCAGTTGAACGCAACCAAGGCTCGGATTGGTAGTTTTATCGCTTGAATTAACTCGTAACAGGTAGAAAAATATCACTAATTAAAAAACATACCTAACGAACCGAGAAGAGCGATTGCATTTACTTCTCGTTACAAGAAAAATAAAGTAAATCGACAATTTACACATACACACAGATACTTCGACAACTAAATCGAAGATTTCAAACACTTGAATTTTTAAGTTGATTATTATTACAAGAAAATATGCATTTTGTAGGTTTTCGTAGCCTTATTTGAAATTTACGATTAATTAATTGAATTTTGTGAGTGAGTTTTTTGGATGAGGGTGCCCGTTGCCACTTTATAGTGTTTCTTTCGATACCGTCCACTACTGGAGTAGTTGTTCTTCTTCGGATATACTTCTTTTGGATTACATTTTTTGTAGTCTCTATGAGCATGGATTTCTAACACTATCTTGACATGTTAGGTGGTTTGCTTAAAACGCCACGCTTACCAGGCGAGATAATAGCCGATTTGCACCGTGCCTGATAAAAAAACTAGATCTAATAAAGCAGCTCTCAGCCCTGATTTCTTCCGATAACTATTGCTACAATGATTGGTTAAACAAAAGTAATGAGACTTGTCTGTGTAGGGCGAACAACATACGGTTGCCGTGGAGTTGTGGTGTTGGTTGTGAAAATATCATATACAGTTTGAATTATAGTCAGTAAGAATCGGTAAATGTATTCTAAAAAGCGGTGAATGTATTTAACGATATTTTAACGACTGCTGTATTTCTGTGGAAGACATGCTCTAGGTGTCATGTCATAGCCGGTTTAAATTTCATGTTTTGGCAGCTGAAATTGAATTCGTTAAGATATGTGGTAAACATAGATTTATCCTTTAATCCAGGAATGTGTATGCGGCATTGCGATATTGGAGGTCTTTTAACAGACTTCGGACTGAAGTATACAAGACGAGGACACAAATGAAAGCCTGGCAGTTTTACAGCGGACCGACTGAATGTGACTGCGGCGTGGAGTCGCACCTTCTGGAATGTGCGCCGTGTCCGAGTAGCTGCACCCAGGAAGACCTGATGATGGCCGGGAATAACGCCATCGACGTCGCCCACTTCTGGGCATACAGGATCTGAACCTGTTGTTTCCGACACGATTATATTTCCATTTCGATATTAAACTAATTAATCTGCGTGACTGATGAAGTGATGCATAATTATGAAAGAAACCATATAATTATAATGGTAGCGTGTCAACACATTAAAATATATGAAAAGTATTAAAGCTATTAGCGGCATGTCGTGTCCGATTGACTATGGAACCAGGTTAATGGGTGTAATAATAATTAACAGTTATTTGTCGAGGATCAACAACAAAAAATCGCAATGAGTCAGAGACTCTTCCAACAAAACACAAAGAAAACGCTGAACGATTGTCAAATATTAACAATATCATTATTTTGACGATAAATGCCATTTTATAAACGTCATCATGTGAATGTTAAATTTTTGTCAGACTTTGATAATTTATCGATGAAGGCATAGCATACGTTAAAATAATAAACTACACAGTAATTAGCTACAAATGGGGATATTAGCCGAGAGCACATGACTATTCCCACATACATTTAACAACGTAAGCAATACCAACCGTTTACGATGCAACACCTCTAAGTAGATTAAAAAACGGTTAAGTTAAACCGTATGAAAATACGTCTTACGGTCCAATAATAATAATTTTATTTATTCAGCCACAAGAGCCATAAAAATTAGAATTTCATATATATAAAAAAGAAAATACAAGGTAATAAATAACATTTAACAATTTTAACAACTACTACACAGAGAAGCGCGATGCTTCCTTATTATGGCATGGAAGCTATCCACTCGCGCCTCCGTCAACATGCCTGAGGCACTGCAGTATAGCGGCAGATTCAACAAGATTCGGAAGGCGTTGTTATACTGGACCCAGAGTGCACTGTAGACCAATAACAATTATTTTTGTTTACTTTTGTACAATGTGAATAAATAAACTGCAAAAAATTCGTGATTGTTTTTACTATGATTTATCATAAGAAAATGAAACATCGTAATCGATGGATTCAGTATCGTCATCGTTGCGTGTATTTATTTAAACAATGATGTTTTTTTTCCAGCGTATATTTATACTATATGCGGCTCAAAATAGTCAACAATGAAAAATACACGTAATTACGTAAGAATAATGACGAACGTTAAATAGGTCAAACGTCCCAGAAACCCGCAATGACACCGTTGAATAGGCTATTAATCGATAGCCAATCGCATGGTGTGAAATGCATGCGGTGACCTTGTGCCGTGACCTAGCCATGAGCCGCGTGACATGATAGAGCCACTGACAGGAGGGACACTGTCACGCAATTTCTGACAGTTTTACAGTGTAAAATTGATAAATAAGACGTCAGAGTAGCTTCAAGTATGAGATGAGCCTCTCATTAAGAAGTATCATACTATATGGCATCATTGTACAGTTTATTTTTGTTCATTATCATTTAGAGATGGAAACAATACAAACTTATGTATTGAAAAAATACTCGCTTTTATAGGAGTTTCTTTCATAAACGAATATTTACGAATCGAATTCTGTGTATTACAAATAAAAAAACAAAATAAAAAAACGTATTTCAAGCAAAAATATATTTCTATTAAATGTACCGAACAAGATTGACGCAATAATATTTATGTCACCGAGTAAAAAGTGGGAAAAAAAGCTTCCTCTCCAATCGGTTTTTTAAACTGTCAAAAATAGCGCTTTATTTGACAGATATGTCGAAGTTTGTTAGACAACGATTACAAGCTTTTTTTGTGTACAGCGCGTCTAGACGTCAAACATTGTCAATGATAAATCTATAAATACATACCTGTATGTACTAGTAAATTGTAAATACTTTTCAAAAAAAAACTTTAAACAAAACAATTTTTCTTCAGTATACATTTAAAAGGTGACTTTATATACTGTTTGATATATTTTTTCTTATTCATAATCTTTTTTTTCAAAGTGCGTGGTTGTGAAATTAGGAGGCCCTTCCAAGGACCAAGGATACAGTTAGATTATTGCATATTCTATTTCCACATCTAATTTGCTAAATATAAATAATAAATACGTATTCTAAAGTTACTCTATCTAACTTTTTAACAAATTTCACAACAATTCGGTATAAACCTCGCAGGTTTGACAGGTTACAACAAAATTGTTTGGTCACGGAAGCAGTATCCTCCATGTATGCAGGTATTGCTATGTTACATAGTGCCCTAGTGAGTAGAAGGTATTAATTATCATTATAAAAATACCGCAAACAACCGCTATACAATATTTGTGACACACATTTGCCTCCTGCAACGCCTAATTAGCGTAATTCAATATTTAATGTAAAAAAAAATCAATTAGTGTAATTGTGTTTAAAATTTAATCAACCAATTTAATTATATACTCTTTTACTTGCATCGAAGTATTGAATCATTTTTACGTGGCACTTAGTGGCGATATTTTTAACAGATATATAGTACACATTTTACTGTGTACAATTTATCAAGAATCAGCTGTGCAAATTAATTACTATTGAAACATCACTTGACAATTTTACAAACATGGCTAAAAATTATAAGTGGAACGGCCAGTGTGGAAATAATTCACTACCGGTGTGTGTATGTATGCCTATTTTTTTTTCAGCCGCTGAAAATGTAATAACATATTTCTAGAAAAAATCAAATCGTTTTTTTTTAATATATTAAATATGATTACGTATTTTATGGAAACATTAAGTGTTATATTTCGTCGAACTTATATAATTTTATAGGAAGTGAACTGGGCTTTGGCGATTCATGTAATACCAGCGGATATAACATAATTACATATTTACGAGTATGTAGTATGTACATAATATATTTAATGGAGCATTACGCTGTGTAGGGAAATGTTAAAGAAAACTTCACGAAAGGAAACGTTACGAAAATATTATCATCATCATCAGTCCATTCAATGACGGATGAAAATCTACGCAATTCTATTTAATTAAAGGTATTAACTACTTTATGTATATATAATCACTATTAATAAAAAATAAACTAATAATATGGCATTCAGTTGCATTTGCTTTATAATATACCTGTATATCATAGCTTCATAATTCTGGTTTTCAAAGATATTCAAATTATATGAGGGAGGAAACACTACGATGCTGAGAGCACATTGCAAAGCATATGTCTTCTTCGTAGTATCAATCCGGTGGATTGGTTTGCAGCAAAAAAATCTTGCATCATAGTATTTACAAGCAAATGTACAAGTAGTATATAAAAATAATTAGTTATACCGCCTGTTCTGCCATTATATTTTTTAAAAATCAAATTAAAAACAAAAATTTTAAAGGTTAACTTGTACAGTGATAACAAAGTTTACACGATTCTTTTCAGGCCATTTCCAGGACGACAATGAGTTTTGAAGAAATTTTGTGAAATTTTAGTCCACCTGCGACAATTACCGCACAGTTAGACAATATTGTTGCCGTAATCCATAGAAAAATTCAAAAAGGCCAATTTTCAATTACGATGCAATAGTGTTGACTTATGTTACTAATCAATATGTGTTTTCGCCACAAACATTGATCCAAAATATCACATATTTGTGATGGTAGAGAGCAGAATACACAAGCCAAAAAGCATTTTTTATTTAAATACGCATATTTTTCACGCTCTTATGATTAATTCATATATATATAAATCCATATAAGAACGGCCTACGTATTTATTTACTGAACATACATTCTGTTTCTGCTCAAATCCTCATTTTCAGGAGAATTTTCCTTCATTCTTGGTTTAGCAGGATTTTGTAGGAGAGTCTGGACCGTTTGGATATGTCGACCTCATCGCTACGGAGTCCAACTACCATGCCTTTTCTGTATACGCGGCGATCTGAACTACTTACTTTTACACCGACGTTTGGTGTTGCTCATCAAAGCCCGTCACTTGTATAAAGAGAAAGTACTATGAAAACAATACCTTGGTAAGTGCTCCCAAGAAGCACATGTACAAGGCGACCGACCCGGGGGCCTTAAGCCCCAAAAAAATGGCAGATGAATAAAAGAAAGTAATAAAATGACAACAAATCCAATGTGTCCACAATCATACTTACATACTTAAAAAACCACTAAGAAAATACATTAGCGTGATAAAGTGGATAACCAACTTGAAAAATTAAAACCAACAAATTATTATAGATAATAAAAACATATCAGTTGGCCACATCACGTGGTACGTAACTTATCACATAAGATGTAAATCCTTTTGAAACATCGCGGAAGATTAGCGTCAAAAAGAAAATGTGAAAATTAATTTTGTATGAACGTTTTTATTCATTCATTCGTTATACGACATTTTAATCGTGGTGTAAAATAGTTCCTTTGTGAACAAGGAGTGAGCGAGTTGGGGCATAGCATTGA
This sequence comes from Glossosoma conforme, assembly GCA_022606575.1. Lineage (NCBI taxonomy): Eukaryota > Metazoa > Arthropoda > Insecta > Trichoptera > Glossosomatidae > Glossosoma > Glossosoma conforme. The sequence goes on from JAGTXR010000133.1 coordinate 1,492,213, forward strand.
CCTCGTTTAGTCAGCTTGATTCATTATCACACCGCTTATTGAAGGTTAGTTTGCTCAATGGAGTACAGCCATAAAAGCGAAAAACTATCGAACATTATTTACAAACATATGCAAGTATGTACGGTGAAATGGTGTGTTTTTTAATGCTAGTTTGTAAATAATCGAAAAGCGATAGAAGGCTTTGCACGATAATGTATTGGTATACTTCACCCGGTGGGCATTATTTACTAGAAAATATTATCAATGCGCATATTTCATTTTCAGGTACAAAGGAAATTAGACAGGACACTTAAATCCTGAAGCAGCACTGAATCATTCCGAACGAAACTTTCCCGATAAATTATTGCGAAGCGTTTTATTTATACATCAATAGATAAGCTGCCTTAACTGTTTGATAAAGACAAATCGCTTTACTTAACCTAATTAGGTCCAAACTGTATTGAAAAAATACACATTATTTGAAAGCACTTTTAACGAGAAAAAAATCGATAAATACGAGAAATTTTGACTGATTTTCGCAGTATACCTACTTAGTTTGTTACACATTATCCTATATCTAACAATTTACTATAATATGGCATAGACTTGTATAGAACAAAGTAACTTTTAGTATTAGGCCCTGACATCAGCATGATGTAGCCCTTGCTGACTGGTACCGAAAACCACCGATATACAATCTTTCGTTTCACTTATTTCTAATCGTTTGTCGTACATGAATGTGTCCGCCATATTGGCAGTTGGCACTAGTTATATAGACCGCCGCTTGGAGCGCCGGTGGGACAGCGCCAACGAGCGCGATCAGTCGCCCCCCGTCCGTCGGCGAGAGCATATAGTATTGCGGCTCGGCCTAATGCTGTGCCTAGGTCGAGCCCTAAATTTGTACAGTTTTATCGTAAATATAAGTCAATGTGCTTCTGAAAAAGTCTTTGTTCTGCTGACCTGCTCCTCATCATGCCCTCACGCGACGGAATAACGACCTTTTGCCCACTCGGGAGGATGTTAGCCCTTACAATTCTGACTATAAATAAGTTTTAACAGAAAGTGCCTCATCGTCCTGCTGACTATGATGTATGAAATGTATACCATGGAATAATTATGCGCTAAAAAAAAGGCAAAGCATCTGGCAGCTGACATAAATCTTCCAATTAGGAAGTATGTACATGTAATGTTGTTGTAAGTTCGAATATCGAAGTTAAGCATCACTGGACGTGTAACAAAAATATGGATAGGTCAGCGCCTGTTGGTCACCGCATGTCATTGTATGGGTTGAGCCTCCCCTCAGGACCAAATAATCCAAGCCTCGAGAGCGTCAGAAAATACAACGATCTCTTAAAATGCTTACCAACAAATACCTAAATATGCCTCTGATACTACTGTTATTTCCTGACTGCATTATATCTATAATGTTACACAGATCTCTTAGGCTAACACATCGACAATATCAGGTGACAAAACTGTGTGGCGACAATTAGTGGCGACCATACTCGGATGTATGTAGTATGGTTTCAAGTAATAAGGTTTAAAAATATATATGTTGAGTTAGCGATGGAATATTAGATGGAGGATTTATTCAATCATCCTTAAAACAACATTTGCGAGCGTTTATAAAAGTTCTCGAAGGTACTCTTTCTTCGATATCTTGGCCATTACACTAGCGTGTAGGTTATGTGATAAAAAATTCAATCATGTGATACCTACAGTATCAAAACATCATTAAAGTTCAACCGCTTAGTTACGTCACCATGCCATCATTATTATTATGATCATCACTCCAATTGTGACTCATAACATTTATTTTTTTAACACGCCGCAGGTTGGCTCAAAGATTGTTGACATTTTCGTGATTCAGAACACCTGAGAAAGAATATGTTGATATCAGCATGATGTAGTCCTTGCTTACTGTTAACGAAAACCTCCATATACGATCTTACTTCGGGTTGCTTGTCGTGCATTTAGGTGCACCTTGTTGTGATATTGGACGGTTCCACTAACAGGTGTGTTAGTTAAAAATACCACCGCTCGTGGCGCTAGCGGAAGCCGGGACAGCGCGGAGATCGGCAGTCGGTCCCCAAAGGTTTGCGAGACCAAGGTTGTGCGGCTGCGCGGCATGTCATCCCGCGTGGCTCGAATGCTTGTAATGTTTTTAACGTAAATATAATCCATGTACTTCAAAAAGAAAGTGTTTGTCTGCTGACCTGCTCATCATCCTGCCCTTACGCGACGTATTAACTCCCCTTTTGAAAGAGGAGGATGTTAATATATACATACTGTGATAATTCTACATATATGTATAACTACAGCAAGAAGGTAAGCTCTGATCACTGGTCTACCCAACTTATGACTTGGCACGGCGCTTTTGAAGACAGATTATCCTCATTTACTTTAGTTTCAAACCCTAGTTGCCCCTGTGGCGCCCCCTTCCAGACCCAGTCAGTTTCAATTGTTAGAAAGAGGAGTCTTTTTCGATGCAGTTCGTGGGAATCGCCTCGGCCCTGCCGGGCGACTTTGTGGCCACTAAAAAAATCCACGCATTTAACATTTTCACTCGTATTTTCGGTGAGAGAATTTATCTTCCATCTCCATCTCTTTACAACCCGTAAATGCGATTCTAATCTCTTTCGCGGGTTCTTTATTTTAAGCACTTTTGTGCAGTGGCCTGAATTGTTCAGAGGGGACTACCACCAGACTTGGTTTACTCTTTTCTACCGTTTTAACCGGTAAGCTCTCAAATGCTCTTCTAGTATCTAGTTTCATCGTTCATACGACTTGGATCTTTTCAATAAACAGTTTAATATAAATTTGCAATCTCCCAATGCCGTACCCAAACACAAAACATATTTTTCGCAAGCAGCCGTCATAGAGCTCACTAGTTTTAAGCGGTTGTGCTCTTTTTGCACGAGCTTGATGACAAAAAAAATACCTGCCTATCGAAATGTATTACTAAAAGAGGTAAATAAATTGGTAATATTTCTACATTTTTTTTATAGTTACCTGATGTTTACCTTAGTTTTAAATCCGATTGGCAATAGTCTTTCTTACCTGAAACAAAAAATAAAATAAAATCAGAATGGCAATACACAATAATACAATCGTATTGAATATTATAAACGCTTAACGATAACATTTTATTATACATGTAAGTATTAAAGTGTCGGCATATGATAAAAATAGTTTTTTCTTATCACAGTGATAAAAATAACAATGTAAAGGAAGTACATATTTATTAATAATAAAAACTGTGATAAATTTACCTCAAAATATATATTACTTCCATTGTTAAAAAATCACATACAATTATTTATAATCTTATTTTCATTGGGCGCTTTATCGTTTGTCTGAAAATTAATCTAAAGATCTTTTTAAGAATCATCATAATGTAAGTTTGAAAAAAATAGTTATTGCCAATAATGTTATTGAAGTTATATTGTATATATAATAACTTCATTACATATTATATATTGAAGTTATATAAAAACGTTTAGCTCGTATCCAGAGAACGATTAAATAGTAAGCACTCCAAAAATTGTATTCTTCTATTGTAATCATTGCGAAGTTTCGTCGAATACATTTAAGGGTGTTACAACCTAACCTAAGTTATTTCGTTAAAGAGATATTATGGACCCATGGACTCTACGATCATTAAATAAATCCTTACGTTAGGTTAGCGTGACATCCAGTGCACCAGTTGTCCCGTGCGCCCCACGTCATTACTGACGAGTCTTTGAACGAATTGTCTGTGAACGAAATGCGACGGAACCACAAGAAATCGATTTTGACGACCTTCCAAAACTCCAAGAGCCCCGGGAACTTAGGAAAAATATGACCTACAACATGTAGAAGTTAATATAAATATATCTTACAGAATAACGATAACAAAGCAAAATAATTGAATCAGTTGATAATATTGATTAATATATTTTCTGTTCAGTATATTTGAACAGTTCAGTGAGGTGAACGATTTGCTAGATTGATTTGAGGTCGGCGGAATAGATAACAGGAGTATCATCGAAAATAATGTTATCAAAGGCTTGTTGTCGGGAGGCTTTTATCGTTTTTTCGGAACAAATCGCCCGCGGGAAACTTAATCACGTCGAAGGGCAACTAATGTAAGCACACTCGCCAATATAAATGGAAACATTATATACTTTTAATCGAAAGAACTGGATACTTCCTTTTCTTTGCCGTTTTGAGGAGTGATAACAATATTGAAAGCTTTTATAGATGATATCAACAGAAATATATGAACTGCTGATCTGCAAAATTACTTGTTCGTATGGGAAGCTCAAAAAGCCGCATTAATTACGTCGAAAGCATTTATTTTTATTTTTATGTAAACACATACAGGAGAATACTGACAAATCTACATCAGCATCCGATAGATGGTGATAGTAATTCTGAAGTCTCATCTGTGGAATTCCATGACGCTTACCATGGTGCATATGGCTAAGCGCTGCATGTGGAGCGTTAATCCGCCAACGTCATAGACTACAGCACGAGATTCACGCATCATCCTTATTATTACAGGAATTTACTATTAATGGGTGGTCTTCACGGGACTACTTTCGTTTACCACCAATTTTAATTGATAGGCTATGACTGGCATTTTACGGGTGAGGGATCAAATTCACACCAACCGAGGATATTTTAAAGCTCAGAAATCAATTCAAAATCTTTTTCTTTTTTTTAATCTCCGTCGGGGATCGAACCCACGACCTTTGGCTTGCAAAGGAAACGCTTTGACCATTGAGCTATACCCGCCGGGAATGCAGCGAGCCAAAATCTCAATTGGTATTCACGCTTATGGTGATGATAACGTTCACCTCTTATCCACTACTAGCAAGCAACGTCCATGTTTTTTTTTTTGACAAATTTACCGTTGAATTACTTAGCGTGAATTATAAAAAATGTTCGTAAATTGTGGAAAACTAACGTAAGACTCGTATAGTTCATGGACGAAAGATTATAGATAAATTATAATGTAATAATATATAAAAGAGTGTTCGCTTCCCGTCTACAAACTCTGGAGCTTCATGCGCAATATCTAGAACTTGTTACTATATTCGTTCAAAACAGAGTGCTGGATATACTCATCCAATACATTTATTAACCCTCTTCCTTTAATGAGCTGCATTTCTAGAAATCATACTAAAAAAACATAGTGTTAGATTTTTCATAGTCGTAATTGTTGGTATTCAAGTCTAGATCTACTGCGTAGAAGAAAAACTGTGAACAAGTAGAACCAGTTTATTTACTGGCAATTTCTCTGTAAATTGATTTAGACCAGGTTTTTTTCAGTGACTGTTTGCTTTTTTGCTTTTCTTCAGAGGAGGAAGTTGTGACGCAGACAAAAAGTGATATCCTGCTAATTATATATATCCAGCGGTGCAATGCAGGTCATTTGGTTTATTGTCAATATCGACGATTGCGTCATTGATCTAGATGCAGGTTGCGTGCCAACTAAATGATATTGCTGATGTCATTATTAAAAACTAGATAATTGCAAATGCACGAAAAGGGCGTGTTAAATGCATTATCTATCAAATGACATATGACAATATAGATAAGGCTATGGAACTAATTTGAATAAAATAATTGCTAATATTGCAGCAAATATCAAATGTTCAAACCAAATCGGTATATTTCACCTAACATTTGCGTGGAATGATGTTTTTTTTTTTATGTAAACGCATGCAGGAGAGCACAACCGGTCAAGACCAGTGCACTCTATGACGCTCAGCCAGGGAGGCTGGACGCTGCATGCGGGAAACGTGTGTTGTGTTCGTGTTTGTGTGTGGGTTGGGGAGATTGCAAGTGTATATTTATCTGTTTCTTGAAGAGATCCAGATTGTAGGAAGGAGGAAACACAGACGCTGGAAGAGCAGTCCATAGCTTACCGGTGGCATTAAGGAAGGAACTTTGGAAGCTGCCAGTTCTTGGTCGACATATATTAACCGTGTATGGATGTTCGGCAAGTGTAAGACGAGTTTGTCGGCTGTGAGTGGGTGCAGGAGGTATTAGTTCTTTAAGTTCCGAAGAGCAGCGACCGTGGTAATAACGGTAGAAAAGACTAAGAGAACCAACCTTACGTCTGTGTTCCATTGATTGTAGATTAGACGTAAGGGTGTCATTGTTTATCAAACGAATTGCTCTTCTTTGAACTGAGTCAATTAAGTTTAGAAGGTATTTTGGGGCTCCAATCCAAAGGTGACTGCCGTATTCAAGGATAGGTCGGATTTGTCCTTTATGTGGTGGTGATATAAGCTTATTAATTAACAGATAATTAACAAATCATTTTAAATGAATTAATAATTTATTAATTAGGATACTCATAGCGTAGGATCATTGCTGTTGTATAAATAAGTGACTACCTTGATTATGTCTAGAGCATTTATGAAACTTCTATTGTTCATAGATTATTCTGAAGACATGTTTTATATAGGGTCCGCCATCTAACTTTTTTTTTTCAACTAGTACTTATTTCGTGAATGGTAACACTTAGCTCATGTCTGATTTGACAGATAATTAGTTTTATCTTTCCGCTGAACGAATATGGTTGTGTATACGCTTGAACAACGCTGAGAAATATTGCGACATTACTTTGAAAATCATGGTAATGTTGTAGAATGTGTGCGAAAATTGCCTACGGATTTTGGAAGAAGAGAATCACCGTCAGCTCCGTATGTTCGTTATCTTGTGAAAAAAGTGAAAGAAACTGGCATCCTTATCGATAAACCAAAGCGTGAAAAGCCAAAAACAGTGCGTACACCCGAGAATATTGCTGCTGTGGCAGAAACTGTGCGTGAAGCGCCATCAATGGCGCTTCCATGCGGCGCGGCCATGTTGAACAAATTTTTGTTGACAAAAATTGAAGACGAGGATATTGGCAACATTTGGTTTCAACAAGACGGCGCTAAGTGTCACACAGCCGAAGCTACACTCGATGTTTCGCGCCCTGTTTTAAAAAAAAAAAGTTATTTGGCGGACCCTATATATTTGAAGTGATAAATTATGTTATAATAATTCAAATAAGCTATGTATAAGAGCATAATTAAATTATTATGCTTGCGTAAAATACTGGGGGCACAGTGGTTTGACTTTGTAAAAAATGATGAGTCAAGACAAAGTTCCATATTCATCATCAGCCTGTGTCCGTCCACTGTTGAACGTAGGCCTCCCGCATGAGTCTCCATCCTCTTCGATCCTCCGCCTTCCGCATCCAGGTCACTCCCGCTATTCTTCTTATATCGTCAGTCCATCTTGTAGGGGGTCGGCCAATGCTTCGTTTGCCAGTTCTTGGGCGCCATTCCAATACTTTTCTTCCCCATCGACCGTCGTCTCTTCGACAGATATGACCTGCCCATTGCCACTTGAGTGTGCCTATTCGTTGGGTAGCATCCACTACTTGAGTTCTTCTGCGTATTTCCTCGTTTCGGATTCTATCTTTTAGCGACACTCCGAGCATGGATCTCTCCATAGCACGCTGGGTGACTTTTATTTTATGGGTAAGACTTGCTGTCAGATTCCACGTCTCTGCGCCATAAGTTAATACAGGGAGGACGCATTGGTTAAACGCCTTAGTTTTAAGGCATTGCGGAATTTTCGCTTTAAAAATGTACTTTAGTTTTCCAAATGCTGCCCATCCCAGTTGTATGCGCCTGTCGATTTCTTTTGAGAAGTTATTTCGCCCTAGTTGTATTACTTGTCCCAGATAGGTATAGTCGTTTACAACCTCTATTTCTGTTCCTCCAATGGAAATAGGATCAAAGGTCTGTGAAATATGACTATTAATCATGGCTTTTGTTTTATCCATGTTCATTTTCAGACCAATTTTGTTCGACGCTTCATTGAGGTCGTAGAGCATGTCTTGGAGCTTGTTAGGTGATTTGGCTATTAGCACTATGTCATCTGCAAATCGGAGGTGAGAAATGTCCTCTCCGTTAATATTTATTCCACATTTTGTCCAGGATAGCAGTTTAAAAATATCTTCTAGGGCGTTTGTGAAGAGTTTTGGCGATATAACATCTCCTTGTCTAACACCTTTGTTTATAGAAATAAATTTAGTGCTATCATGGAGCTGGACCATCATTGTTGCAGATTTGTAAAGAGATTTTATTATCTCTATATACCGATAGTCTATTTTGCAGCGTTGTAGTGAATCTAGCACTGCCCAAGTCTCGATTGAGTCAAATGCCTTTTCATAGTCTACAAAGGCGAGGCAGAGTGGCTGATTATATTCTTCGGTTTTCTGAATGATTTGTCTTAGCGTGTGGATATGATCAATTGTACTAAAGCCTTTCCTAAACCCAGCTTGCTCTCGAGGTTGAAATTCATCAAATCGACCCGTCAGCCTGTTTGTTAAAATTCTGGAGAATACTTTATACACATGGGAAAGAAGCGAAATGGGTCGGTAGTTTTTGAGCAGTGATTTATCCCCTTTTTTGTGGAACAATATCACAATACTCGTACTCCATGTCGCCGGGGTTTCTCCATGTTCTATTACCTTGTTGAATAGTTTTTTAAGCTCTTTCAACAGAGGGGTTCCTCCTACTTTCAGAAGCTCAGATGTAATTCCGTCTTCTTCAGGGGCTTTGTTGTTCTTAAGTTGTTTTAGGGCCGATTTAATTTCGAATATACTTATATCTGGGATGTCTTCAGACCAGTGCTTTGTGAGAGTAGCCCTCTTGTCGTCCGCAGATCTGTCATTAGGACCTGGCATCGTAGATGAATACAATAACCCGTAGAAATGTTCTATTTCCTTCAGTATATCATTAAGATTTGTTGTTATCTTCCCATCGTGTGTCTTTAGTTTGGAAAGTTGGGCCTGTCCTATAGAGGTGTGTCTGCTGAATGCATTTGACCCACGGCCTTGTGCAACAATCTCCATGATATACTCGGTGTTTGAACGACGAATGTCAAATCTCATGGAGTTCCATATTACAGTCGGTAAATAGATGCATAGGTGAATCTGGATAAGATGTTTACTTCGGATGCCGCAGGTGAACAATAACTACAGCTGCCTTTTCTTCATCGACTCCCATCGTCCTGGAAGGCCGACGGGAACTAAACATAAATGTATTGGACACGGATTGAGGCGATTGGCGGCTGATAAAAGCGAGCTAGAAAAGGCTGCAGTTTGTAGCGTACGTGTGCTCCAGTTAAGGGAGCGGATATGGAATGATGAATCAAGTATTATAGAGTTTAGTGTAGGGTTACGTTTTTTATATGCATATTTGTGCGTATAAACAACGTAACTTTTCGAACCCATATAAAAGCGAATAATCTAACAATATATTACAAATTTTCGACGAAAAGTTATCCCCACATAACGGATTTCAATTGAATGCATAATGTAATATCTATAATATTAAGAATATTGCGGCCTTTAATACAAGAGATTGATATCTTACTGCCGTACGAAGTTTAGAAAATCGGGTTTGCTTAATATAAAATTCCAGAGAACTTTCCAGAGAAAATTTCTATTGCAGGTCCAAGGTTTTCTGTTTTTGTCGTGGTAGGGGACTCAGTCTATGTTTCAATCAACATATTTATGTTTTTGGTGTAATTAGACAATGCAATTTGGCGGCCATTTTGTGATTGCATTTTAATTGAGGGCCGCACGATAAGTAGACCAACATAAATAAAAGCAAAAACGTAATTGCTGGAAAAAATGTGTCAACGACGGCGCTTAAACACGTGGCAGTTTAAACATATCGTTAGGTTTTCCGATAGGTATATGCGTGTACAGCTTAATGTATATATTTATGTACATACTTGTGAAATCATTGCAGTCGAAATCTGTTTACAAAGTTTTCAGTATTTGCTGACAGTTATTTAAAGATCAAAGTACTCACCTGACACATCACAAGTACAGTACGATTTTTTTATTATTTTTTTAAATAAACAGGTAACAAGTGCATTATTGTACATATTTTATTATCTACTACGACCTTTAGTATGTAAAAAATACCTGTTGTTATATACAACGTTAATGCGCAGTGAGTAAACAATAGATGCATAGTTTTTTAGAATTCAGGATTTTTTAATTTTAGAAAATGAATAAACCCCACTGTTTTTTTTCCCTATTCGTTCCATATATGTAGCATATAGTCACCACAAATTGCCGCCACAAATTGTCTCAACTGCAACTATCCATGACTTGTTCTGTGACATATATAAGGTTTACCTGGGAACTTACAATACAACAACAACCTCCAAAGCAGAAACCCAAGTTTGCACACGATGAGACGGCAGCTGGCATATATATCCAAATAATATTTGAGGTGAATTGTTAATTAAAGGTTATTTTAAGTAGATCGCCTGATTAGCACGACACACACGGGGCCTAAACCATTTGGTTATACAGGACGGTTCAACACAAAATATACTTCAAATATTAGATTTATACTATTCATTATCATCCCACCGTCTTGTTTCCTTCCACATGGAATACGAATCTCTTCAAGAAGCAGCTGTAAAAACAATTGCAATTCCTACACACACACAACTACTACACTTCCTTCCCACACGCAGTCCTGCCTACGGTAGACTACATGGAAAATATACACCCTCTACTGGTACTCTTTACCTTACTATCTGGTTAACATTTTATTTCTTCGTAAGAGGTACTTAATCGTGCAGTATGAATAGTCAGCGAAGAGTAGGCGGATCTTTGTATTCATACAACTGTTTCCGTTTTGTTAGTATGTTGCTACTTACTTATTAAAATATTACTTTCCAGCCAAGTTTCTAGACGTTCACTTGATGTGATATATGTACCTCAATACAAGTGTGTGCAGTGGCTGTGCGAATGGCCAACACTATTCACTAACACTCAGTTCATGTAAATATGAAAAAAAAATAAGAATTGGTGCTCAACATAAGTTAATCATAGTCATAAAGGGAGTCCCTTCTTTTTAAAGGCTATCAAACTGTCACTGTATTTGATTTTAAAGAAAAGAGTATAAGAGACATACAATATCATTAGTACAAAGTCGATTTGTCAACACCCATGAGCTGTCCCATCAGATATTATAGATAAGAATGTTGCAAATCGATAACAACTTCTAGCTCAGAAATACAATGAAATATTTAACATAATTTTCTATTGTGTTATCTAATTTAACATCACCCCTTCTTCGTTTATAAAGTTTACGATCTCACATTAAAGGTTTTCATGGCTTTCAGTATATTGCACGGTCATAAACAATTAACTCATCTATAGATCTAACGATGTTGTCATTTGCGAGCATACTATGTACTTGCCAGACGTACTGCACATGCAACAATGACATTATTTAGCAAACCTTATTATATTTATCAATCCATATTGATTTTGAACAATGACACACGACCTCCATCAAATGTATATAATACAAATAATAATTTAACTCTTCTATACATTTATTCGCAATTTCTCATATTATTTATTAAAGAATAAAATACATAAATGGATAAAATATAACATATTAACCTCATATAAAATAAATAATTTAAATTCATTAAATAAGTGCATGCTTTATTAATAAAGAAATCTAAAATGCATACAATAAATTGGTACGTAAAGGTCTTCCTAAAGGCATATCGATTGGCTGGCAAGGAAATCATTGAACAGCCTGGAGGCGAAAAAATATTAGACCAGTGATGTTCAAACCAATTGAAAATTTCAAAGACCGATTTAGATTTTTCTTATAAATAAACAAATAAGTAATGCTATTCATAAAAGAGTTGATACAGACTGTTTGCGGTGAAATGGACTAATTCACAAATTTAAAAAAAAAAAACATAAAAAGAAAACGATTTAAATTGAATTATTTTTTAATTATGTCGTAATTATTTTAATCGGGTAGTATTCGAGGAGATGTTAATAACTCAACTAATGGAAAAAATGTTGGTTTATGCATACCTGTAAAAAAAGTCGCTTTATATTAAATTTATGTACATTTGTTTTTACTTATATCTCAATGCAGAAGATTTCGTATTTTCGCGATTGTTTATGCCAATTTCCGATACGGTATATGAGATTTATTAGCTGATTTAACGGGGAATTAACCCAATTCAATTAAACGCAATTCGGTCGATAACGGTAAATATCGTACGAAACATTTTTAACGGACAAAAAATAAATATTCCATAAATTAGAAAAATGCGTGTAATGCAGTCCGGTGAACTGAAAGAAAAACAAATTAAACCTACGAGACGAGAGATACACCATTTAGTTATTATTTCAAAGAATTTGATCGTAAAAAATATAACATTATAAAATAAAGTATAAAGATGTTTAACAATAATCAGTTTTAAAGGTAAAGTGGGGATGTCCTAATTTGCTAACTAACAATAATCTGAAAGATCTCATAATTATGGCGTCTTAAATGACCTTTGAAGATTGTGGGTTTGTTCCAAAGTTTAGAATCAGTTATTTATTCAATTGCTCTCTATCTTATTTGATATTAACAAGCGAGAATTTTTAAGTTGTATCAAATACGATTCCACATTAAATTTAGGTTTTTTTATGCGATCGCATGCAGGAGAGCACAACCGGTCGAGACCGGTGCACTTTAAGGCGTTCAGACAGGGTGAATGGCCGATGCGTGCGGAAAACGTGTTTATGTTTGTGTGTCGGTTGAGGAGATTACAGATGTATCTATCTATCAAATATCAAGCTAATAGAGAACTTACGTGATCCATGTAGAAACAAGGTATATAAATAAATATTCATAATTATATAGTATGTATATTTATCTATTTCTTGAGGTGATCGAAACAGTATGAAGGAGGAAACAGACGCTGGAAGAGCATTGCAGAGCTTACCAGCGGTATTTAGGGAGGAACTTTGGAAACTGCCAGTTCTTGGACGACATGCATTAACCGTGTTCGGCAAGTGGAAGACGACTTTGTCGGTTATCAGTGGGTTCAGGAGGAATTCATTATTTAAGTTCCAAAGAGCAACAGCCGTGTATGACGGTAGAAAATACTAAGTGAAGCAACCTTACGCCTTTCTATTGTTTGTAGTTTTAATTTCTGAAAAAGTATACATACTAAATGATTAGGTAATCGCTGACTCTAGCAGTAATATTTTATTTTGTGTATATATATATATAACCGCGGTGATTCGATTGGAAAGCGTCGCGACGCATCGAAAAGAAAGTCGCACTCTGTGCGTGTAGGCGTGGCGGAGGAGTGGGCGTCGGAGAGGGCGGGGGTGGGCACACACCTGGCTGGACACGTGACAGACTAAGCCCAAGGAAATCTCAGTGGAAAGGTCAGCGTAATCATCCAAACAGACTTTTCTATGTTACTTCGTTACCAATTATTGAAAAGACACATTTCAATCATCGGAGACGTTTTGAAAATATTACTTTTTTTTGTATATTTAAAGCATTTTTCCATCATGGGCACTGACTGTCAACCTTATACCGCAGCGCCTTTTAGGTTTTTTTTTTCAATACTCATACATATTTCTTAGTAAACAAATGTCCGTTACACGTATTCGATATTTTATATATTCAGTAATACGTGCAGCTTGTTTTGAAGATTTATAACAGTATTATAATAAAACTATAATAAGGCTTAAAAAATCGATTGTTTGAAACTTATGACGGCTATAGACGTCATCAGCAGAAGTGAAGTGGTTAAGATGCAATTAAAATGAAGTTAACAAAGGAAGCAGATAATCTGCAAGAGACTGATTAAGGAAGTTCTGTATAAAAACTGCATAATGCTAATAGTAAAATAACAGTTGAGTATCGAAAAAAAGCGTGAAAATACAAAAATAATGATTGAAAAGTCTATTCAAAACAATTCTGACCAGCAAAAGTATTTTTTATACTATGCCACTTATTAAGTATAATTTTTAACAGCTGATTATGAAATATTATTTTAAAAAGACAATGAATTATAATTATAAATTTAACTTAGATAAACATTATTTTAATTTAAAAACGTTGGATTATTGATTGTAGGAATACTGTTCTGTTTTACGTTACCGTTTTACAAAGAGACCATAATCATCCATAAAAAAACTGAAAATAACCGGATAACTCGTAAAACAGTCGGTTGTTTTTGCTTTGTTATTTAAATTATTAATATTTGTTTTCGCATAAAATACTGATCATAAATTAAAATAAAGCCAATTGATTACAAATGCAAAAGGTACAGGTAAATCATTCGCTTTATATATGCCCGGTTTTTACATTAAGACTTCCAAAGACGTCAGTGTTTACTTGACTAAACCTTTGAAACGTCACAATACGAACGTCATCACACGCGAAAAACAGCTGAATTTAAGCAAAATATTAAATTCACGAGAATATTGAAATACTTATTGGATTATGTGACTACATTGCTATTTCACTTATTACCTAATATATGTGTTTCAATAACGTGATATTGAAATTCTTCTAGGACTGCTGAAGTTATATTTCTAATATAAAACATTTTTAACAGGTTTAGGTTACTTTTTTAAAACAGTAAAAACTATTTACAAACACAATACATTATAAAACAATTACCGACCAGAGTTCCGGCAATTGAGTATTCAACGTGACATTTCCGGTACTGTTATCTTGCTCTATATAAGTAAACAATCACGTGATATATGCATTAAACTGTAATCGAGGAGTTTGATTGAAATAAAATCAAAACTTACTTTTTCGGGAAAATCGGCTTCTTGAATATGAAATTAAAGAAGTACAATTAAATACTTAAGAATTGTAGCATTAAATAGTCAACTTTTTATTGGTCTGTCGGTTTTGGAGACAGTTCTCCCTCCTCAGGACAAATTTAAAACTAACATAAATACAGAACAGTTAATCAATGGTAGAGAGAGAATTGGAGGAGAGGATAGAAGGTCCAGTAGAGACGTTAAACATCGGGCTATACTATATGTATAATAAAAGTAATTGATTGCTAAGGATATTCATGTTATTATTGATGGCTCTTTAGTATTTATGTTAGTTTTAATTTTGTTCCCAAGAAGGAGAGTTGTCCCCAAAAAAATTCGTATAAAAATTAAAATTAAAACTCGTGTTAGAAGTTTATTATTTCATTCTTTAAAATGGCAAACCACAAATTACTGCCTTCTACGAATCTGCTTATAATGGTAATAAAATTATGCATAATAAATCTTAAAGTGCGTCGAAATATTAGCATATTTGATGAGCGAATTTAGACGTGACAAGAGATCTGGCATCTGATGATTTAACTGATTTTTGCAATTGTTATCATCTCAGCAAAGAAGTCGACAAAATGAAACGACAATATTTTTTCGCGTGTATTTCTTCTCTCTTCATTCTCATTAGAATGGCCTTATTTGTTATTACACAAGTCGTGTTACCATTACCTAGTGGGATGACCGAGTAGGACTCAGTTTCTGCCTGAGTAGTGTGCGGACACAATAAATCTGAAACATGAAACTAATCAACAATAAAAAATGTCAGCTGAGGTCTCTTACGTCAACAGGATATCCACAAAACAGAAAATGGCTCTTATTAGTCAGAAATTTTAAGAATTCATATGAAAGTAGGTATATATATATATATAATCGTGTCGGAAACAACAGGGTGAGATCCTGTCTGCCTAGAAGTGGGCGACGTCGATGGCGTTACTCCCAGCCATCATCAGGTCTTCCTAGGTGCAGCTACTCGGACACAGCGCACACTCTAGACGGTGTGACAGGGTCTACTCCACGCCGTAGTCACATTCAGTCGGTCCGCTGTAAAGCTGCCAGGCTTTCATTTGTGTCCTCGTCTTGCATACTTCGGTCCAAAGTATGTTAAGGGACCTCCATATATTCCACCCCTGGTCGTGTCCAGGGGCTAGGTCCTCTTTCGGGACAATCCAAGTATTCCCCTCAGTTGCGCTTCTCCACATTCTTAGAGCAAGTAGATAATATAAGGAAGGTCTACCGTTATCATGAAAAATGACGTCCTTCCGGTGTATAATAAAAATAACATGCGCGGAAATTTATTGCAAATATATCGATGATATATTGTGTATGTTGCATTGACAATGA
The DNA here is from genome assembly GCA_022606575.1 of Glossosoma conforme. Taxonomy (NCBI): domain Eukaryota; kingdom Metazoa; phylum Arthropoda; class Insecta; order Trichoptera; family Glossosomatidae; genus Glossosoma; species Glossosoma conforme. The sequence continues at coordinate 1,508,222 of JAGTXR010000133.1, forward strand.
TAAGGAACACAAAGCGGTAAATTCCATAAAATACTTAGTATGAAAGTGTTTTCAGTAATGAATGACACGGAGTCAATTTCCGACATAGAGCATTAAAATTAATATTTTATGTCGCCTTAGTCTTTTGATCCTTTTAACCCTTTCATTACGGCTCGGTTTGAATACAAATTATACTGTCAATTATGAAACTAGTATTTGAAGCATAAATATACTTATCTGGTCTATTTTCATATATTACATTGGTTCTTGTATCATTTAGCTATCAGATGATGCATAAAAACTATTCTAAGAAAGTAGCAAAACGATGTATCACGTCAACCGATGACAACGGTCGGGGAATCTTATGACGGCATATGTCGACAACCGATGCGAAAGGGTTAATAGTTCATTGCGGTGAGTGAGTATAGAATGTAATGATAATGTAACTATAATATTAATGACAAGACTTTTTTATTCCTTGTTGGAAAAAAGTTTCGATTTAGACTGCAATTATCACATACTTAGTCTTATCGATTAAATTAAAAAAATATATATTATTGTGGATTCTATATTATTCGTTGATACTTTCATGTACCGTTATTTTGGACATAATTTTGATTTGGTTAGTTGTATCTCTTCAGCCTGACGACTTATTGTGAGATCGTGCTTGGAAAGAAACCGTGCGAAATTTATAAGGCTGTTTACTTAATGGTTACAACATTGAAGAAAACCTTGGCTCGGTTGACTAGATCTGGGTTCGACTGCAGACCAACTGAGCCAAAATAATAATACGTTTCCATGGGAAATATATATTTTATGTAAACTATAACGAAAACAGTGGAAATTTGTCATAGAAATATTTCAGGTTTCGGAAGAATTTAAAAAATTTATACATGTATTTAAATTCCTAGCACATATTAAAAACGTAATGTATTCAATAGTAACTAAAATATAATACCGACGACAATCTGTAAGCTCTGTTTCCGTTCCATCACCTAGGTTAACCAACATTGGACGCGAATCAAAACATGCATAGGTTACCGCCTGCTGCTTACCGCTTGCCGTTAGTCGTGTTGGGCCGCCCTTTAATTATACATAATATATATTTTTTTAGTATTTCGTAAGCAATATATTTTATTTAGACCAGTTATAAGTTTTTGATTCTATGAATATCGTGTGTATTTTCAATCTTGGCAACACTAGAGTGCGAGGGAAGCGTTCCCGCTTTTTGTGTTCGAATTAAGTCATTTGTACCTGACAAACTTTCAAAAAATATAAGGTAATTATAACTGTTATTAGGCCGTGAAGCGTCTTAGAGCAGAAGCCCTAGTAATTAATGTTTTTTTCTTTTAAATTTGATTATTGAATTGTGCAACGAGATTGCTAAATGCAATATAAAATTAAAATGTGTATAGTGGAAAGGAGTTTTACTGAATTATTTTCATGAATTTTGTATCCATATTTCAGTCATTTAAAAAACACGAGCTGGTGACAAATTGAGCTCGAACATGTCTCTCTTCAATCGGACATCATTAACCTAGAAGACCTAACCTAGAACAGTTTTGAAGTTTTTTCAAGGACAAAAACCTAAAAAGTTTATATTAGTCTCCCATGACAAATTTACACGACAAAAGCCGTAACTAAAATACTCGTATAACTTTATGGGTAGTTTTCGAAATTAAAGTAGAATATAATAAAAGTACTTTAAAAAATATTTGATTACACAAAAGGTAAACATAGTATCCATCAATTACACCTTTCATAGATGATCGTAGACAGCTTTTATTGAATCTAATAATTAATGACATTTTTTTTTTCATTTTAAGACAGTTTTTCAGGTGAATGAATATTAATTACATATCAAATCGTATTATTTGTCAAAAAAAAAAAACAAAAAAATGCAGTATTAGTACTTCTTCGTAGTATCAATCCGGTGGATTGGTTTGCAGCAACGAAATCTTGCATCTAGATCTCCAACCGTCTCGATCCTCTCTTTAGCTCAGCATAAGAGCAACAACTAATGTCCTCGAACACTTGCTGCAAATACTCCCGTCTAGGGCGCCACGATGGTCGTCTTCGCGAGTTTCACGACATTGTGGAAAGGATGGTTGAGAATAGTATTAGTGACATATTATTTATTACTGTCGTATATATGTAATGATTTCAACGTTCATAAATTGTATGTAATAGTTTTCGGTCATAAATTACATACGAATATAATCATCTTAATTCTTTGGAATTTTAAAATTCATAATCTTAAGTTTTGATTGAAGTTATTTAAATTATAATCACGCTATCGAGAATAACAAAAAAATAGACCACTTGCTTACATTTCTAAATGGACACGTGTCTACGCATATCAACTACACAAGCATTAAATGATAACTACACGACGACACATTAAAACTAAGTACCGAAAGCATTAGTTTGCTAACAATATATCAAATACCTCACTAAGCCCATTCACAGTGTGTGACGTTGGTAAACATGATTTCAAATGGCAATGTTGCCCATCTCGATGATTTATCATTTGACACAAATCCTCACATTAACTGTTCGTAATAATATGTCGTTTGTAACGCAATCGCCACTAAACTGGCACCTTTGCAAAAGTAACAAACATCTTTTGTAGACATGATTAACAATTTTTAGAAGAAGAAAAAACCACTCATATAAGCGTTTAGATTTTCATAAGATATAATATAAATAAAAAAGCAACTTAAGAATAATCAATTATAAATAAGCAAAATTCACATATTTTATCATATTTCATATCACTTATTTACAAGTAGTATGTCAAATGCATTATAAAAACTGAAAAAAATATAACCATTGTATTCAAAAGATTATTTAATTATGATAATCGAAAAACTTTTATAATGCAATGGCTGAATGTGCACATAACAATGCCATCGACGGCGCTGGTCACCCACCACGGCCGCAGGAGTCTAAGCGCCGACGAGAGTCAGTTATGTGATGACGATCGAGAAGGTCGCATGACGGCCAGCGGCATGTCCTCCCGCTTGTAAAGTTTATCATAAATATAATCAATGTGCAAAAAGAAAGTATTTGTTTGCTGACCTGCTCCTCATCCTGCCCTCACGCGACGTATTTACACCTTTTTTTTAAAGAGAGGAGGATGTTTTTTGGTCTTTGTTTGGTCAAATGAATCCCAAAAATAATATATTTCATATGATCTTAAATACAATAAATACCTTTTTTCAATGGCGTAACTTTTTAATTAGATTTTTAAGATTATTACAAAACAATTAAAATATTTTATTACATGTGCAACAATGATTGTCATTTTTCGATAACGTATGTAACTCGCGGAAATGTTTAAAGTCACACGGTTGCAATTGTATCTTTATTTACTATCTACAATTTATAATTTATTATACATGATAATATGATTTACTGCGTTATTGCCACGAGCGGAGGGTCTCCATCGATTGACAAGCCCGGCCGTGACCTCGGCACAGTTGACTCCAACTGATTCCTCGCCAAAGTGACTCCAGCACCAGCGGACGGCAATGGCGCTTCATCAACCAATCAATGTGACAAGACCATCACAGAACTAGACTTGGAACAAACAGCTTTGCAAATACCTTTCTCACTGCTTCCGAATTGCTTTGAAATTCCCTCTCACATTAGAAGCGCTACAAATACGAATCACTCTAAAAAAATGGATTAAGAAATATATTCTATAAGGAAGAATAACCGGTTAAGACCAGTTTACTCTATGATGTCCACCTAGGGCGGCTGGACGCTGCATGTAGGAAACATATATTGCGTTTGTGTGTGGTTTGTGTATAAGATTGCAAGTGTATATATTTATCTTTTGCTTGAAGACATTCAGGTTGTATGTAGGAGGAAACACAGACCATTTAAGAAAGAACTTTGGTAACTGTCAGTTCTCGGTAGACACATATTAACCGTATATCTAAATGTGCTCTTAGTGTGTAAGCTCTCAAGCAGGGGCATATTCTGTCAGCTGTTTTGATCTCTGTTTGGTTACAAACAAATGTTACAAGTATCTCGCGAATCTTAAAGCCCTAGAGAATATATTATTTATATCGAATGATGATGTATTTTTAAAAATTATATTTATTGTTGAATTTATTACTTTAATTATTAATTTGCAAGCTCCTCAATCCGCAGACTAATTAAATACACATCAGTTCGGCAATATGCCGAGTCTAGCCGATACCATTGAAAGGCATAAAAGCCATTAATGATTTATGAATGCCCTGCATTTTTTTCATCCCATATCTGAAACATATGGACATTAAAAATTGTCAACAGTTCTATACAATGTCATTGTACGTGCTTTGTCCCGAGAAAGGACAGCTGTTTTTTTTCTATTAGAAATTTTAAAGATATCGAGTAATTAACAAGATGCTAACGAAGTTTGGACTGTTTGTTCTAAGCGGCACGCGGTTGGTTATCAATAAGCGGTAACTCATCCAAATTTTGATCCGTGATCAATGTTGGTTATCTTCGGCCATCAAACGAGCACCGCTCTTATTATGTGCTATTGTCGTTGTCACACCATGCACACTTTAAGTATATATTATGACAATTTATTTCGATATAAACTGTGGCAGAGGTTTTTAAAAACACCAGAATAATAATTAAAATTATTTAATAATGATGCCAGTTGGTTTAAAAGAGTATGCATCATTATTTACACTAATTCCTAATTTAATTCAGTAATCATACTATGAAATGCTTTCCCAACATGCCTCATCCCTTTTTTATACAATACGTATGTATTAAAAATCGCAAATTTATTCAACACTAACAATCTCAGTATGTAGACTTGAACAGTTACCGCACATCCGCAAGGTCTAGTAAATAAAAATTATGTTAATGACGTCATTTCCTTATAAAAGGTAAAACCATAGTGATTTACTTGCAATGAATAAGTTAAACTAGCTTTTGCAAGCTTGCAAAAAATACATATACAAGGTATATGTGCGTTATATAAACTGAAGGATGCTTGAGTTATGTGCGATAAATATATTATAGATGGTCACATGTGTTTCAGGCTATAATATTCATGTGATACATGGATCGACATAACAATTTATATGCACAGTTTTCAAGACCCAGTACCTACTATTATGCGACTAATTTATTTACTGAAAGGCAATCCAGGCACGAATAAGTATTGATATCAGCTTGATATAGCTCCTTTAGGCTGATGCTGTAAAGCCTCGAAAAATGATCTTTTGTCTCTTATGTTTGTTCACTCGCCTGACATGCACATCTAATGTTAGTTTTAATTGTATTATGTTGCACGGTGTTTGCATACGAAATATTTGTTATGACAGTTGGCCCATATCCTGTTGGTACCACTGTCATCTTGAATTCGCTTTTTCTGAGCGACGATTGGCAGCGTCGAGATGTCAGTGCGCCGGCAGTTGTCAGTTAGAGTTTGACTCTCGACCGTTTAGGGCGCGCGCGCCTAAGGGCGTTCGCTATAACGGGCGACGTTTAATACAAATAAACCGTGTTAATATGTGAAACGAAAACAAGTTGTTTGTATTGTGAACCTGATCCTGCATCATTCATCCAGTCTTCGATATCTAACTTTTAGAGATATCAGTATATTGTATACGAAGTGACTATTAGTCGAAAATCCACAATAGTCAAACTCTGTAAGCCACGCCACCACTGTGTCTTTCTGAATTTCAAGATTTACTATACTGCGATTTAACTTGACAGACAGGATACCAGAGTTCCCCGAATGAATGTTTGAAATTTTACTGTCGCGTTAAAGAAGATTTATCATCAGTTTGACGATTTAACAGATTTTTACAGCTGACATTATCTACGCACCGCGAATCGCAGTATGTTCTAATAGGAGTATGTGTGGACGAAACCGCCTACGACATAGATTCGTGATTTGTCCAAAGTGAGCGCGATAAATCAAACAAGCAGTTTCATTGATTTATATGTGTACTAGAGTGTACTCCAGAGCCTTGGCCACCAAATCAATAGACGGTTCTGTAAAAATCATATGAGCATCCTGTTTTAATATTTCGTGGTAAGCCATTTCTCAGCAGTCAATTGGTGTTATGATTTTTTTAAAATGTGTTTAAAACGCGGGTAAAACTTTAAAAGCACAAGCAAACAAAAACAAAAATTGTCAAGTACACAATACGATATTATACTAGAGATGAATAACCCGATTACAGCCAGACAAGCAGTTAACCCGAGTAAATAATTTGCTACAGATTGTACGGTGGTCTGCATGCGACAACAGCGTGAATTACGTGTAGGTATCAGCCGCTGATTGATCGTTATATTAGATGGTCTGTAAAATACTCGAATGTTTCAAGTCTGACGTACGCGTCCATTAAAAGCACTTAGCCGTGTAATAAGCTTTAATAATCGAGCGACCGAAAACAATCGCTGCTCCATTAAATTGTGATAATTCATTATCAATACAGCGAGTTACACGGACAGTACGGAGTCATTTGGGACATTGACTGAATAATCTGACCAGCTATATAATGAGATACTAATCAGTTAAAAACTGAAGATACTTACTGCTTAGTGTGAAGGGACTTACGAGGGCGATCAATATAGAGTGAGTCAGTATCCTACTTACCAATTTAAAAAACAAATGTTAAGACAAGGCAATTGAAGGTATTATATGACAGGTGGAAATTTAAAACTCCACAAATATCGCTCAAACTGTTTACATCATATTTTAGTATGCTTAAAGGTTATAATTACCTACATTTGATTAAACTCATCACTATCGCATTACGAAATTGTCAATATTTACACGTACTGACCTCTAATTGACATGGGAGCATCAAGGAAATAAATTCCACCAGATCCACTGTTCACAGCTTTTATCAAAGTGATGTACGCAATTCTTTGTTGTTGATTTAATTGTGGAACATTTGCACGAACTGTTTCGGCCAATGCTTCAATTTTAATTTTAACTAAACGATTTTATTGGTAATGATGGTGGAATGTTAAATAAATATATACTTAAAACTGTTTTTTGTTGAACGCAGTAGAACTGGTTGGGTTCCACTGCTTTGATAGATTCAATGTATATATATAGTCCAATAACATCAAACAGCGGTAGACAATACAAAAGACGTGCAAAGTACTAATACCAGCTTCTTAGCATCTTCTCACATTTATTCAGCAGCCGATCACTCTCATCGCCACGCACGTCGTATCTCGGAAACACGATTTTCCACATTCCATTTCCCTAACTCACCGCCCGCGACTCGCTTTCATAATACTTGGCGGAGTGCCGACGAGACCCCTCCAGAACCTGAATGTGTCTCTGAACTTGAGATGGACCTTGCTGGGACATAAAGCCAACTTCTCGCAACCAGAGTTATATAGAAGTCACTCACAAAAGTCAAGTTGGCAGCAGCTGTCGAAGGTTGCTCCTCAAGACCCAAGCCACCTCATTCTGAATAGAAATAAGTCTGCAGTATATTATAATAATATATACTTTTATGTGTTTTTATACTTGTACCCTTATAAGCGCATTCACGGTTGATAAATCTGCGTAATTGGAATAATCGTTTTATCGGTTTTGTACAGATTTACTGTACAAAACTGAACATGATAAAATTATGTTCAGCATAGCAACTTACGTTACAAAATATAAAACAGCGATCGCTTTGAAAACCCTTATGACTAAGTTGTATTTTTCCATCGATAATTCTTGGTACGAGTAGATTGCAATAATTTCTATACGTCAACACTTTATAAAATTTCAAAACGCATCGTATTAAATAAAAATGAGCATTAAAATTTTAATAATATCTATTTTATTTCCTTACATTTAAACTTCTAAATTAAGATAAAATATTTAAGAAATAATTGTAATGATTATTGATAAAAACAAATTATTCAGAATGAACTAGACAAAGAAAGATACTTGTTTCAAACGTCATGATTAATAAATAAAATTAATGAAACAATCCGATAAAATAACTATTTCATAAATATTATATATTGGTCTAAACACTCTAAACTTAAATACTTCAGGCATGCATTGCGGTATGGTTAAAACTATTTTGAGCCAACGGTTCAATACAATTAATTTACCTTTTAGAAAATTACATTTTTACAGTTATATGTATACTATATAGGATCGAGAGGAGTGGAGATCGAGATGCAAGATTTGTTGCCGCAAACCAATCGGATTGATACTACGAAGAAGATATAGGTAGTACATTATATAATTGATAGTTCCGATATTTCGACAGTTATTTGAGGTTACAATTTTATTCTAGAATTCGACTAAGTCAAGTCACAAATTGTATGAGTGCGTTTTGCAGCAATGATAAAAAAGAGAAAATCGTAAGTAAAGGAATACCTGTACATCGCTTTATTCAACTAGGATTCTGAAGAGTTGTGTTATAAATAGATTGGAACGCTTCGAGAGTAAGGTCAGCTGCCGCTATTCACAGTGCCCAGGTGACGCTGACAGCCCATGGGTGACAAAATTTACATACACACGCTATTTTTCATAATGTACCATGTCAAACGACAAATTACGCGCAAACCAAAGATGACAGTGAGCAAAATAAAAAAAAGTCAATTGACGTATTTAACGACGAGAAAATTGTTAAATTATTGTTGGTGTAATTTGTCAAATGTTCGCTAATAAAAATAAACATATCATCATCAGCCTGTGTCCGTCCACTGTTGAACGTAGGCCTCCCGCATGAGTCTCCATCCTCTTCGATCCTCCGCCTTCCGCATCCAGGTCACTCCCGCTATTCTTCTTATATCATCAGTCCATCTTGTAGGGGGTCGGCCAATGCTTCGTTTGCCAGTTCTTGGGCGCCATTCCAATACTTTTCTTCCCCATCGACCGTCGTCTCTTCGACAGATATGACCTGCCCATTGCCACTTGAGTGTGCCTATTCGTTGGGTAGCATCCACTACTTGAGTTCTTCTGCGTATTTCCTCGTTTCGGATTCTATCTTTTAGCGACACTCCGAGCATGGATCTCTCCATAGCACGCTGGGTGACTTTTATTTTATGGGTAAGATTGGCTGTCAGATTCCACGTCTCTGCGCCATAAGTTAATACAGGGAGGACGCATTGGTTAAACGCCTTAGTTTTAAGGCGTTGCGGAATTTTCGCTTTAAAAATGTACTTTAAGTTTTCCAAATGCTGCCCATCCCAGTTGTATGCGCCTGTCGATTTCTTTTGAGAAGTTATTTCGCCCTAGTTGTATTACTTGTCCCAAACATATACCCTCTAACTTTCTTTATATTGGAAAAGTGAATATAATATATGTTAAACACATTATTTAAGCATTATTTTTTACACTTATATTTTATAGTGTGTGATATAGTTTAAAAACATATTTCAGATGTCGATATTCTATTAAATGTAATTACATAAAAAAATCTCAAATGCTAATTTAAATATTGATTTGTAATGGTAATAATCGCGTGTTTTATTCGTAATTTATTATATATCAGCTAGTGTTTATTCATTACTTCTGTGTGTAAAAAAAAACAAAAAGTTGTAACTTGTGAGGACCACACCTATTTACAATAATAAAGTGGGTCATTTATTATCCTTACTAATGTGAAAAACTACATACGATTAATACCAATATGTAAGTTAAATAAACGTGAAAATGTGACGTACACCTTGAAGTATGCATATAATGTTTTTACACATTAATAACATAAGACAGAGCTATATAGATTATTATATTCATACAATTGTGGCAATCCCAATCGAAACATGAGCAATCAAGCAATTCGTGTTGCTCGTAGACCTTTATATGTTTAAGTTACATATAATTCTTCTTACTTCAAGTTGAATATGGTAAAATTACAACCCTGTGGTTTTGATTAGATTTTGTTCTTCAAATATTCGATACATATTTGAAACACATGTTTGGTCACCACAAGATGCCGTTCCTGACGATTCTAAGGAACTAAGCCCATAAACTTGAAGAGACGCCAGATAAAGAACGAGTATCTGTATCATAATTTAGGTGATTTGTTAATTGGATTTTTTAAAAATATTTATCAATCTATAGTTGGGTTCGAGACCCGAGTGGTACTTACTAAAATTAAATAGACTGTCGGAAAGTAATAATATTAAGCTTGTGAATAAAGGTTGACTGATTGAATAATAAAAAATATATATACACACTCTGAATATATACTATAGAGACACCTATCGTTATATGATGGTAACAATGGTATAAATACAACTTATTCCGCGCAACAGTTCGGGCAGAAGATGGTCGAGTGGCCTAGGGTAATGAACATGAGCAACGTTGGTTCCAAGGCTCGCAGGTTCGCATCCCGCTTCTGCCGATATTTTTTCTGAACGAATTGATGCGCATAAAGAATGTGCATATTTAATTACTTTTAACAGTATTTAAAAAATAAATGTCATGATACTCGCATATAATCAAATATGACACCTGCAATTGAAAGTAATCATTGATACGTCCTTTTAATTAAAGTACACTTCAACCAGGAACATAAATGATTCAATGCTGAATGTAAAATAGCTTCTGCAATTTTATTGGACGAATCAATCAATTTAAGTGAGACTAAAAAAACATACGACATTGTCTTTGATATTCCAAGTAGCCTTGTTGTATAAAATTTATCAGTTTTAAATTTATTTTATATTTTTTGTTACATAATAAAAAATATAAATTGGGAGTAAAATTATATAGCATACCGACTGAGAATGCACTAAATATAATGCTTAAAATAAAATACAAACAAAGACGAGTACAATAAACAAATATTACACATGTTTTTAACATACAGCGTCTAACAAACGTGTTTTGATAGACATATAATCAATTGAGGGCAAAAGCATTTTTTTTCCGGTTAGTATTTACGTGACAATGAACCAAAAATGCTTGATATCGGCTTTTCAGCTTTTGGGATTAGCCGTGTGTGGCGAATTTCTTTTATCCAATATTTCGACCGCCATTGCAGGGGTCTTCTACAGGGACAAAGTCATCAACCCTTATAAAAGAAATTCGCCACACACGGCTAAACCCAAAAGCCACAATATCAAATCTGGCCGTGATAACCTAAGAAGTTATTCATGCTTATTTTAATAATAAATGCTTATTTTTTTATATTTCAATAAATTTTATTTAAAAGTGATAACTCAATTTTTATTATATCCTAATCAACATTTACGATGATTATTGCAACGTTGGTCGAAGAACAGTCAGTTACACAAGGATCGATAAAAAAAACATGAATTAATATGCCACTAGTTTCTGTGTCGACCCAAATTTGCATTCTCATCGAGATCTGTGCAAAATTTCAGATTAATCAGATTACGGGAAATCTGTTGAATTTTAAATCCATGATTCGTCGACAAGACAGAATGGCGGCGGTGAAGTATATAGTAAATAAAAAAATTAAGAATATAATAATTCATTATTAAATAAAAATCCGTGATAAGTTAAAGAGCTACATTTGTGTCGTTAATCGCTGTTATAAAATGTGGCACGGTGACCGCAACCATGCATTAATTTTGTAAAATAAGGTTACACGAAACGATAAAATATTAACATCACATTATTATGATAACAATATTGTAGTGGAAATTGCCGGCGAACCTGTGAACTTGCTACCGAGATTAAATAATGAGGAAAACGACAGCAAAATATGAAATATCTGATAAGATTGTGTGACTCGATGGTTTTACTAGTTTCACGAAAATAAATAATGTTAATAATCTTTCTCGGCATCTCATTCCCGATATCTATACAAAAAGCTAGTAAAGAACATCCATGGTGTATGGCCTTTAAACAGATATAAGAAAAAAGTGAAAAGCAGCTTGTTGAGTAATAACAAGCTACGAATGGGGCAGAAAGTACGGAGTAAAATATATAGATAACGAGGTAGATCGCTTCACCCAAGATGTTCGCAAAAGTAGGCGAACAACTCGAAGGGACGACCTTTGCCTCTTCAAAAATAAGAACGCTTAATAAAGCATAGCCAAGCGTCACCAGGGCTCAATATTTTCCTTACTCATTAGTTTAAGGCACAATGATGAAACGCAAGACATATGAACTTATACCTCCGCGGATGCGTTATCCGTGCGAGTTTGAATGCAAGTGCTGCCATCTATGACGTGTAGGTGGCAGCACTTGCGCAGTAAAATAACTATGTACTTCAAAACGCAGGATAGACAACTGTGGTAGGCTGCCTGTAAAGTTAACAAAGGGCTCCAAGGCAGGAACGAATTTTATGCTTGTACAACATGAATGTGATAATAAAAATAAGCTGACACAAATGTGTTTTTATTGGCGGAATATTTAAATGAACCGTATTAAACGTAATTTACAAGAAACTCAGCACATTACACATAGGATACAAAATCAACCATCAAATTAACTAACTTTCACTTAGAATTTTTAGTAAAATAGTAGTACCATGAAAAAGATTCGTAGCGGTGAATTGATACAACGGCCAATAGTAATGTGTTTCATGTGTGAATAATTTTAAATGAAAGAACTTAAGCCAATTAGGATAGATGATATCTTTTGATAAAAGTATAAATATACGATCGATAATTTGCCATTCAGAATGTAAAAAATTATAATAATGTGGGTTTAATAATGGCACACGCAAATTAGATTGTTTGCAAAATTAATAAATAAAATGGCACTTTTGGGGCTGGGACCATTAAATAATAATTGAGTTTGCGTATCAAATTATAGCATGTACACAAATAGTGGTGTGAGAAGTTTATAAAGGAAATCTTCACATTGGAAGAGTAAATATGAAATACGCAAATAGCCCGACTAAACAAAAGTACGTGCATACTTTTAAGAAACAAGTTGATAGGTACTTACACATTTCAAATAAATAAGGCATACAATTTCATTTATAGCAACCACATATATGTTTCCATATATATATTCATATATACAGTCATAATTGTATTTCAACAGTGGGAACTCGAGAAAAATCGTAAAAAAAATTACAAGGATATTTTAGCTGATCGTTTATGTATAGGTGGGTGGTTGCTAAGTTTTTTTTAGCAGGATGATGCAACAGTAAGTCAATAAAATAAAGGATTTTATTCAGTAAATTTCAATGAAATATAATATAGGCTGTGTTAGTATGGTGCGCCTGCCAGTTTTAAGTCAATTATATTAGTAGTCAAACATTCTTCTACTTCTTCGTCTCAGCGACGTCAAATTATTTTGCCGAGTATCTGGCAACATCGATAGCCCGTATGTTGCAGCATTAGGTCTTGAGATATGCAGTTTGTTGGGGCACATGGAGCAGGATCTTAGGTGTGAGGCTGTCTGCAGATCTCTCCATAGTCGCACAATAGGGACTCTCCACGCCGAAGCATTCCCCACCGCTCGAGGTTGTCCTTTGTTCTTCCAACTCCGGTTCTGAATCTGTTCAGATATTTCCAGGTCCGCCAGTCAAGGTCCTTGCCAAATGGGAGGCCTTTCTTTGGAGTAATGAAATCCTCTGATGCGACCTGTTGCCAGAGCTGGAGTATTTCATTTTCAGTTGTGTCGATCTCAGAAAGCTGTTTCGCGACTTCAGTCTGGGTATCTGATTATTTTATACAAGCAGTGGGACGGTTGGTTGATTGCCTTGAGAAGCATGAAAAGAACCTCCACGCGGTGCCCCCTGGAAACGAAATTTAGGACTTCCTCCTCCGGCCAATATTTCCAACCCAGCGACATCAAGAAAAGCAATACATTAAGGTGACAGCAGTAGAAACCTTAAAATACTAGAACTTCGATTACAAACGAAAAAAAGAAGGAAAATATATCAAATCTTCCCTGTTGCAGAAAGTAATCTATAGCTAGCCGAGTTTAATATGCCATTACAAAGTCAGTGTTGTACGAGTATGTTACTTATTTAGATTTACTCACATTTAAAATTCACCATAACACTACACCAGCGAAATTTTTATGGGAGTATTTATCGCACACTAATATTTTAAAAATGTGATAATTATTAATACATTATCATATACCATTCGAATGTTTACAGTATGTTTGGAAAGTTAGCAACAAACTTGTCGTGGTCCTGCTAATAGTATTGTGATACTAAAATATTATCTGGAGATTAACGTACAATTTCTGAAGGCCAATTATCCCATATCTTAAAACCGAATCGCAAAATACGTGACTAAGAGATATATACGAAAATAAGAAAGGGTTGCAGAACATAGAAGATAAGAATATATTTGTGGTGTTATTTGGTGTCAGTGACTAAAGATTAGGTGGTGATAAAGTTGTTAGTGGATAATAACATATCATCGTCATAATATATTCAATTACGGTATCAACATGGCTGTAATTACGGCATTGTTTATGTATGTGGGTAAATGGAATTCTCATTTCGCCTCTTACTTATAAATAATTATTAAAATAATACAAAGTTTCACCTGCGAAAAGTTAAAAATCCGTTGACTCACGATTGCCTCCATTTTAAAGGGGTGCATTATTAACTAAAATATAAATTATGTAAAGGGTCCGCCATCTAACGTTTTTTTTTTCAACTAGTGCTTATTTCGTGAATGGTAACACTTAGCTCATGTCTGATTTGACAGATAATTAGTTTTATCCTTCCGCTGAACGAATATGGTTGTGTATACGCTTGAACAACGCTGGGAAATATTGCGACATTACTTTGAAAATCAGGCCATTTTTCTTCGAAAATGAGCAAGGAGTGGCCGTTACAGTCAATGGCGATCTTGTTCACAAAAATTGAAGAGAAGGATATTGGCAACATTTGGTTTCAACAGGACGGCGCTACGTGCCACACAGCCGAAGCTACACTCGATGTTTTGCGCCCCATTTTCAAAAAAAAAGGTATTTGGCGGACCCGTTATATTAAAACTATACGTATTTGATACTTATCATAAAAAATTATAATCAAACTCCTAATATAATAAAACTAGGGGCTGCGACTTGTTGAATTGGAAATGCGATATGGATTCTATATAAATATACATATATGTTGAAGGAATTATAAGAAATAATTTTAAAATAGCATACCAATGATTTCAATAATCAAATCGCATACTTCCTATTTTATTGGGTATTGAATTCATTGATAAAAACGTGAATTGCAGTTAACATAAAAGCAATTTTTAAACATTATAAAAATGCATATTCTCTTTTGAACTAAATTTTCAGTTTGATATAATTAGCAGACAAACCAAAAATAACTTCGCATCTAGATCAGTGGAACTCATGAAATTGGTAATGCAATTATTTAATGTCGAGCACCGAAGAGTAGTTAACTCTAATGTCTATAACCAATGCTAAGCAAAATCATAAAATGTAATTAATTATTATTTCCGGTACACGGAGGAATGAAAACATATATCAATGGTGACGGATATAAATAATCTGTGACTATTACAAATATATAATTTGAAAAAATAATCATTGAAATCAAGCTATAGTTTAATTATCAATAGACTCTAGAATTAAATGTAGCACAGATTGCAAACATAAACGATTATACGAGTATCACGTGAAGAAGCACTGTTTATCATAGAAATAATGCATGTATCCGTTTACGTAAACGAAAGACTGACGAAGCCCTTAGCGAGTGCGAAACCGCGGTCTTCATTTATGTGATCAATAGTTCTTAATTCATGTTAGAACAACATGAAAATCTAATAAACCTTGCGTAATAAAAAAATGTGACTCAAAATAAATGAAAAATATTTAAATCATTTATTGGAAAAGCTTAGAAATGACCAAGAATTAACAACCATTATCCTTATGGAACGAATAGTTATAATAATAAATAATCGAGCAATGTCTGATGATACTAATCGGTGTTCTGGAGACTGAAGTCTCGTTATAGCAATGGTGAACACTTTTCAGGAAATACAGATAATGAATAGCGTTACGAGAAATGTTTTTTCCATATCCCTAGCCAGGTGAAGTTAATTGTTTGGGAGGTCACCGCTCTCTGCTGCAACTGACAGATTAGAGAGGCTACTAAATTACTCGCACTTACACCGAAACAATCTTATCGTCTCACTTAAAAATAATGACGTCCAAGCTGTCAAAAATGTGATGCACCTAAAGGAAAGTTTTCTTCACTTCAACGCGTCGCAAGACAGCCCACAGTCTTAATAAGTCGAAATAAATGTACGGAGATAAATGGTCGTTAGTTTGTTGACTGCTGTAATGACGTTATCAGAAAATTTACAAAAATATTGATTACATATATCAGAGATACCGTTACAATGTGCATATACGTGAAACTTTTGCTAACGATTTTCGCTATGGCATCCGAAGCACATATCCCAACCACACATGAATAAATGTATTTTGGAAGGCTGACTTGTTCGCTTCCTAACCTCGTCATTCCTCACAAAGTCAAACCATCGTACCCTCAGTATTCTACACAGGCATCAACTTTTAAATGCCATCATGTATACGGCTGCATTGATTTTTTATTGAGATGGTAAGATTCGCAGTAGAGAAATGGGGACGATACAACTCTATATTCGGTTTCTACCACTGCAAATACTTACCCTGTTTTGCATTATTTATGAACATACTAGTTAACGTGTATCAGTATTCTAAATAGCAGAATTTTGTATCCTAGCGAAAGAACGTTGTATTTTCTCTTGGTAAGATAATGGGCGGTGCCGCTGTGACGGCAGAAATCGATCTTTTATTACGCGTCCGATAAAAATCGTTTAACATTCGCAGGTGGGAACCGGTCCGACCGTCCACTTTCAAACTCAGGTGTTAACCGCGGCCCAGAGGTCATAGGACCGGCGTGACGTCACGCAGTCATCTGATGAGTCACGTGGGACAACACATACACACACACACCACAAACACTGCCATGACAGCGAACTAATCCGGACGACGAAAATAAAATTCAAAAAAACTACGAGAAAGGTTCATTCAGAACATTCCACTACTCTACAGTCTGAGCAAACAGTTATAACGTAAAAAATAAGATGGTAAAATTACCCAAAACGGCTTTACGCAGAATTTTATTTTGTAGTATTCTAGTTTGCAATCAAGAGCTTTCCTCTTCTTTTACCATAGCACTATAATGATATCATAGTTTGCCATCTCGCATACTTTTTAATTACTCATTTTCCTCGATTATCTGCTCGGTAATAATGTGTTAATGTTAAAAGCTTTGAAGGCAACATGAGGATGTTCTTACGAGTCTAATCTAAATCATACATGGGAAAATTGCGGCCAAGAAGCGGCGTTTGTTTTTGCCTGCAAAAAAATTGGGGCGCCAATTTTGGATGTCTATAATGAGTATCTAGAATAGAAATTTACTCATATATACACCTTGTCGATTATTTTTAAATCCCAATGCAGGGCTTAATTCAAAAAGCTTTCCTAGGTCTTATGCTTATGTTATGTCTTCTAGGTACGATTACTCATATTATGATAATAAGCACAGTGTACACATACAAAATATAATAAATATATAATCAAGAGCTGAGAAACAAACCAGGCAGACTTAAAGGTGAAAATATAAATGGAAGCACGAAAATAAATAAATTCTTCCGTGGTAAACAAATGTGAAGTTAAGCACTAATGTCAGACCGTTTATTTATTACTTTAATCGACAACTATAATGTCAGTGGGAAAGGTATTTAAATATTTACCTAATATTAAACCTGAAATTTTTTGCGGGTATAACACTGAAAAGATGCAAAAGAATTTGTATACCTTGTAAGTACGATCACCTGGGACGGCAGAACAAAAAGAGAAGTCAACAGTCGAATACATCAAGCAAGGCTAGCTTTCAATAAAAAAGCCAAAATTCTTGAGTCAAAGAATATTACTTTAGGGCTCCGCAAGCAACTTGCCAAAACACTTATTTGGAGCATCTTAATGTACGGCTGTGAGACATGGTGCTTATCTGAAAGTGATAAAAAAAGACTAGAGGCCTTTGAGATGTGGTCGTACAGAAGAATTCTCAGAATTTCCTGGAGAGACCACGTCACGAACAATGAGGTTCTCAGAATAATCAAGGAAGATAGGCAACTAATAAGAACCATCTCAGAGAGGCGAGCCCGATGGATTGGTCACATCATGCGCCACGATGGTCTTCTTCACGATATTGTGGAGGGGATGGTTGAGGGTAGAAACTGTAGAGGGCGCCCTAGACGGGAGTATTTACAGCAAGTATTCGAGGACATGAATTGTAGCGCTTATGCTGAGCTGAAAAGGGTTGCGGAGGACCGAGAGGAATGGAGATCGAGATGCAAGATTCTGTTGCTGCAGACCAATCCACCGGATTGATACTACGAAGAAGAACACTGATAAGTATATACTAAAGTAAAGTTAGTTTTATATATAGATTAACATTACAAAACAAGTAGGGCGATGTAAGCTTAGTATTAACTGTAAAACAATGCAATTGGATTATCTATCAGCACAAATCATAACATGAGGATAATATTTTCGAAGCAATTGACCATGTTTCAATCATAACACAAGTTTTTTCATTTAATATTCCATGTATTATTCATATTATATGTATTATTTATTCAGCTTAGACTTTTCATGCAATGATACAAACGACCTCGCAAAATAAAATAGAGCCACGTTTTCTCAAATGGAAAGTAAATTCGTTAAAATCCGTACAGTAAAAAATGATGTCATAGTATTTGGATACTCCTACATCTGAAATGCGTACTAAAGATGGATTAATAGATTGAACATTGATGATTATAGAATTTTATTAAGTCGTGTGCAGAATAGAAGAATCGGTCATAAGTTGTTAATTTTGTTGCTAAAATTTATGAAATAAAGTTTTAATTTATTATTATTAAATTTGCCGGTCTCGCTTCCAAAAAACTAGGTGTGTTATACAGGGCCGGTTTAAGGGGGGGCGAGGTTGGTCAACGGCCTAGGGCGCCGAGTAATCTAAAGGCGCTGAGGGCCACTTGCTTAGTTTTTTTCTTATTGCGCCCTTTCGTTTTGAATTTGAAATGAAGCAAAATATTCCAAATATTCCCACACTTTTGTTAACTACGAAGATTAGTTTTTCGGAGAAGTGAGCATAAACATTCTTTCCCCAAACTTTCTTAAGCATTGACTCATAATTTTTTTTCGTAGAAGTAAATATGAAATAACAAACATTGTTAAAATAGAAAACAAAAAATGCACTTTGAATCTGTTGACCCATTTATAACTCTGTCGGCATTTCGGATGTTTTGTCGTAGCTGTAAACAATATGTTACTATCTAACGTCGGCTTGCCTTTGGGATTAAAAATCTATTGTTTGCAAAAAGGTGTCCTTTATTACTCTGTTGTGAATGGTGTAATTTCTCGTGTTATATTTTTAAATGTACAGAGTATTTCAAAATTATATTTTAAAAAGCTTTTTTAAATATAATTACAAATTTGCTGTATTTTCGGCTTAACTATTGTAAATATTTTATTTCGTTAAAATTCTTTGTTGGTTATTATTTTTTAATTTGCATTTAGTTTAGTTTTTTTATTATTTGAGCAGTTGATTTATTGTTTTGAAAATGTCATTCTTCATATATTTATATTATTAGATACATAAAGTTAAAAGTAAACTCAAAACTGTTTTATTAACAATTTTACTTAAGCTTTTTAATTGTTGCGAAGAGGGTTGCGGAGGACCGAGAGGAGTGGAGATCGAGATGCAAGATTCTGTTGCTGCAAACCAATCCACCGGATTGATACTACGAAGAAGAATTGTTAAAAAATTTAATTCAGTTTTGAAGACTCATCGTATTTAACAGGAAGCCCAGTGATAGTATATTATTTTAGCTAGGGAAATCTTCAGTCATAGATATATTATTTAATATCTAATATAATATTTAGAATTATATATTATATATATTAAATTGTATATACATTTTTAGACGTATCTGTAAATACGGTTTTATTTTTGTAAATATAAATTAAATTAATTCCATAGTTTTATAAAATTATATTCAGAGTAAGTATTTTACTTTATTTTAGATTTCCTTTGTTCCTCCAATTGAGGGTCTAAGTGAAAATCTGATTAGGATTTTAACATGATTTTTACTTGAAATCAGAAATTGTAGAGGTCAATAAAAACATATTTTGAACGTCAATGCTTTGGATTCATAAGCCTCTGCTTCGACAAAACGATGGAAAATACTAACCGTTATTACGCACACGTATATATATCTTGAAGAAACCCAATGACACGCGTTGGGAAGCAAAACTATTATTAAAGCACTGGATTATCGAATTGGGGATGTCCACGATGCTTTAATTACGTAATCTGATTCAGGTATAGTACACGAAGCAATTAAACTGACAGATCAAATAAAATATTTTAGTTCTGTCGTTGGACTTGCTGTTTGGAATGATATTCTTTTTCAAATAAATGTCGTTAGCAAAATGTTTCAAGCAAAGAACATATCACACATAACATCACAAATTGCAAGACATTAAAAACTGCTGATTTTTTTTGCTGGCTTATAGAAAATTATAAGATTATATATATATATAAGAATTTAAACCTTTAAGAATTTTATTAACATTACCTGTAACCGTAGCAAGTGGAGAACGTGGATTTTCAAAATTAAAATAAATATATCTGTTTAGTAACCCTATCAATTAAAAACTTTATTGCTGAAAATTTTTGCGGATAAAAACGACAGATAGGGGAATTTTCAAAAGTATGTTTTTTTTTCAGGTAAAAAACCATAACCGCATTAATAAGAAAAATAGGGGGGTGGGGGTGCCTTACATTTTTCTGCCCTGGGGCGCCGCCAGGTCTAAAGCCGGCACTGGTGTTATATATATCACTTCGGTATTTCAACGATAAACAACTTCTTCTCTATATAAAGGATAAATCTGACCTATCCTTGAATACGGCAGTCACCTTTGGATTGGAGTCCCAAAATACTTTCTAAACTGAATTGACTCAGTTCAAAGAAGAGCGATTCGTTTGATAAACAATGACACTCTTACGTCTAAACTGCAATCGATGGAACACAGGCAATATTGATTCACTTAGTCTTTTCTACCGTTATTGTTATTACCACGGTCGCTACTCTTCGGAACTTAAAGTACTAATTCCTCCTGCACCCACCCACAACCGACAAACTCGTCTTACACTTGCCGAACATCCATACACGGTTAATGTGTGTCGTCGACCAAGAACTGGCAATTTATAAAGTTCCTTCCTTAATGCCACCGGTAAGCTTTGGAATGCTTTTCCAGCGTCTGTGTTTCCTCCTTCCTAAAATCTGGATCTCTTCAAGAAACAAATAAATATACACTTGCAATCTCCCCAACCCACACACACAAACACAACACGTTTCCCGCTTGCAGCGTCCAGCCTCCCTGGCTAAGCGTCATAGTGGGCACTAGCCTTGACCGGCTGCGATTACATAAAAAAATGTAATATTTTATAGGAATCTACCTTTACGTATGATAAGTCTGAAACGTAATTTGCTATTATTTTTACAATATAATCTAATGGTTCGTACAATATTTATATTGTTACATGTAGAAGAGATTGCAGATTTCAAGGCGAACAACATGGCCACGAGACGAAGCGCGAAACTGGACAAGCTACATAATTATGTACATTTTTTACAAAGTAATAAAGCTTTGTAAAAAATATTAACTGTAGGTGAAGCAATCGTAAATTCCACCATCAACGTGTATCATTTTTTTAATGGACTATTTGATATTCAGTATAAGATTGAAAATATTGTTACTCAACGTTGTCGCAAAGTAACAATATTATTTGTAATAACTGTAATTATCCAAATAAGAATTTAAACATAGGGGTTTAGAAATTCGTTGAAAAATAATCGTGAGAAATATGGAAATAACACAATTTAGCGCCAAAAACATGTATCAACAGTCAACACGTTATGTTTACAGAGAATTGTTTATCGAGAATTACTAAAGTTCTTAGCTTCAAATAAAAGACAGCTATAATTATGTTTTAATTTAATCCTTCGGAAACCAATTAATATTTGCACACACAACATATAAAATATACCTAAACCAAATCAAAATAGCATCTACTGTTGTAATAAATACACTATTTATTTATTTTTAAAAACACGTAAATATGGATGTATTTATTACTAAAAATAATATCGTCATAATTCCTTACATTATATCAGTGGTGCTTCGCAAGGTGTTCCAGGTTCAAGTCCTCAGCGAAACACCAAATTCTTTTAACCCTTTATTTACTGAATTATGAAATAATGTATTTACATTTCTGATTCTTTTTATGCGAATAAGTGTTGATAGGATATAGAGAAAAATTATGAAAAAACATTTTTTTATTCTTAAATAAGCATTTATTTAATGGTTTTATAAATCCGACTTATAAGTCCCGTCAGGGCACAGCTGCAGCAAAATGCACGAAAAGGACTTATAAGTCAGTAAATAAAGGGTTAAAAAACTATGACTGTGACGCATTATTTACGTCTCCCCGATACATACTCCAATTAATCCATTTTAATTTTGATGCTCTACAAACAATAGATCACAAATGGTTCGAGTTATAAATAAGCGTTAAGAAACAATGTGTTAAATCGAGATATAAAGTAACCGCCTGAATTTACACCTTAATATTATGATAATAAATACCCATGTAAAACAACACTACTGATGAATACCACCGTTAAAAGAGTAACTAAATAGATGAATTTAGGTTTTATTAGGACATATCTGTCGAAGAGACGACGGTCGATGGGAAAGAAAAGTATTGGAATGGCGCCCAAGAGGATGGAGACTCAAGCGGGAGGCTTACGTTCAACAGTGGACGGATACAGGCTGATGATGATGAGGTTTTATTAATCGTATTATAAATAAGTATGTCATATTATTATTTTACATCTTATTTATTTAAAACTAAATTCATTAGAAAATAATAATAGTTTCGGTCATAATTGTTTTCACCAATTTGAACTCCACGTATTTGAATGAACTGGCCGAGAGCTATGTTGATATTTTCATTCAAATAATAAGCAAACAAAGTTCCTTAAAATCTTTTTATCCCCTGTGGCTGTGACCCTTGCGCGGCCCTGACCCATATAGGCCTCCGCCCCCGCCCGGCCTGTGCCCCAGTTAGGGCCGACTATCGATGTGGCCCCAAAAAGGGAACCGGGAACACTCCCCGAGACAAACTCAGCGAAACTTCTAGTATTTCGCATGCGAAGTTGGCATAACCTAATTACTACTAAATACGAGTATATATATCAAATATATATAAACAGCTTGTTTAGGGATTTCACTAAGCGAATTATAAATTAGATTTCGATTGAAATTCAATTTAATCAAATTATAATTTATCGTGTAAGCCAAAACCGTGATAAATGGTTTCTGAGACTTAAATAATTAATGTTATTTATATTTTTAGCATTTACTTTGAGAGTCATAGAACCCACTGGTTTTAACCAGTTGTGTTATCTTGCATGCGTCTACTTAAAAAAGTGTTCCGTCACATTTCGTCCCCAGACAAATCGTTCAACGACTCATCGGTAACGACGTGGGGCGCACTGAACGTCTGGTGCACGGGACATTTGGTCCTTTGGACTCTACGATCACTGGAACTCCTTAAGTTAGGTTGTGACACGTCTGGGGACGATAGATCGTGACACCTTAAAAAAAACACTCGAGACCTCTGTTGGAGATACTCAAATCGAAAGATGTGAAAGAATACACTTATCTGAGACAAGTAATCTATGTAGGACGACACAAAAACAAAAAACAGCGGAATAAACAAGAATGAAGACTAAAGCTGGAGGTTTACCATTCACCAAGAATGTACAGTGATGATGATGATTATTATAGAATATTAAAAGGGCACGGGGAATACATATTAAAATACAATTATAGGTGATGAGCATATTATGCTTGCTTATAGCAACAGTCGTACATGGAGACCTTCTGGAAATTGTCTATATATGTCATTCTTTTACAGGGTGATGGACACCTTTTGGTAATTAGCACATCGAGAATAGATGTTGATTATGACCGAGCACAGTGTCTGGAAACAATGTGCGGTAAAGAATCGACAATTGTTACAAAATATTGTTTTGTGAGTGAACAAACAATCAAATTGCGCAATTTAAGAAATCTCGTCTGAAGATTGTTGCTAACACAATGTCATTTAAAACGTTTGATAACGACAAGATTTTTGGCGACACACATGACAAAAATCGATACACAATTAATCTCAGAAAGAAGCTAAGCATTTTAGAGTTATAATCGCATATTATTTTATGTAACGTATAGTATGTTATTTTATTTTTCGGTATCCTAATATTAAAGAGTGTGACTAGCAATAGTTTAGAATTACCTAAGTCACAGTTATCGCTAAGAATTGGAGTTACATTTGAACTCTCAAGAAATGATACGGTTATTGTAACTGTAAAGCACGGAAGCGCGGCATGTGTATGAACCAGCCGTCAGTAAGACTTTAACTACATGTTTTTATGTACCGCTTAACGCGGGGATACGTTCCATCAAAGTAGAGCGTAATGCGAAACAGCGCTAAACGAGGCTATCTTAACATGTAAATAATGGGGTAAAATATTAAATTTAATAGTTATGTTTTTTTTTAATAAAAACAAAACCAAACATTTATTTCTTACAAAAATAAAAAAAAATATAAACGAATATAAAACCAAATAAAATTCTAAGTCAGTTAGATCATTCAGAGTATTCTGTGTTTCGAATTTTTTGCCTTTTTGTCAAGAAGGCATCTAATTTAGTTTGCGTTTTCCTTTTGCTTTCTGTTAGAAGTTGTTGATAAGTGGTTAAAGCATCCATTACACCCCGTCTTACTTTTGAACTGCTGTCAAAATTTGGATCATTTTCAACAAATTGGTCCATAATTTCAGTTATAGTGGTCAAACTCTTTTTTACAAACGAAAGTTCTTTTTGCTCTTCTTCGAAATCACTTATATCAATATTTTTGTTTTCTTCTTGCTCAGTTAATTCCTCGAGCTCATCATTAGAAAGACTAGCTGCTGATTCTTAAACTATTTCTTCGACGTCTTCATTTACCTCATATAAACCGGTGTGTTTCGCTAATTCCACTATTTTTTCCACTATTTACGCACAATTTCGGGGAATAACCCCGGGTTGAAATAAAAGAGACAACGTTAAGCGGGGCCGCACCGTACTCAGTATTCACCTACTTCCCTAGAAATCTCTTCCCTTTGTAAAAAAGTGAACAGAACTCTTTACATATATAGGAAACCTATAAAGAACTATATTATGCAACCTGGTAATCGCTAGAATGCGTGGTGTTGATTACAGTACCTGTGAAGTGCCAGGTGCGAGGATAACATCTCCTTTGTTCTCAAGAACCGTCTTAACTATAATTATATAAATACTCGGTTATATTAATACTATATAATGATAAAACAGGTTTCTTTACATTCCTAGTCAGCGTTTCAATAAAACTGCCGTTACTAATAGTAAAATATGTCCATTAAATTATTTTTTTAAGGCGCGCAAACGATATTATTTTATGAAGTATCAATATTATCACTACCATGTCTGACATAAAATAATATTTTAATTAATAAAAATAATTACTGCATTATTCAAATCCAGAAGTATTCATTTGAAAATTTTTGATTCCATTTGATTGTAATGAACAATGTTGTAAACATATATATAAGAAACATATATATAGAATAAGAACATTGTGGAAGGGATGGTTGAGGGGAGAAACTGCAGAGGGCGCCCTAGTCGGGAGTATTTGGAGCAAGGGTTCGAGGACATGAGTTGCAGCTTTTATGCTGAGCTAAAGAGGGCTGCATAAGATCGAGAAGAGTGGAGATCGAGATGCAAGATTTTGTTGCTGCAAACCAATCCACTGGATTGATACTACAAAGAAGAAGAATAAGTAGATAAATAAACTTCTATGTAAATATACTTACTACAAACATGTAGTAGGTTATCATGATGTATATTTAAAATAAAATAAAAATGTACACATAAGGTTTAAACAAGTAACATATAATTACGCAGATTAACCACAATATGTACAGAGAAAGCTCCAAAAAAATGAGAATTTCAATGCATTTTTTTTTTATAATAAATCATCATTATTAGTGTAGAGTAATAAATATAATCACACTACACAATATAATGTAGGGTGTTGTATTATGGTATAGATTTCCTTATCGCCTTAGCCTTTTAAATGCCAGTAGGTAGAAGTGTAGCTGTGCACAGCAGGCCGTGAATTTTTAATCAAAATAAATCATTTTTAAATCTTATTTTTATAAATTAAAAACATTACACCTTGAAAGGATATTTAAATGACTTTTTTTTTTTCACCAATTTTATTCGACCAAATTTATTCAATGTCTCTGTATGTTCTATATTTTAAATTAACCAAAAAAACGGGACATATGATGACACAGAGGCTCAAACCAGAGCGAGAATACTCGCTATTTTTCTATAGCCGGCCTGCTGGGCACGGCCAAGAATGCGAGTAATCTCGCTCTTGGCACAGAAGCGGTTAGTACGTATATGAGGAAACAACTCGTTTTAAAACATTAAAAACGTATATGTAAATGTAAAAAGTTAAAATTGATACAACAAATTAACATGAAAAATTTATCAGGTCAGATTTCCTTCGTAGCATATGGGCGATGAGCTGAACAAACATTGCGCAATGAGCATTTCCTTACGGATCGACTCCAATAATCACGCGATTCCGGCAAAATGGCCATTAAAGATTAAAGGAACCCGATTTGTGTGTGGCCGGTCTAATGAGGCGTGGAATGGGCGGGCTCCTGAATAAGACATGGGCGCGCCTCCGCCCCCGCCCTTAACATACACCAGTCATTACACCCAGGTGGGGAGACACCGTGTCTGACACAGAGGCATTTTCAACCATTGAACACAAAAAAAAACATTAAAAATAAATAAACTCGTATATGAAGTAAAAAATGCGATGATTTTTTTTCTTGTTACATTTTCGTTCCACAACGGGAGTACATATATGGTTACTACAAATTAACACTATTCTATATCAGTTGCCTTTCTTCATGCCTCTGCATCTGGAGATCCACATGGTTACATATATGGTTTCTGACGACCTGCAGAGTAGGAGGCGGTAAACTTGAAGAGACGGCATCTATAGTGTGCGGTCGGTCGTATTTTAGGTGATTTTTTAGAAATTTTAAAGAGGCTTGGACCATTTAGTCCTAAGGGGCGGCTCCACCCAAACATATTGCTTGTACATACTGACATCAGCATGATGTAGTCCTTGCTGACTGTTACCGAAAGCCTCGATATACAATCTTTCGTCTCTTATTCCTGGTCGCTTGTCGTGCATTTAGGTGCGCCGTGTTGTGATTTTGGACGGTTCCGCTAACGGGTGTGTTAGTTAAAAATACCACCGCTCGTGGCGCTAGCGAAAGCCGAGACAGCGCGGAGATCGCGAGTTGGTCCCCACCCTTTAACGAGACAAGGTTCCACTGCGGCCGCGCGGCATGTCATCCCGCGTGGTCGGAAACTTTTAATGTGTTTAACGTAAATATAATCAATGTCCTTCTAAAAGAAAGTGTTTGTTTGCTAACCTGCTCCTTATCCTGCCCTCACGCGACTTATTATGTTAATACATAATAAGCAGGTAGATATTTATTCAATGTGATAGTTTAGAAACGTTCTAGCGTCTCACGTAATACATTTTTTAAATAAATTACAAAGAATCAATGTTTCTTATGATTTCGATGTTCATTTTATAATTTAAATAAGTAAATGATTTAATGCACTGGAAACAAATTATTATAAACACCCAAATATTTTTCTTGTACTATAGCCGCAGTCTATCCAAGTTGGCGGGCTCTTGCCCTGGAGTCTCCCGAGAACCGTCTATGTTCCCATGTGGATCTTCGGGTTTACAGGTGTTCTGAGACAAGGAATAGACAATCTGAACTTACAGAACTATGAAATGGCAATTTGCGGTGTCTATATGCACCAAACATGGTAAAAAAATCGAACATAAACAAAAATAAATTGAAAAAAATTAATTATTTTATAGATGAGCCGAAATACACTGTTAATTGAAAAAATAATTTTATCAAGTACAGTAAGAATATAGAACAAAAAAAATAACAGCATGAAATGCATTTAATAAAAAATAAGAATCCTTGATATCGGAATTGGCCTGAAGTTAGTGCTCGTATCGATTCTTCGACCATTCCTCCTCCGAATGCTGATATATGATTGACGTGTCGCCTAACGCGATAATGATGGCTTTCAATACAACCAATAAAACTTTATATCGCCGCCCACAAAAGTGCTTACTTATTTACTTTCGCCAAAACAATTAGCGGTATTTTTTTTTCAATACCAAATTGAGTGAGTAAGGTAATGTGCTCACGTATAAGCAGAAGTGTGTTGGAAACAACACTGTAACTAACAGAATAATAAAGTGTAGTCATTCGATGAGAAATATTTTTCTGTAAAGGTTAAAGGAAAAACAGGTATTTATTAATATAATGCATTAAGAGATTCAATTGTACTTGTATGAAGAAACATTACAAATATAACTATCACTATAAACGCCCAGTGGTTTCCTTACGGAACCGCAGATTTGCGCCATTCAATGTCCTACGGTCCCATACAGGACAAGTGCTTATGGTTCATTTCACAATCGGATTACATTAATTTTTAATAATAGTATTAAAGTAAGTTCATGGAAGAATCTATTGTGCGACGAAACATTACTAACATTGGCCTGCTAGGGCATTGAACGACGCAAATTTGCAGCAAACTGGACGTTTAAAGGTTGATATAAATTGACCATATATTGTATTATTCCCTTATAAAATTATATTTTTTAATTAGTTTACGTATTGTATACAATTTTACAACGTTGTGTAACAAAGAGACAATGAAAATTGGTTAGTATATTATTGTCAAGGTGATCATGTATGTACGAGTATAATAATGTTGTAAAAACTATATGTAAGTATGCCCATTAACTACATTTAGTGTTAGGGAGTACTTTATTAACCTTCTGGGTTTAGCATAATAAACTCACCTCTTGTAAACTCGGCATGAGGAGTTGTTGATGCGCTTGTCCGAGAGATGTCGCCGCCTGTCCTCGAACAGGTCCTTGACGGCAGTCACGCCGAGCACAAACAACACGGGGATCATCGCCACTTCCTTGCCGAAGGCGTTAATCGAGGGGAACCAGTTGAGCAACACTATCAGAATGAAGTACAAGTTCGCGACACGGTGGAACTGTTCTAGAAGGTTCTTCGGGATAAACGATAACAACGTGTATTTCGTCGTTCTCACTTTATTGTCGATTCGTTTTCCGTTTGGATGGTCTTTTTTGGGAGTTTTGGGGGGTATCGTGTGGTTGGGTATAACAGAGCGAAAACGGCGCTCTTCGGTGATTGCCGGGCGGCGTAAAAGGCGCGAAAGAGCGCGGCGCCAAGCTGGGGGGTTTGATGTTCTTCTTAGGGTGTAGATGGACTCGGATCGCGAGGCTTGACGGGAGTGGCCGCGTGCTGAGGGGGCGGCGGGTGCGGGCTCGCGGTGCCCGACGGGGAGGATGAAGTCAGTCCTGGAGCCGGCGCGCGAGTGGCCGGGCGGGCGCGCGCCCTCCACGATCTGGCCTTGGCTGAAGGCGCGCTGGTGGCCGCGCGCGGCGGAGCGCAGCGCCGAGGGCCGCCCGGCCGGCGCGGGCGCGCTGCTCGTGCTGGCGGCGGCCCCGGGCCGGGCGAGGGCGCGCCGCCGTGGCTGACGGAACGCGCGTGCCCGCGCCCCCGCGCCGGGAACAAGTAAGTGTGCTCCGGCGCCTCCAGCAGTCCCGCCTGCGGTGTCGCATTCTCTCCGCTCCCTGCTGTAGACATCCTGATTCATCTGAAATAAACCAAATCGAGCTAACGTTAGAAAAAGTTAAAAAAAGAGGGCGACGCATCTGTTCAATAAAAAGCATTGGAAATTGCCTATATTTCGCTAACTTACTCTGTAATGATAAATAACGTCTCAAAAGAAATCGACAGACGTATAAAACTGGGATGAGCAGCATTTGGAATACTTTACTTAAGTACATTTTTAAAGCAAAATTTCCGCAATATCTTAAAACTAAGGCGTTTAACCAATGCATCCTCCCAGTATTAACTTATGACGCAGAAACGTATAATCTAATAGAAAATCTTATCCATAAATTAAAGGTCACCCAACGTGCCATGGAGAGATCCATCCTCGGAGTGCCTCTAAAAGATAGAATAAAGAGCTCAAGTAGTGGAGGCTACCCAACGAAAAGGCACACTCAAATGGCAATGAGGAGGACATATCTGTCGAAGAGACGACGATCGATTGGGTAGAAAAGTGTTAAAGTGGCGCACAAGAACTGGCAAACGAAGCGTTGGCAGAACCCCCTGCAAGAAAGACTAACGACATCAGAATAGCGGGAGTGGCCTGGATGCGGAAGGCGGAGGATCGAAGAGGACGGAGACTCGTGCGGGAGGCACACAAGTTGATGATAAAGGTGACAATGACTCTGGAATGATGCGACAGCCTATATATATGCTTTCACTTCTATTGTAATAGAATATAAGAGATGTGACAGAAAAAATGTGTCAACCTCTTAGATTTAATAATATAGAAAGTTAACCCAGTCTGTTTTTAAAGTTTCGGCGCCTTAGGTCGGTCGCAATGAACCTGACAGATACACAACTTTAAGATGCCATAGCATCCACATTACTTAAAACTGGTGGACCTTCTTTCGACTTGGCCTTCTTAGGAATATATCAAAATCGGAAATGCAAAAAAAGATTTCGAAAAACATACTTTTATTGGTACAAACTAATGTAATTCAAAACCACCTTTTTATAATACATCACTGAAGTGTTTTTAAAAGTTGTAAATAAAACTTATATAATATTTAAAACTATGTTAAAAAAACAGTAAGATATTTTATTAAAATACTAACAGATCAATCTTATTCAGATTGGGAGGTGTGGGAATCATCAAAATTGGGTGTCAGTTGTTTGCACCTTACCCAGACAAAGTTCCCGTGGCTGAGGCAGATTGGCCACTACCAAGGACTGTTAAGGTGGGTTTAGAAGGTGACTATAAGTTTGGGAACGCTAATCCATCTGGCCAAGGAGTGGTGTCCATATAACCTTCGCCTGATCTCTCAAGTCGTATTGCGACCGACGAAGGGTTAAAAACAATACTTTGATTTAGTCAGGTTCAGAGTAGAACTAGAAAATGTATTAATTATGGAGATACCATCTATGCTTTCACATAAATCCCCAATTGGAGCATATTGTCACAACTAGCGTTTGCCGTGTACTAAATAAATAATAGCACCATAACCTCTAATTTAATCGGTAAAAAACAAGATGTTTAGATGGTTCACTTTTTTAACACTACATTTATCACAAACATTGCTCTGCTAAATTTTCTTAACAGATCCCAAACACATATAGATACATTTACATCACTACCTAACTAGTGGAATCTTTTTCAAACATCCTTACACAGTTCAAAACTGTTACTACTCGTACTTAAAAAAACAGTATGTTAACAAATATGATGTTTACTTTAAATGATTACTTTTATTGTTAGTTGAAAAATATTTCCTAAACATTGTATTACATGCACATATTGTTATTCTTGACATTTCATATTGGTAAAGTATTATTATTTATGTTTAAAATATGGTTGTTCATTTGATGCGCGATCATATAGCAACAGGCATTATGTGACACCAAACCAGATACCAGCTGTTGTTATATCCAAATAACAAAATATGTTATTATTACGTATGTATCAACAATTGAAACAAGTCTAATGATCATACGGTGATATTATTAAATTATGTTAATATTTACTATCCTTTAATACTAGATATAAAATAAATAGAACAGAGCGTTAACATAAGTATCTGCATTTAACATCATAAAAATGAGATATACCTAGGAATCGTCCTCCTATGTTAAATAAATTAAGTAGATAATTCATCAATTTGTAATAATTTGCAAATTAGGTTATAAATTTAAAACTAAAATTTTAAAAACTAATAGCACTTTTGTCATCTAAGTTATAGATCATACGCCTATTTTTCTTTATTACATTAAAATATCAATTTAAACAAACTAAAATAATGTAATACAGTACTGCAGTGCTTTTCGAAAATATTCTAAACATGTAGCTTACTAAAATATTCTCTATCTGTCTTTATTGTTCCATCTGATAAATGTTAATAATAAATTTTTGACGCGAGTTAACCTCAAAATTCAACCCCTCGTGAGACTGCAAAAATTCGTAAACAAACCAACTGTGGAATCCGTCAGCTTAGATAAACGAGGTATGTAATCACAAAGCATTAATTCATCTATTATTTATGTTTAGAGAATTAATTTTTTTTAATCATATTGTACAGCAAGAAAACGTAATTTTGTGTGTGTATATGTAAGTGTTATACATATTTATTATTTATTTTGTATGTCCACGTAGGTAATTTCAAACTATCACAAACCATCTTACAGGGCTATAAAACAATTGACGCACTTTTTAAAAATGTAGATCGATCTTAACGGGTCCCAACATCCTCAAGAGTTAGTTGTCACTTTCATTAAACTGTAACATCTGAAGATCAGAACACAACTCCCACGCCAGCCTAGTTCTAACATCTTCAACAAAACTAAACTAAACTACACGAACTTCTGTCAAGCTATAATTTAATATATTAAATGCAATGTTCAATACAGAGTGCTGTCAAGTGTGTTTTAATATGTGTGTTGGATTTGGGAGAGTAACTTTAAAAGAACATAAAAAAAATCGCAAAACTTTTTTGCAGGCTGTTACCTTTTTCTTCATAACAGACTCCGAGAGTTTCGGCGGCAAGTCCTCATCGAGGAAGACGAGCTTTTGTATTTGGCGAATGTAACATTCCGGCGGTAGCCGACAGTAATAATAATGGGAAAAAACGACACGATTCCTTAACGTGTAAGTTCGCGAGACGCGGCAACAACGCGCGACGAGCTGGCAACGAGACACACAACGAGAGCGCGAGCGCACTTCAGCTTCAAACTAAACTCTGACACGACTGAACACTCGCAGCGGGCAACACTCGCGTGTCAGATACAACGTGTACCAACATTCGCGTAAACAGGAAGTGGAATGTTACAAGCCATTGAAAATAAAAATAATAAAAGACCAACCACCCACTAATGATACAAAATGAACGGAGCCAGGTTTTTTTAATTTTATTAAGTAAGAAAACTCGCAAAAGTGAAGAGTAAATTATGTAGACTTTTTTGTACCTAGTGAGTTCGTTATATATTTAAGGATATCAGTTTAGCACATTAACCCAATGTCCCCAATGCTTCGACCATATGCAATTAAAAGGCGACTCACCTCTATAGGGGTACGCTGGTCTAAATTTGTAACATATAATGAAATAATGGAGAAAAACGAACACAACAGCTTTTCATCGTTCAGGCATACACGAGATGACGATGCACATATATCCATATGTCCATGAAAGCAATAACTATAGTCGTTTTATTAGAGTGGTGGATTTTTAGCGGTCCTAATTATAATATATATTTAAGTTGATTTTCATTTGTTGGTTCTAACATACTAGAGAAGCTGAAAAAACATTTAAATTCTAATGCTACAAATTTACATTTGGTTTAAAACGGTAGTTCGAATATTAGTACATATATTTATAAACATACATATTTTGAAATTATAAACATATTTTGACTAATGTTGGGTGATTGGATAAAGTATTATTCTTTTTTGATTTTATGTATATATATTTTTATCCAATTGCCAGCAAGTCATTCAACCGTCAATATCATCTTTGACGAGAAATTGATTAATTTTATATATTTTTCCAACAATCATGAATAATAAATTGTGATACGGGTAAGATATTTTTTATTTGCTTCTCTTTCAATCGATACATAAAATACGTATATTGTTCTTGCTATTTTATTTTTCTTAAGGACAAATTAAAAAATAAATTTATGTTCCTTACTAGTTAATTCTAAAATGAATTACATATATTTTAACGTTATTTTTTTAAACATCACTTTTAATCAACTAACTGTTTTATTATTATTTAAATATATGCTCGTAACAGGTGTCTTGGTTTTAGGATTAATTCTAGATTTTTGTAGTTCTGTGATATAATCCATATACCTAATCTGCATGACTCACGGAATGGAATTTCGTGGGTACCGTCATTTTGTAAGAAAATATTTGAAAAATAATTTAAATGGTAAATAAAATGATATATACGATGTCAAGTTATTTAAAAACATCTTAAAACCTACATATTTATATTAAACTAATGTAATAGGTCCTCATTATAATAATAAACTTATTGTTTTGTATACATTGTTCAAATTTATATTTGGTCAAGTAAAAAATTTAATTATTAGATTAAACTGTTTCATAATAAATCTCACATATAGCTTTGAATGTTGCACAATTTTATTTATCAATATAACGACCATTTTGTTATTTTTTATTAGGTATGAATAATTTGTATGTCTAGCTCACTTCACAGTTCATAGTGTCAAATCGGGCTGGCCGAGTTGGCTGTTAGGTTGGTATTACACTTTTGACGTAGTGCGTTTGCAGGCGGTCCGACATTTGTATCAAGCTGGGAGTGTTCCCATATCATTTTCTTTGGTGACGTCTACAACTAATCTCCCACAATGGATGAAGAATATGACGCGATCGTCTTGGGAACCGGTCTCAAGGAGTGCATCCTCAGCGGGATGCTGTCGGTGTCCGGAAAGAAGGTCTTGCACATCGATCGGAACAAGTACTACGGCGGCGAGTCCGCGTCCATCACGCCGCTGGAGGAGCTCTTCTCGCGCTTCGGTGCCCCGGCTCCCGATCAGACTTACGGTCGCGGGCGCGACTGGAATGTGGACCTGATTCCCAAGTTCCTCATGGCCAACGGCCTTCTCGTCAAGCTGCTCATCCACACGGGCGTCACGCGATATCTCGAATTCAAGTCCGTCGAAGGCAGCTACGTATATAAAGGTGGCAAGATCTCTAAAGTGCCCGTCGATCAGAAGGAGGCGCTCGCCTCCGATCTGATGGGCGTCTTTGAGAAACGCCGCTTCCGTAACTTCCTTATCTACGTGCAAGACGTGCAAGAAGACAATCCCTCTACATGGAAAGACTTCGACCCGAGCACCTCCAACATGCAGGCGCTATATGATAAGTTTGGGCTCGACAAGAACACCCAGGACTTCACCGGACACGCTCTAGCGCTGTACCGCGATGACGAGTATCTGCAGCAGCCGGCGCAGCAGACCATCCGGCGCATTAAGCTGTACTCGGACTCGCTGGCGCGCTACGGCAAGTCTCCCTACCTGTACCCGCTGTACGGGCTCGGCGAGCTGCCGCAGGGCTTCGCGCGCCTGTCGGCCATCTACGGCGGCACCTATATGCTGGACAAGCCCATCGACGAGATCGTGCTCGGTGAGGGCGGGCGCGTGGTTGGCGTGCGCTCCGGCACTGAGCTGGCGCGCTGCAAGCAAGTCTACTGCGACCCCAGCTACCGGCCCGAGCACGTGCGCCGCCGCGGCCAGGTCGTGCGCTGTATCTGTCTGCTGGACCATCCCATCGCGCAGACCAAGGATGCGCTGTCCACGCAGATCATCATCCCGCAGAAGCAAGTCGGCCGTCGCTCCGATATCTACGTGTCGCTCATCTCGTACACGCACCAGGTGAGCGCGCAGGGCTGGTTCATCGCCATGGTGTCCACCACTGTGGAGACGGCCGACCCGGAGGCCGAGATTCGGCCCGGGCTGGAGCTGCTGGGCTCCATCCGCCAGAAGTTCCTCAGCGTATCCGACTACCTGGAGCCCACGGAGGACGGGCTGCAGAGTCAGGTGTTTGTGTCTGAGTCGTACGACGCGACCACTCACTTCGAGACCACCTGCCTGGACGTGTTGGACATCTTCAAGCGCTGCACGGGCGAGGAGTTTGATTTCTCCAAGATCAAGTTGGAGCAAGGTGACGAGGAGCAGTAAGGGGCGGTGCATAGCTTTTACAGGAATATTGTATAAATCACTTAGGGCATCGGGAGGGAGAAGGCGTCCCGTTTAAATCTTTTAGACGTGTAAAGTTAAGTTGTATCTGTATATGTTTTTATGTTTGAAGCTTCGACATTTTGGATAGTTATGTGGATTAGAATAAATGTATGCGTGCCGATTTGAGACGGTATTCCCCTCCGTACGAATGTCGTACTTCTGTGAGGTCGTCGAATACGATGTGATCCAATTAAAATTATCAAAAACTACTTTATCATCGTAATAAAATAAATAATATAATAATCTACCAAAAACGTAACTAGGCTGACATTAAGATAAATCGTTTATAAGTTTCATATTAATTTTGAAAAAAAAGTTTTACAGCTTTCGCTTCCGACTTGCATTTATTGCCCGCATATTAGTCGCCAAACCCTCGGGCACCGCATCGCGCTGCATTCCATTCGGTATATGAATATATTTGTATTTTGACTTCTAAGGCCATTCGTGTATGTATGTCTGGATACCAGTGGTAATAAATAAAAATGTCAATTTATTAGTCCGTTTGTTTAATTAATAAAATGTATTCATGTATCATTTTATAATCTTCAAACAATATAAATAGTCATCTCTACACCCGATATAAAGTAAGTCATCCTTGACAACCGGTGAAGAATAAACTTCTCCCGGTAATTGATGCCGCCGCACTACGGCGCCGGCCGAGATGTCCACGATGTCTATGGAGCCGTCTGTTGAAGCACAAACAGCTGTCTCGGAGTCTGCAATACACGGTGTAGCATACATCTCAGATGTATGCAGTATCTTTCTTCGAAGAATTGGTTCTTTTTGTTCATAAGAAATGTGGTAGGTGTGGCGGTCGTGGCACCCGAAGGCTAACACTTCCGTGTTCCCCGCTAGGTACCGGGAACACGAGGAGAATATTAAACCTTCCGTCTCGAACGTCCACAGCTGAAAGAAGATGAATGTGATGATGGAGATTACTATATAGTTGAAAATTTATATAAAATCTTACAAATATTCATTGAATTATGTGATCACACGATTCGTGTTGCGGAAATGAATTGTTTTAAAATTTAAGTATGTAATGACTTATTCTTATAACATGTAAAATGATATATTTGAGGTGGTTGGACACAGTCGCTTGGCTTTAAGATTATTAAGTTCCATTTTGATATATATACCCAAAGGATGAAATTTATTTATGGTAATCATTTTTTAATGGCTCAAATATAAGTTCCAAAAACAATGAAAAGTGTATTTCTTCATCTCTACTTTATTATAAAATCATTATTTGTTACAAGGAAAACAAGGTAAATAAATAAATAAATATTTATAATTTATTATGGATCTCAAAGTGAATGCTCAAAACATTGAAAACATTATTTGTTGTAAAAGGATCATAAGGTTTCTCACCGCATCACCAAAAACCACATCCAAACAGTGCAGTTTTTTATTGACTTCAGAAATAATTAACTGTGTTTCATTTTTTACAAATATTGGATTTGCAAATACTGGACTGAGGAGGAATTTCTGCCATTTTATTTCCATCAAATCATTTGATTTGAATATTATGGAGACACACCTGCCTTCCAATGTTGCTGCATATATACAACCATCTGAAGATGACAGAAGATCGGCTGAAATACCTTTTTTTCCGACCTTAATATTCGATACTTTTTTTCCTGTCTGAAATTGATACATTCACCAAATTATAGTAATTAAAAATATATGTGTACTCAAAGGTAGTAAATGTCTTAACTGTTTTATGAATAATTTTAATAATTTGCGATGAAATAAATTATACCTCTGCACAGAAGCTCCAAATAATACTATCATAGGTAGCTATATATATTTTTGATTTTATAATACAAGCTTTACTTTTAATCATAGCTTGCAAGGGAACATTCCATAGAGTTTTAAAATTTTCCAATGATATGCAAAAAAATGATCCATCATAACATCCAAAGCTTGCACACATTTTACTTTTAATTTGGAAGCAAAAAATGGACGTTTCTACACGAGATGGAACATCAACTACATATATTTGAGCTCCAGTTTTATGATCTAAGATTGCCACTTTTCCTGCATGGCTTCCAACAAGTACATATGAGGTGTGGCTGTAAGTAGAAAACATAATCAAATAATATTTGCAAAAAGATTTAAAGATAAAAAAAAATAAGAGATAATATTTTAGAATTATTGCAAAGTTTGAAGAGATTACTATTCCAATATTTTACAATTTTATGATAAGATA
This sequence comes from Glossosoma conforme, assembly GCA_022606575.1. Lineage (NCBI taxonomy): Eukaryota > Metazoa > Arthropoda > Insecta > Trichoptera > Glossosomatidae > Glossosoma > Glossosoma conforme. The sequence continues at coordinate 1,546,503 of JAGTXR010000133.1, forward strand.
AATAATAATAAAGGTCATTACTCTGGCATATTGTGTATAACTGGCGATGAGTCAACACACTTGCCTAAATTGAATTTCCAAATCACTTCAATTTTATCAGGTATATTGTTATCATGTTTTCTTTTTTTGGAGTTTACAGTTTCCGATATTTCAATATTATCTGAGCACACAGCATGTTCATTAACTTCTAATGATGGTTTTGTATTTCTTTCTGCGATAATATGGCTTAAAGGTTCTTCTTGATTGTGCAACATTCTATGATCCAAGTCATCTAATATATTTGAAAGGGAAATATTAGTATTTAATAGAGACACAAAAACATCTGGATAGTGTTTATGAATGATATTTTCAAACTTATTCATTAATTGCATTGCACTCATTGAAGTGCCACCTAAGTCAACAAATGATTTGTGTTTTAAATATTTAAAGTTTGGTTCAGCATTTTCAAATATTTCTTTCAGTAATGCACAAAATACCTCTTTATGACTCGATTGTGTTATCTTGTTAAGACACAATTTATTGTAAATGTTTCTTATCGTTTTTATTGAAACTTTTCCATTTTCGTTGAGAGGTATACAATCAATCTGATGCAAATAATCTGGCATCGAATTAGTGTTCAAATGTGTTTTCAAATGACTGAATAATTTATCTTTTATATCCTTCACTTCTAGGCAGGAATAAAATAAACAGATGAAATTATTATCGTTTAGATGTAAACATGCGCATTGGTGAACGGCATGAAATTTTAAGCATTCTTCTTCGATCTCTAATAAACTAACTTTATTTCCAAATCTCTTAATCACCCTATCTTTTCGACCTTTAAAATAAATTAAATGGTCACTCTTTATTTCACCAATGTCTCCAGTATTTCTCCATAAGATAGTGTCATCTGCAAATTCATTATTTTTTTCTGGATCTATTAAATACTCAGCTATCTCTGGTCCGACTAAACACTTCCGAATACTACCTCCTAAAAAATGATATTTAGATTAAGTGATTCATTATAGACAAATATATATATATAATAAAGGTCTCAGTACCTAAAATCATGAAATATTGTGTGTATAATTATATTTACTTTACCTATGTTAATCACTCCAACACCTTTGCTTACTGTTTGTCCATAATCATCACATACTTTCAACAGAGTTTGAGAGAGAGTTGCACCCAAAGATATTGTAGTATTATTAGCATCAGCAGGAAACGTGACCTTTGCCACTGAAGCCCAGCAAGACACCTCAGTGATACCGTATAGATTAAATATTTCAGTCTTATTATTTGAATGTTTTATTTTACAAAGTTTGTCATAACAAGAGAATGGTTCCCCACCTAATGCTAAAACCCTAAGTGGAGAATTATCACCTAAAATTATATTTAATATATCTCCACATTTGGTTAATTTTGATGGGGTGGTTTGCCATATTGTGACACTATGGTTCAAATTAGTTTCTTCTGAAGGCAATAACGCATCAAGCTCATTCGGGCAAATCATTAATGCGGCTCCGGACATTGCCGCCAGGTATATTTCTATGATTGAAGGATCAAAGGTTAACGGCGTAGAAAAATAAATAACATCTGATGACTGCACGTTGAAAATATTTTTAAAATCTTCAATGTTAGGTTCTATGCATTTGTGGAATACCCCAACATTTTTGGCTACGGACGTTGACCCAGATGTTTTAATGTAGTATGCAATTTCTTTTCCTCTATAATCACTTATTTTTGATTTATCTTTATTTACCATTAAATATAATTCGACTTTAGGAATGGAAAGGAGATTTGATAAATTTTCACATTTGAATCTTTCACGTAGATAGGTTGTAGAAGTTGAAAATATTATATTTATTTTTAAATCGGATATAATTGACTGAATATGTGTGTCATCTTTTTTGTCATCAAGAAATATGAAAGAACAGCTGCATCTGTGAATTCTGCAATGTAAAAAAACAGGTGAGTATGTATACTATTTTTACTAAAAAAAACCTCATAGTTTATGGTGATACTTTGTGTTTAAATAATCTTAAAAAATAAATGTATACTTTTTTAACGAGAAAAATATTCACAATATTTTCTGGCTGAGTAAAATGTCTTAATTGACATACCTTTGTATATAAGCAATCAAAACCTACCACAATATTGTGATGAATACAAAGCTATTAAAACTTACACAGATAAAATTGTAGGTATCAAAAAATGATGGTTTATTAAAATTCCAATTGTATTTTCTTTTTGTAGCTGTTGCGAAATAGTGCTGTATATTACTTGTGACGCTTGAAACAATTTACCGTAAGTGTAACGTATATGAGAGCCATTTTGGTACATAAAAACAGCTGTGTTATTTTCAAATTTAGATGCTGCTCTGCTAAAAATTTCCCAGTATGAAGTCATATTTTGTAATATTAATTTACTATTTTCATTTTTAAACGAAGGAATCAAATCAACATGAAGACTAATAAATATGTATAGAAAACGTCAAATTGACATTTGTCTGTTATGTTCTTTTTCGTCATACCAACTGTCCAACTTTATAAAATGGCTATTGATCAGTACGATAAAAAATACCTAAATTGTTACGTATTTGAATACCTAGCCGTGAATGGTGTCACATAAAGCCGTATTTAAATCAAGAAAACTATTCTATTCTCACACTTAAAATCAGTACAGAAAATTTCATTGGCATTTGATGGTTAATTAACCATTAAACGGTCTAAATGAGGCTTAATATAAATAACATTAAGGTTATCAACTGACAAAACTTGGTGAAACTGCATAATGAAAATTTTAAATTAATTTTAATCAATAAAATAATAAATTAAAAATATTTAGTTTTGATTCACATTTATTTTCACTGATTACATGTTTCGGTCTCCCTGGAGACTTATCAGTTAATTTTTTTTATTAAAATTAATTTAAAATTATGCTTAATATAAAATTTATACAAATATTTTTCTTAAAAATTACTTTTATATTTGTAAAATGCTATTGTAATTAAAAAAACGAAGTGTTTAATTTTACTAAAAATGTATAGAAAACTACTGATTGAGAATGATAAATCTCCGCATAGATTCTATGATGTGGATCTAGCGCAGAAATTTTATGATCGCGCATTACCTTTCAAAATCAATCAAAAGTTATACGTAATTCGCACTGTAGGTACACACTATTTTATATTATTCAATATAATTGATTGTATAGGTTTTGTATAGACGTCTTTACATACTGTACATATGCGGCTTTCAGAAACCATTAATTTTCTGTTTCTATGATAATTTGGTTCTTCTCACCTTACAAACTGCCCTGCCCTGCAAGCATTTCAACGTACGTATTATAGAAATAATTATTTTATTATGTTATGAACTTTGTTATTAATTGCCGTACACAGGATAATTCATATGGAAACTAATGCTTTGTACCGTACCTGGGACGCATCTTTATTTAGATGCAATCAAATGATATTTAGTAAAACGTTCTTTTTTTGCTGTCTCTGGATGGAAAAGATTGGCCGGAGGAGGTCCAAAATTCCGTTTCTAGAGGGCACCGCGTGGAGGTTCTTTCCATGCTCCCTCAAGAGTGGCAAGAACCTTGACTGGCGGACCTGGAAGTTCTTGAACAGCTTAAGAACCGGAGTTGGTAGAACAAAGGACAACACGAAGAAGTAGAAGAAGTAGCATAACATGCTGAGACGAGCATACAATTATTTATTGGTTTATCGTTAATTTTCAAAGTCAACTTTTTGGTTAGCTTTTAATTAAATCTCAGAAACTATTAATATTCCTTAAATTCATCATATATTGATTTATATGAACATTTCAAGAGCGTAAATCCGGGGTTCGTATTTATTTTTGGAAATGTCAAAAATATTTAAGTAATTACGACTAACGAGGACATTGGGAATATGTTATTAATGTCCATTTTGATCCAAAATTATGTTTAATGTGTATTTATCATCCAAAAAGACACATTTCATGAACACATTTTTTATTATTAGATTAATTAATACCTACAACTTGAGTGAAATACTTCAATAATTACATACATTGTAACAACATAGATAATTATAACAATGTTTTGATTTTGGATGTTAAGCAGCCTGTTGGATTGTAATTTAAAGACACCATAGCCAATTGTTTTCTCAACAGTTACTAACCAGATGAGGACACAGTATTGAAAGAGTCGAGAATTTTAGATGTACGATAAATTTACTAAATATTTTTTTTTATTTTTTTTTTTATTATGTACATATTTTATTAAATATCTGCATTATTATTAGAATTATCATTTTATTTTCCATTTTTTAAGTAATATAAATAGTACGTACGTTTATAGATCATTTACTCTTGATCCAAAGTTATTTTCAAATTTGTGTGTATTATTTTACCTCGATTTTATCTCGACGATATTGAAGGCTGAATACCGCGCAAGGAATATGAGGGAGACTGTATCTGGCTGACTAATGTTTGACAAATTATATGACTAGGAATGTCTTTTAGAATAACGCAACTACCGTCATCAGCTGTGTGCTAAATGACCATCAAATTGTGATTACCGATCATAAAAGCATTTTCCTTTCTCTTCCATCGCGCGTATTTGTTCTATGAATCGATTTTTTTGAGCCGTATGATCTCATTCCTGTTTCAATTTTTCATATTTTTAGTGGTTGTGAAAATACAAATCATTTAGATACTTTGACGTTTACTGGGTTATTTTTTAAATAACTTAGTGCTTCCATGAGTATAAAATAATGGAAACTTGTTACAACTATAAATAGATTTTTCTCTTTATTGTTCTCTTGATTTTAGAATAATCGAGTGACTTTAGTATAATCGTTAATATTATACTTTCACTTTACATACTTACTTGTTCTTACGAAAAGAATGTTAGCAATTTTTATTTTTATTCGGATTTTATAAAGTTTAACGTAAATTCTCGATGGTCTTCTTCACGACATTGTGGAAGGGATGGTTGAGGGTAGAAACTGCAGATGGCGCCCTAGGCGGAGTATTTGCATCAAGTGTTGACATGAGTTGTAGCTCTTATGCTGAGCTGAAGAGGACTGCAGAGGATCAAGATGAGTGGAGATCGAGATGCAAGATTTTGTTGCTGCAAACCAATCCACCGGATTGATACTACGAAGAAGAAGAAACGTAAATTTAGTACGTGTTGACTTATTACAAAAAAATATGAATTTATTGTGCTTATTTAGTATTACCTACTTAATTTTTAATGATTGTTTATTTGATTATTTTGACAACGAAGTTATTTTTTTATTCGTTAAACTATATAGTGTTTCATATTTCAATCAAGTTCTATGAATATTTTTATAAATACAAAAAAAATATTTCTTTTATTACTCGGTTACATAAATATTGTGTTAATAAAAAAGCGGCTTAGATTTCAAGGTTAGGGAGGGTGCGTGTTTTTCAGTGATAAGTAAGAAGAAGAAAATACAGTGGATATGACTCACGTAACTTACAAGTACAAAAGGTAGTATGTAATGAATTACGTGTACGTACTTTTAACTAGTTTTTATTCTTCCTCTCACCTATGGGTATGGTATGTTCGAGGGGTTAAAGTGATAAAGTGGTCGCGAGTTCCATTCCGAACTTTAATAATATATATATTTTCTAAAATGAATATTTGAGTTCTAAATTATTTTTACACGTATTCATAAATACCCACTATTAGCGTGAAACTGATCATTCATCTAATAATTCATGTGCTGGAGTTGCACAGAATCTCAATATTGAAACAAGGTTTCTGATTTTTTTAAATGTCTATTAGAATTTTGTTTCCAGTTAGAATGTTTATTTACTCTAATTTATATCGAATTAGATTTGTTTATTTAACATAATAGAAGTTCCAAATTTATGGAGTTCCGTACAAACATTAAAATATTATACATAGATACGACATAACAAATAATTAAAAATAATATAAAGATTTTTCAAATATAATATAAAATAATAGGTAATATACAGATATATTGTGTATATTATAGAAATAATTACACTTTGAACAATAATTATACAATCACAAAGTATACATTCATGCTTTCTGGCTTCTGGAAACCAGTGGAAACCTTAGCATGAGACCACTGCATGTGGTAAAGTTGTATATAATCTAAATTAATGGTAAGCAATAGTCGTCTCGTTAACACACATTCACAGTCAGCCTCCTTAAAAACGAACGAGGAACGAATCTTAGACTGTAGTCTAATAACGCTGGTCCGGAATAACGGAACCGGGGTAAATTACCCCAAATAGGGTAAAAATGTGTTTCTTGGGGTAATAAGGAAATTTTTCAAGTTTGCTATTTCATACAACATACTATTTTTATGTAACTTTTTTGCTATTTTCCGTGTAAATTAATTCAATAAATAATGTTTATTTCAACATACATTGATTGTCTTCTTTTCAAAATGGGGTAAGGGGTAATATCAACTTACACAAAAATATTTTAGGGTAATATTGATTTACGCAAAAGTATTTTGGGGTAATATTGATTAACGCAAAAATATTTTGGGGAAATATCGACTTAAGCAAAAATATTTTGGGGTAGTGGTTAAAAAAGTTCCCCGACCGCTGCGCTAATAGATCAACGCTTCATATATATTATTAAGTAATCTGCGACTGGGTTCGGCGTCTTCGCAAGGGAGCCAGAGGACGCGTTGTACAGGCGTCGCGGCTCTTGTTTCGGGTCCCCGAGTCCCAGCGTCCTTTTCGTCCTTGGCGTCTCCAGGCGTCCCAGCGTCCTCAGCGATCTCCAACGTTTGCAGAATTTCAAGCGTGAAGTGACAAGACTTGGTGCATCGGCAATCGGGGTCAGCTCCGGTGCATCGCGGGGAGGAGCGGGAGAGGCTTAGAGGACGAGGGCCAGAACGACGGTATCGACAAGAGCGCGCGCAACGCCCCAAAAAAACAAGCCCACCCCAAAAAACTTCTACTATAAGTCAAACTGATGGAGTTTAAGTTGAAGTGATGATTATTCCGCCTTTTATGCTCCTCCCGTGTCTATATTCCTTTTTTGAAGATTATCGACCATCAAAAACTACGCTGTAATTCAGCGACAATTAAAAAACATGCATTAAAATATATATAAGAGACTGAGGACTATTTTATGCGGAGTATAGATAATAAAGGTTGTCATTTTGGAAGAGTATACTCAAGTTCATGGGAACTTTTATAAAAAAACAGTAATTTAATAACATTATATGATAACTAGCAATCGCACATTCTATCCCCACTGCTGTGCTTTGCTTGGCGTGAAAGATACAACCGTTTTCTATCCACTATTCGATGTACTATTGTAACTAACTTCGCAGCAATTCTTTTTTACGAATTCGGTGTAAGTGTTGCAGGTTTGACAGGTTACAAAATCATTTACGCTAAATGAACATTCTTGCTCGCGCTCTATTTCTATAGTAAGTTCGTTTTGTTTAAATACTCTAAATTCACCATCAAATGAACTCGAATATTGAAATGCTTGACCGATATTCATGGCTGGTGCTTTTATTAACTAAGACTCGATGGATGGATAAGATGCTTTACGGTACGTACTCGGAGTAATAATCTATTGAATTATATAAAACTACGAGGCCTATTTACACGGGGGATACAAATTGTATAATTGCTCAACTATTTATTAGAGATACAGCTATACGAACAAAGTGATCTGTAAATCTATATCTCTTTATAAATACACTGCTGTAATGACAAATAATGACAGTTCGCCAAACTTTGCAACATGAAATGTGGACACAGACGTAGCTATACTCGTACATATATAATATATAAGCAATTAAGTAATTCGTACGTTAGTTATTTATGGTTAATCCTTCTTTAAATAATACATCTAATTATACTAAGCACGGTCGATACCAACGTTACAAATACTAAAAAAAAAAAACTTTAAAATAAGGTGATAATCAAATCCGTTCAATATTATACAATTACTGTATACGAGTATATTAAATTATAAGGCTCATATGTATAAAAAATATTGCATTCGTGTTATTAAAAAAAAGACAATTCGGTTTATTAAAATTAGTTTAAAATAAGAAGAATTGTTAAGAACGTATATGTTTTATCTTTAGTGAAATAACAACTACTAAATGCAATAAGTAATTTAGTGCATTTCCTCTGGGGAGCGAAGGTTTTTAAGAGGCTCCAAATTATCCGTTCTTATCATATAAAACACTCAGGAAACGGCGCAGTAATACGAAAATATGTACTTTAATTGTAATTTTGAAAGTAAAAAATATAAATAAAATAAACAAAAGTAAAGTAAATCAATAAAATATTAATTTTAATTTTTAAAGCACTTAATAATGTATTATCCACTTTACTTGCACGGTGGCAGATTTTCAACTGTCGTTAAAAATGATAGTACACGATGGTCACATTGAAGCACTTGCTTAGTGATAAATACGATAAAAAGTGTACAATTGAGATAACTAAAATTAAATTAATTTTATATATTTGTTACATTTTTTGTAATTATTAAAAAAATTATAAATTACATTCATTATTTACAGCTTAATGGTGAACGGGCAAAATCTCTTAAATGACAATACAAAATATGATCTAAAACTCTTCACAACTTCATCATCAATTAGTACAAAATAGCACATCGTTTTTTATTAAATTAATTTACTGACTAATTGAATCTAATTTTTAATAAAAAATAAATAATAATTTGGTAAACTAATATACAATATTGTTTTATAATTGATTAAGCAAGTTAAAATATATGAACAATTTTTTAACCCCTACACAAAAATGGGACAGTGTCTTTGCCATTATTTGTTTCAATGCGACGGCCTTTCCTGTAGTCTTGATCAGTTGTTCGCAACATTTCGTAAATTATGTAATTTTTTGCCTTTAATAACTTTTATGTTATACTTGCAAAGTGACACAATTTAATTTATGATATTTATCGTATATCTAGCTGTTTGAATTTGAATTTTATGAGTAAAAGGTCTGATTGATTATTGTTCGTAGATGTGATAGGTACATTTGCTAATACGTAAATACGTATTACTGATAATTTAATCGATTTTACATAGTTCATCGACCAAAGTGGAATAAAATATACGAGCAATCTTCATGCATTTTGCACTGATTTTTCTTTGTCTCAATTTATTTTTCATTTTATCTTTTTGAATAATCAGATGGCCACTGTCCATTTTTCTATAAAAGTCATTTAAAATCATTGAATCATATGCAATTATGTAAATAAAATAATGTTTCAAATGTACATAACACCTAAAGATCAGTATAGAATTACTTTTTCAATTGGTAAATAAACCCTTTATTTGCATATAACCACAACACAAATATGTAAGGTACCAAAATGGAAAGAAAAAAATTAAAATTAGGTAAGATAGATTTTGAATATTATTAAATTAGTGAATATATTCATTAAGTTATCAACATTTTAGATGTCAATTACTTATTGACTAAATAATCATTCTAATCAGTGACATGATTTTATTTTTCATTCAGAAAACCGCAAAATTTTCCTATATTTAAGAGAAAAATAAATAGTACCACAGCTATCATTCGTTGCAAAAATACACTACAACTTATACAAAAATGTAGTTCTAAAGAAAGCAGTAGAAGTAGTAGAATAATAAAAAGTAGAAAATGGCGAAGAACATAAGAAAAAATACATATATTCTAGTTTTAAGTATAAATAAAAAGTATTTACAGAGTTTTCCATATCGTTGCGATATCTCTGACTTAACCCCCAGATCAAGAGAGTTTTTTAATACAAAAATGAGCTATATTCAATCAATAAGTAGAGAATTTTGTAAAAAATGCTTTACAATATGTCTATGTTACTGTATGGTCAGGCTCGTCCAAACATAGTCGAATAAATCATTGAGTCTAAGGTTAATTTTTAACGATATTCAGGCAGCATAAAAGACCAAAGTAGGGGTAAGTCATCATCATAATCAGCCTGTGTCCGTTCACTGCTGAACGTAGGCCTCCCGCATGAGTCTCCATCCTCTTCTATCCTTCATCAGTCTATCTTGCAGGGGGTCGGCCAACGATAAGTACACTGTGTTGTACAACAGTATTCACTGTGTCCGTATGGTCACGCTCGTCCAAAAAAAGAGTAATGTATTTTTTCTGTTTTTATTTTTATTGGTAACCTAAATATAATTTAAAATAGAAAAAATAATAGTGCACGCATCGGTGAGTTCAGAGTCGGCGGCTTACGCGTATTTGCGCTTGCGGCACGTTAAGGGTAGGAGGGCGCCCGTGCCGGGGTTGGCGGCCGCTGCGGGGCGCGGGGCGCGGTGCCGGTGCCGGTGCCGGCTGCCGGGCCGCCAGTCTGCCGCGCACAGCCGCAGCGCGCGCACGAGCCGCGGGTGCCGACATGCGGCGCCGCTAGGGATGCCCAGCCTGCTGGCGCTTGTGGCCGCCCTGGGCTGCCTGCGGCTGGCCCCCGGTAAGTCCCCCCCACCCCCCGCCCGACTATCGATTGCCGCTCTGCTGCAGACGTCTTTCTCATTTCTCGAATCGAATTCCAAATTCAAAAAAAAACCTCATTTTTCCAACCGCCTACACGTTAATGTTTCCATGCAAAAAAAAACCTTTCTAAATTCAACCCCAATTGACCGAACGCCGAATAAAAAACTCTTTAATCTTTAAATTGATCTCTTTTCACATAACCCATATTAAATTTAATTTAAACAATCACTGAAAAAACCGCAGTTGTTAAAAACTAAGAAGAATTTTTCTCGCACGTTTAGTTATTTTCACAATTTTCACATATCAATTATATTTACTTTTAATTAAGAATTTGATTTAAAAACATTATTTCCATTGATCTTGTACTGTATTGAATTAAAATTGTACAAATTTCTGCGAAAAAATTCACTTTCGTCGCTGACAATTACCAAAAATTTTCACTCCCACACTGACGTGTTTTCAGAATTATCCAAGATCAAATAATATTTACATATTTTTTTTACATAATCATGGTGAGGTTATCTAATGCCAAAACGATTTGAGAATGACAGTTTTTCATTGATCTCAAATTTATTAAATTTCAATATAAAATACGCGGAAAATATTTCTTCCGTCGCTGAAAAACTATTTATACTTTACACTAGCACGTTAAAGTGGTTTCAGAATCTTTACGCTTCAAATAATGTAATTATGATCACTTTTGTATTGATATTGAAAAAATGAGGTTATCTTACGTGAATTCGATTGGTGAATGAGACATATTTCCACTTCCTGTATTAATTGATTTTATATCAACCCCTTTTATGTCATAATGTTGTGGTCTCTCCTTTTTTTAGCAGAAAATATCAACTCTTTTCGTTATGTTCCGAAAGTGTTAATTTTAAGTGACATCATATTACTCGTCTGACGATTAGTTATTGCATTTTTATAATGTGTATGAAATTTCACCATAATGTCAATCGTGCATTATCACAAAATGTCAAACGTAATTTTATTAGGTGGATAATTTCCCATTAATCTAAACATTTTTAAAAGTTCAACGCAATTTTTATGGAATCGTAAATTTAAAAAATTAAGCACGTGTCGAAAAAGTGCTTAAATCAGCCGATAATTTAACACTATCCAGTCCGCGCGTTACGCGATTAAACTTACGCTGGAGGCCGACTGTTTTTTAAAGACTTGCTAAATCTACCGTCGTGTGTTCAAATAAAATTAAATATGACCCTCACTGAAAAGGTTTGAGATCTTTGAATTATGGTCGAAATAAAAACAACACACATGTTGTGTGATCGGCCACTAACGTTTGAAAAAAACATCACAAGTTGTCTATAGTTTGCCGCTAAGCGTTGGCGGAACGATCACACACATGTTGTGTGACCGGCCTTTAACGTTCGGCCTGGTGATTACACACATATTGTGTAATCGGACTGGATAGTGAATGATGAATTTTAAGTCATCTATTGTATATTGTGTGCCGCTCCGGAAAATGGAAACGTTCTTTAGGTGTATACTGTAAAAATACCATTTATTCAAATGGGGAAAACGTCTACGAACTCGCATTTTTTCTATTATAATTATTGTGATTTTGAAGATATTGAAGTGAGCAGATATAAATACAACCTCAATACTCCATTCTTCTTTCCAATAAACGTGGATTACATTTTTTACCGTTGCCCAGTTGATTGAAGCCTTACACTCAGGCACCCAACGCTTTCCACGTACGCTTGCATTATTTTCTTATATTACGTACTCTACATTGACAAAACGGATCTATTGATGTTGCAATATACGTAGTAAAAGACTTGCGAATATTCCATTCTGAGAATAGTTGCATGTTTAAACACTTAGACTAGAATTCATCATAATACATTGTAAATCCGCTTATTATATTTATATTTGAGCTAGAAAATTGAAAAACTCTGATGTGTGCATAAAATGTAATAATTTATTGCTTATATTAGTTACATTCATCTGAACCATTGATTATGAAATAATTGACGAATATGCATCGTATATTTTATTATCTAACTAAAAGAAAAAATAAAGATTAAATATTTTCTTATAAGTATCCAATAAGATTGATTACGTTAGCGTAATTTACCAAACAAAGGTATATTACTTATAATTAATTCTCACGTTTCATTGCTGACCAATTAGAATGATGCAGATGGTAGAAACACGTGGGCGCTACGAAATGTGGTATTACTATATTCCATATTTATCAACTGACAATACTCAGTGAAACTGCATAAGTATAATTTTAAATTATTTTTCATTTAACAAATTAAAAATATTAAGTTTTGATTGACATTTATTTTGAATGATTACTTGTTTTGGTCTCCCTGGAGACCATCTTCAATAATGGTTAAATTACGTTACATATATTATATTATAAACTGGCAATGTCTAATACTTATCTATATAAGCCACTGCCAGTTTATAATCATCTTTCACCATTAGTGAAGATGGTGTCCAGGGAGGCCGAATCATGGAATCATTAAAAATAAATGTTAATAAAAACTAAGTATTTTTAATTTGGTATTTTTTAAATTTAAATTAATTTAAAATTATAAGATTCATCAGTTGAAAAACTCGACTCTTAAGTTTGAAGTTAAATAAATTGAAACCCCGATTTTCCTAGAGAGTATTCTTTTGACTTATATAAGATTTTTTTCTTTTATATGAATATCACGTTTTAATGGAACTCTGCTTAAATTTTTAAAACCAATGCTCATCCCACCCTCTGCTATCAGCCACCCTTGTTTCAAGTCCACATTCCAACCGTATTTGATCAATAAGTATGCACATTAACTATTACATCATATATCAAGAAAATCAAACGCTTGAGACAGTAACAAGTATTGAGTAATATTCTATTGTCAAACTACGTATTGAAAATAATGAAAAATTTTCAATGCTTATTAACTTTTTTGATAAAAACGTTGTGGTATAAATAAGTTTTATTATATCTTCATAAATTACTGAAAGGTAGAATAAAAATTAAAATAGCAGATACTGCAAAAATATACTTACACAGAAATAATTCGTAGGTACCAGCTTTTTGGTGAAAAAGGTAAATTACTTTCGAGCCTTGCGAATTATTTCCTGTAGCTTCAAGCCTGCTTCAAAAAAAATATTGACTATTGTTATGCAAAAAAAAAAAAATAATGAATAATCTCTTTAGCCTTGATGTACTGATCACTATAATAATTAAATTTTGAACAATAACATAGTCATCGCTTTTTTATATTTCACAATCTGAGATAAGTATTGTTGTTATAATATAAACAACGGCAATAATCTTTCACAAGTAAACACATTTAAAACATCAACATATGAAGTCTTTGATGACCCGAAATTAAAAACAAATAAATAATTATTTATATTGCCTTGTTCATATTTTATATATACTCTTGAAAGCATTGAAAGAAATTACGTCACAATAAAAACAAACATTGTGCACGTGCGGTGCCAGTGTAAGACAATAAGACCTCTCTTTCAGCACTAAGTGATTAATCGTACTAGTGCACACGTGTATATTGACGTTCCATGACAATTCAATTATAGTATAAAGCTTATTGTACTGGCAAATATTATTTTTAAATAATTAAATGTGTCATGCACTCATCGAATATATTTCGTTATTTTTGTGTCGATACAAAAATCTAGATTCTACTCGTGTATAAAGTTCTCTGTAATCTTACGTCATCAACAATTTATTGAATAAATAAAAAATGCAAGCAATTACGATTGAACACAATTTTTGTAGATGCGTGAATGTATTATATTATGTAATATTCTCTAGATAATTATTACATTGTTCATATACACATATTAAATAAAAAATATAAACGTTTCCATACACTCCTAATACAACAGCGATTTTCTATTCAAGAATCGGGCAGCTGATAACTGTATGATGGCATTTTGTGACGACAATATGCTTAAATTAGGATGAGAAATGATTCCTAACTGATTTCTGCCATTCTGCAGAATTCATTTTCCAACCTTACCATTTCCTTATCCATTCCCACGTATTTCGTGGTAAGAGCTAGGTATTACCAAAAAAGGCAATTCAAGACTCGCTGTACTATACTTATTTCACAGCCTTAGACTGAGATCTATTTGACATCTAACTGATGCACCTAGAATCACGGGAAGGCCTTCAGCCACTCTCTAACAAGTAGATTTTTGGGTGCGTCCAGTAAAAGTGTTCCCATCTGGGTGTTCAAAAACAGGACGGGATAGGGAGGGTTTCACCAAACTTCAATTACGCAACTGACATGAAAGAAGAAAATCGTATCTGATTTTTTTATTAGAAACATTAATAGCTCTTTAAATGTTATAATGTCTGTCTAACTTCTCACTGAATAGTATTATTATCAGTTTCTCTAGCTTCCTAGTTAATGCTTAACAAATTTATGATTTCAAAGTGTCAGTTATATATTATCATCCCTTGCAGCTAAAGTATTCGTTAATTGAAAATACTATTATGATCAAATTTACCTACTGGTATTTAGTTCTAGTAAATATCCATATAATCTGTTTGCGGGCATATTTTGAAACAATGCCCCCGAGTGCCATTCGGAATACCAAATTGGATAATTTGTCACCAAAGTATGCAAAATACATTAATCTGTAACACGGATTCGCAGAACGGTCGGCTTTGGAGGGTAATTCACCCCACAGGAGAGAACAGAGACACAAACACGATAAATCAGCAGAATGGAGCAATGTCGGGAAATGTAATAATTAATTCATAACTACTCGTACAATACCGAACATGACTGTTTCTGTAATGCACAGCGGGCACTCTGCTACATTTAGCTGCATTATTTATTGGATTTTGTGGGTTACAATTTTTTGTTTTATGATATATTTTGAATTATTTGGGATAGGAATTAGGAGTCTTATAATGTACTTTGGTTGAGTTTTTGGGGAACAAATATGTCAGTTTTCAGAAGCATCGTGCTAAACACTTAGTTATCGTTAAAAATTGTAAGTGAAAATATGCCTTTTATACCACAGTTGCATGCAACGCAACTCTGCGGTTACTCCGCGAAGCACCGAGAATGTTCCATATTTTCCTCGAAGCTCTTCATGAAATATATGTTTCAATAAATTTGTTTTAATCCATAAACAATGTTCTATTAGTTTCAATAAGTTTTGTTTTAACTTCTCAATTTCTGTTTGGCGTTATGCTAGAGGAGGCGATCTCTATAGGTAACTTTTTCAGCAACTTCTTCGGTAATAACTTGTAAAGCACTATTTTTAGTGACATATTTTGATGAATAAATTAATCGTTTTTTATTACCCATTTTTATTACATTTAATGAAATAGTATTATTCTAAATCCGCTGGGGCAAATCACCGGCACAAAGATCTGTCAAACCATATCTGAACTCGAAATTCCTCCTAGAACATTACACGTGTGTGTATGGTTTTCGACAGCCGAGAGCAGTGGTTCTTAACCTTTTTTAGGCTAAGGAGCATTTTCTATTATAATGAATAAACACTTATTCCGCAATGGACCAAAATCGATATCCTTCAATTTTTAGAGGTAAAATATAACTGCACTTCAGGAAAATTTTCTCGATGATTTTGTGCTATAGACAGTGTTTTTAAACGTTTAAGAATCTCAACAGATTTTCCTTAATATATATTGTAATTATTGTAACAAAATATCATCTTACTGCCGACCGGTCATAGCTCAATGGTCAAAGCGTTTGCTTTGCAAGCCAAAGGTCGTGGGTTCGATCTCCGACGTCGATTAAAAAAAAAAAGAATTTTTATTCGATTTATGAGCTCGAAATAATATCAATCCCCCTTAGGTTAGTGCGAATTTGATCCATCACCTTCGAAATGCCAGTCATAGCCTATTAATTAAAATTAGTGGTAGACGAAAGTCGTCCCGTGAAGACCACCCATTCATAGTAAATTCCTGTAATAATAAAGGATGATGCGTGAATCTCGGGCTGTAGTCTATGACGCTGGCGGATCAACTCTCTACATGCAGTGTTTAGTCATATACACCATGGTAGGCGTCATAGAATTCCACAGATGAGACTTCAGAATTACTATCACCATCTGTCGGTATTCTCCTGTATGGGCTTACATAAAAAACCTTATATATTATATTTTTTATTTAAAGAACACTATTCGTTGATAATTTTTAACGATCCAAGAGCTGCGGTTGGTAAAGTTGTATATGTAGATGTTTCATGTATTTGTGGATGTTTCATGCCGTTCCATTCATCGATAGATGAGAATGATGAGTAAATTATTGATTATGCCGTAACACTCGTAGTTTATCGCCGATTGAATCAATAAAACGCAAATGGGCCGTAATAAACAAGGTATTTTTCATTTCATAGGTTGCGGGCTGTGACAGACCGTTGCCTGCCATACAATATTATGGGCAGGCCGGTTTCAAATTTAGAATGGGGTGAGAAGGGCTGGCGCCATGGAAACATTGCAAACAAACTGTAAAAACAGAAACCACCATTTGCCACCAAACTTTACTGCCTCATAAAACATTACGAATTATATTATATACATAAATATGTGACCATTCATTGTGTAATATTTTAATAACAGCTTAGTGGATTGATGGATACGTGACATTGGTCAAGAAAGAAATAACGAAATCAATGCTAAATATTTTTTCATTTTATCAATCGTTAGAATTAAAATAAGCTATTAAACTTAAATTAAATATACCTTTAGTTTGATTCCACTTTATATTCGTTAAATACATTTTCGATAAAATTTTCAGTGCGATCCTTCACTTTTTTGTTTGGCATTTTTTTTTCATTAAATTTAATTTTTGTTGACTATTTAAATTCTTAACTAACTTCTTCTTCTATATAAAGAATCCGACCTATCCTTGAATACGGCAGTCACCTATGGATTGAAGCCACAAAATACCTTCTAAACTTAATTGACTCAGCTCAAAAATGAGCAATCTGATTGATAAACAATGACACTCTTACGTCTAACCTGCTGTCAATGGAACACAGGCGTATGATTGGTTCACTTAGTCTTTTTTACCGTTAAATATGTATCCCATGTACTTAAAAAATTAAAAGAGAGGTAAAATTGTTTAAAATGCAATGCTTAGAAATTTACTGCAATGACTTTTTCGACTTATATATAAGTTTTTCAGCATATTTTAGCGGCTTATTTGTACTCATGATTATGAAAGTGGTTTAAGTCATATTTCTTTCGTTTTGAGATATTTAAAAGTTTGCGTTTTGATGTCGTTAGAATTTCAATGAAAGTGACAACATGTTGGATATAATGCTATACTTAGATTTTTAAATTTTATTTGATGAAGATTTTATTCATTTACAACAATTTAAACTGAAAAAAAACCTTTTTTTTCTATTTCTCGTCTTACGTCACTTACATACACATAATGGTGGGTACATTATTAAATAGAATATGCCACAAGTCGAGTGTTAATCAAAACTATTTTGTATAAAACTGAGGGTTGTGTGTGTCTTTGACATACAGTGTAACCTGGTCATACCTGGTCATACCTGGTCATACCTGGTCATACCTGGTCATACCTGGTCATACCTGTATGACCATCGATATTAATTTCCCTGATGGTGCACTTTGTCAGATGAATGACAATAATATTATTTTTATCTGTGATTTTTATACCATTGCTTCCATCAGACATTGTATATTTTCTACGATTCTGCATTTTCTTACCTCATGGCTGAGTGGTTTACCATAAAAATGAAAATTCTGAGCGAGCGCCTCAAAGTCTAGACTTGTGGAACATGGAAACTGTCTTCGTCTCCCGTTAGATCGTAATTCTCCATTATATCATCTTAGGCCGTATAAAAGTTTAAATGCTTTGATTGCGCGTTTCGTATGAGTATAGTAATAATAAATCCATTTACTTTGAATGAACTGTACTGAAAATAAGAGTCATTTCAAAATGTATTAATAAATAAACATTTACAATATCAGAAGAACGATTCATATACACTTATATTACGAGGGTTATCCGTAAAATAGTAATCTCGTAGTTTTTTAAAATGTCTATTTGCCGAGTTCAGCAGAATCTGTTTACGATCATACTCATGTCTTTTACGCTAAAAAGAACAATATATATTTCTTCCCATGTCCGTTTCATAACTGGGGGTTGTGCGTTTTAAGCCAATAATATATACTGAAAAATCAACAATTATAATATATGCATAATATAAATTATTTATTATTTAATTTTTTCTTTACATTGAATAGTAATAAAAAAATAGTACAAAATCCTTGCTTTATACGCTATCTTATATTAAAATCAATATTTTGGTAAATATACAAGATTTTGCTATTGAAATTAATTTAAATATGCTTGAAAATACAATAAACTTCTAAAACATGACACTATAAGCGTTTTTAATCTTTTTTCAGACACGTTTCTTCAGATATACACACCCTCAACTTCAGTGTGTTCATTACACTGATGATTTACCATAATTACCTTCTCCAATAATATTTTAAGCAAAAAACATATCTAAATGATATTTATCTCGAACTGATGTAACTTTTCAACATTTTCGGGAGTAAAAGCATCCATTATAGCCCTTTTTGAAGGTTTCCTGCTTTTTACGCGTTTCGTATTTATTATACTTACGCGCGCGCAGTACATAACGAGCGGGTAACGCGCCTTGGCCCGCAGTACCGCGGCCCGGCCACTCGCAGACGCAATAAAATCCCGGAGCTTTGCTTACTACTGATTTCAGAAGTTTCAGCCTTCAAGGGTGAACTGTACCGTGTACTAACTAAACATTCGTATGCTGCGTTGCTACGTATGTAGGCTCTCTTACGTTCTGGGTTTTTCTCGAAGAATTCCGGCGAATTGAAACACACATTTTATATTATAGCGATCACTCCATACTTTTCGACACAAATATTATTCGTATAGGTTGTTTTTACTGAAGAAATTGTGTTACGGGATAAATTGTACGATTTATATTCTTTTCTTTCAATATTTGTGGTTATTGAATCTCATAATCCCACAAGATATCTTATTTTTCTGCTTGTTACATATTTCAAGGGTGAATTTAAATGAGGTTATTTTAAGTTTTTTATACTTTAATACTTTATAAGCATTGCCATAATTCAAATACATACATTATTACGGAACATCCATGTAAATATAAATTCGCAATAAATTCACTAAACATATTTTTCAGTTAATATATTCTATATTTTTTATTTTTTTTCACGTACAGAAACATTACAAATTAAAAAAAAACAAATCGTTACTAAAGTACAATCAAGATTAATATACAAATATACGTTCTTATGATTAAGTACTAAGAATAAAGCAATAAAGACAAGCAACAAATGTCCCAATGCTCATCAAACAGATGACGCCAACAAATCATTCCTCCAAAGGCCTCCCTTACGTGAAATATATCAACATATGTATCTCGTTAGAAATTATATAAAATTAAAACTGGTTTTTGATAGTTAATCTTACTATAGTAAGCGTTGTTAATTGACAGATACTACTTTTTTCGAATGCCCCATTTCCCACTCTACTTTGCTTTCGGATATCCCCATTTTTGTGTTTGCTACTATAAACTTACCAACTTAACTGTTGCAATTTAGTACAGAATCCAGTATTTTCTTATCCATTATATTTTTTCAAATAGCTTCAGGTTAGCTTAGGTTAAACTAACACGAACAACACGGCGACTGGCTTTCACAAAATATTAACGTCTTTACCTCAGTAGGTTTGATAAAAATCATCATTATGATTATACCATGTCAGTTCCCTAACTAGAGAATGTGGCATTAAGAAACTGTCACCACAAAGTTCTATCAGCAACCATAGTCTTCGCCACATGAACTTTTTTATGATAAACAAAAACATTACTTATCACCGATATTTTTTATTTTATAAATAATTTATAATAAAACATGCACTAATAAAATAATTTAAAACAATTTTTAACATTTACAACAACGTGAATACGTTAACAGCAATACAATGTATATGTTTTTTTTCGCATAAGCAAAACGTGAAAATTGTTAAAATTTCAGTCGTTCATGTTGGAAACTTTTCCTCTCTTTGCAATGGCCGGCTAGTGTTTGACAGTGTTATAGCACCCTCGAGTATTCGTTCTTGGGCATGTTTCGTGCCGTCTCCAACTGAGCTCGCGGTTGAACGTGATAATGGGTCGTTGTCTCGAGCTCGGCTGGTCGTCCAACCCTCCACTTCCACCTGCGACCCTCGTGACTGCTGGTTGTGAGTGGTGTGACGTCACACTCGTTTTTTGGTTGACTTTGGTAATGGTTTCCCCGGCTGGTCGATGGAAAAAATAAACGCCTCTTTAACACGGATGCCGACATGTCTCGCCGAGAAAAACGTGTTGAAATATTAGTTTTAGACATACCAGTATGGTGAAGAAGTGTGTGAGAGGTTATCCATCAAAATGAAAAAATATCATACAATCCAAAGGTCTCTTAAACTTTTAAACGCCACGCCATTTTGCTGGATTTGTTTAACGTTTTTAGACCATAACATTAAATATGAATAAATTTTCTAGTAAACAAATATGTTAGTTGTCAACTATAGTTTTCGACACGAATCCATTAAATATTCCGAAATATATTCACATAATTTTGAACATTATGATATATTTGAATAGTTAAATATAGCATAATGTGAATCTTAAAAATCAGTGTAAAGCTACGTATATCGTCTTGAAAAATCACTGAATAGTTCCAAAAAAGGTTGTCCTATCTGCGGATACTGCGTTAATTATATCAGCTACGGTGATGACATGGTCATTTTAGATCTCTAAATTTCATGACCTCAAATTAATCCCACAAAATCAGTGGTTTGTTTATTATGTATATATTTTAAAATATGGCAGATTGTGTATTTGCACTACGCATATCCTACTGCAATAAACAATGTAATAGACGTCATCTACAGTGTAGAAATTGATAAAAACGACAGTAAAAGAGTTCAAATTACGAGTATTATTTGGTATTTTCATAACTTACATCTGCACCACATCGGGAAACAGTAACATCTCTTTTTGATGCTCTTTTTCAGGTTTTTGGTTTGCCCAGTCATCTGAAAAATTGACACTGAAGTTCTAAAGAGAAAAAACATGTAAACGAGATTAAACTTTTACCACGGATTTCAAAAAAATTGGAAACGATGTATATATTTCATGGAGTGTACGAGCTAACTTACTTGAGGTGTAACATTTAAACGTTTGTATTACAAATAATAAATTTAACTTGGCTACTACTGAATAAATTATTTTACAATACTAAATCTATATGTTTAGTAATAATGTAAATTGCTATATAATTTTATATGTTTGGTACTCAAAGAAAAAAGTATTAAGTAAAGACTCTAATTATTATAATAAAAATATAAGCTGTAATAACTTTTCCATAGTGGATAACGTCTATACCTTGATAAACTTTAAATGTATTTTTTCCCATATTACAACTAGATTCTACTGTTGTAATGTTCAAAATTAGCTGAACGTTTTTCCGTAATTCATTGAATATGAGACGAAAAGTAACGGTGACAACTGACATATTTGACTACATACTTAAAAATATATTATATTCTAAGAGTATAAGCCTAAAACTAATCTACTTAAAAGACTTCACGTACAAAGATGCTGAAAATACTCTCGGTTTTTTCTACTTTTACTATATAAAAACTCAAATTAAAAAGTACACCAATACCTTTCACGGAAATGACCTCCTAAGAAAGATATTCTGACGTTTTAAATACACGTTGTGTTGCGAAATTGTATATTAAATCACGTAAGCATTATGTTCCACGCTGTAAATTTTGCCAGAGAGATTTCTGAACAGAAGGCACATTGTCCTGAAATTTGCCTACGTTAGCATTAATCAGTGCCCCGGGAGGCCCGGCCAGTGGAGCTTAAAGCTCGAGGCTGGCGCAATACCAACCAAACAATACCAAACCAGTGCACATTAAAAAAACTTAAGACTTTTTATTTTCAATTACAAACAATTTTAAGAACACCATATTTATTTTTTAATAGACTCACGTTCAATTTATTGTTTATATTATATGCTTTTGCCATTGATTTTTCGATACTGGGGATGCGAGCTGGAAATTATTTATTGTTACGTTGCTACCATTACATTAAAGTAGTATAGATTTTTCACGATTTTTTATTCTTTTAGTTTTTTTTTAATGTGTTCGGTGTTTTTTTTTCAAAGAACCGTTGACTTTCTAAAGCACAACAAATTACAATGTTTTACATGAAGCATGATTTTTAGCCAAAATTATTTACATGTTTGAAACAAAATTGTACTTAAAATCCCTTTTTACAACACTAAAATAATGAAATTTCACGAAGAATAATCGATCGAAAAAAATGTTAAATTAAATCTTTTTTCATCCATATATTCAATTACCTATTATCATTCAATATTTGTTCCCTTATTGGAGCATAAAGTCGTCATAAACTGCCGTCATAATTTTCTACTAAGCACCATAGTCGTCGCCTAGTACCATATCAAGTCTTCCTTTAAACGCTCGGCCAAGTGCATGTATAGTTAACGCCAGCCTTTTATAATATATATAGATAGATATATAATTTTTTTAGGTCGTAAAGCTTTTATTCTGAAAAAAAAAAACACTATTAGTATGCATTAACAAGACTTTATATGCACTACACGTATATGCACTACACATATGCACAATAATGCATTAAATAAATGGTCTCGCGGGTCATAAAGCACACTGCATGTGAGATTTTCGTCATACAGTGACATACATAGCACCTATCGACATTGTATTTTTTATTACAGTTGTAGTGCATCTTGTTTCGGCCTGTTTTATTGGTCCACAGCCAGGGCCGAGATCTCTCAACCTCGTCGTTGTTGGCTCGGCGAGCTTTTCTCGCGTGAGGCTGTCGGAAGGTTCCGCTAGGAGGGATGAGGAAGTAAGAGGAAGTAAGAGGAAGTAGGAGGAAGTAGGAGGCAGTGGGAGAAAACAGGAGGCCGCCTCCTCCCCCACCTCCTGACTTCAGACATGCGGGCTCCAGTTCCACGGCTTACTTTATTTCATAGCTTTTCGTTTTTCGCAAATTCTCCAGGGAGAAATACGTTGAGAAAACTGGCAGCCTCAGGTGAATCATGATAATTTATTTGCTCTAATATTCAATGTATCATTCATGGTGTAATATTTTTTACAGATAAAAGAAAACATTCGTAAAATTCCAAAAATATTTTTGCATTTAAGATCATATGCTTTTTAAAAGGATTGCAATAAAATATTTAATGTTAAGCTATTAAATAGATAAATATTTCGTACTAATATTTTAACATGGACTATATTGAGCACTATTTAACTACTTGCTTGAAGACCCAATTTTCGCCTTCAATGAAGGCTTCATCAGTTTTGAGTTTTTATACTCGGAAGGCTTCACCAGTAACTGATGAAGCTTTCATTGAAGGTGAAACTGCGGGTTTTCAGTGTGATTAAACAGCACTCAGTATGAAAATTTAAAATAAGGCACGCAATTTTTATATATTTAATATTAAAACGTATTTTGAAGTGAGTGCTAAAACTATATAAAAAAAAGGTTTTGTAAGAATTATCCTTCCATTTTTTCATTGCTGTTATATTAAAAATTATTACGTATAGAGACAATCAATAAATAGAGATGACGATAAAATAAAGAGCTATACATATTGTGTTTTTCTATCACAGTATTATCCAAACACTGTACTGGGCGTGAATCGCGGTTATTTCCTTGTATAATAATTTTCTAGGTTACTTATACAACTAATTTTGCAAATGTTTGTAAAATGTGTGCATTATATAGATTAATAAACTCTTTATATCCCTTCAAACTATACACGTACACAACCTCTATATATCCTATCATCATACAGCATCCAATGAGTTGAGCGTCATTTCATTAGAAGGGTAAAACCATTGGTGCTTCCTTATATGTGTTTTTTATACTCGTTTAAACATATTTTTATATTTTATATAATATTTTATAATGAAATCATTGATTTTAAATCATCTAAATACTATACTCGTACTTTTAGATATATTGTCCTAGAAACCTTCAATGTTTTCGTTAACATCCATTACCATACAAAATGCAACGTAGACGCATGTCGTAAACAATTTTGTATGCAGAAAATTTATACCCAATGTATTCGTACTTTTGCTTGTATTAACCCGTCGCGTGACTAAACTGAACATTTTGAAATTGCAAAACATAAATAATTTAACTTTTTGCAAGATTGATGGCACTTAAAAATACTTAGCATCTATGATCCATCTTACTTTTTATTAAAAGTATATTGAACTTAGTAAGAAGACCTTTTTTTTAAAAATAATTGCATAGATTACGTTTGTTTCATTAATAATGCAGTTTATTTCTTAAAGTAACGTAAAATGTTATAATTATTTATTTTCGTTGTGAGTAAAGTATGGCGTAGCTTTACTCGTGTGCCGTAAAACGTTACAAAAAATACGTTTTGAATAAATTCTGCGATCCTATCAACAAAATACAAAACTGAGCAAAAAAAAACTACGATAAAAACTCATGAATTTTTATTGCGACCCCACGTTTTGGTATTCGATACGAACATCACGCAGGAAGCTTTCCTTCTAAGTTACAGCGAATTCTACAGAATGTATAATATTCGTATTTTATTATTACATGTGTATGTTCGTACTGAACGGTGAACTTAAATTAATATGACATAGATTATGTAAGATAATGCATTTGTTAAATATAAAAAAGCAGGTATTCAATCTTATATTGGATGTCATAAGATTGACAAAGTAAATAACCTAAAATACTTACTGCATTATACAATAATATGTACTCAATTTAAAAAGCTTATATTCACATTGGGGTTATTTAAATTCAAAGTTGTAAAATATGTTATCTTTATCAGCTGAATACATTGAACGTCAAATAGATATGTGATAAGGAGTCTTTTTTGTTTATCTAAACATAAAAAACAACAACAAAAAAACACTCTCATTGTAATGCGAATGTTATTTTTATTGACTGTTGAAACTAATTACTTATATTTTTTTACATTATGACTATTTTCAGCATACCCGGTCATTTAAACTCGAAAAATTTAAACATTAAATAACTATTTTAATTTTCAAGCATGCCAAAAATAATTTTACTTCACTTTTATTTTTTGTATTATATTTTTAATTTGACAAATAAAGTAGAATTTTCTTATTTTATACCCGTATTTGCTCCCCTAATTGAAACACTGGCCACTGTAAACTGAAGCTAATTTGCTTTTCAATTGTCCTGCAAAGAGAAGGACAGATCACCATAATATTTCCGAATGCCTTCTAAGAACAGATGTTCTTCAAATCGATTTTTCACTCAAGACGAACACTTGTTAGTTAATCAATAAATTTCTCACTCTCTGTTTAAAGAATCTTGAGATCCTAAAGAAAAACAGGAGCACGAAGGCTTGGTATTAAAATGTAAAGAGTTTTCTGCACCAATTGATCTTTTCAGTTTAAGCAAATGGTCACTACAATCTGGAGAACTTACTACGGCATACAAATCCATAATGTAGCTGTAAGAACTAAATAAAAAAAGTATTTGTAAGGATGCCGAGTGATTACATAATTTATTGCATATATAAATAATGTCATTTTTCTGCTTTTGCAAGAAAACTGTTTTATACGAGTATTCAATAGTTAATGTGGATTTTATTTACTGTTATGTTTTATTATTATGTATGTTATTAGTTGAACTAGAGTTATTTCAGAACTGTAGAAATATTTATATATGTACCGGAACAGCTGTTATTGATGTCCGCATAGAATTTCGCACGAAAATGCGGCAACGTGAATTTCAGCGGCCTTCGTACATTCTCACGTACACGTTTCAGTTAGTTCACTTTAAATAAATACTGTATGACTCCACATTTAACTTAAGTATTCACCTTTTCATGCCATTTCGTCAATAGTGACACGACACATCAAATTAAATTTGACGTTTCTCGCTTTACTAAATTTAAAATACACACGAAGAATAAATTATCTACTTCACTAGTGTCTATGAAATATTCACTTTCATTGATAATTAAATGACTCATGAATATTTTTCAATTTAATGAGTTTTATTTACAATATTTATTAAAAACTGAGGATACAAGTATTTATATACAAACGAAGAATTCTATATTTAGACTAGCTTATATGGTAAATTCTAAATGTAAATAGTAAATATATGTAATAACAATTGACCGGTGAACATTTAAAGAAACAGTACACATATTATTAGTGCTTAACATAACGTAATTGCAATGTTTAATTTTTTATCAGGGAGCCATTTTTGTGGAATTTTTAATAATTGTTATTATTAATTATACTGTGTTAAAATATATCATATCATGTTTTCGTCATGTCATTAATTGAATATATATTCAGTGACAAAGCATGCTTATTTTGAACAGTAAAACATTACAATATAGATGAATTTTAGCTAGAAAACCTTGCAAACCTTTATATATTACGTCAATCGCGATGAAGGGGCTAATACACTTATTTTTATAGACTGACGGAAGCGCTCTAGAATCGATTGAAATCGCCATGAAATTTTTAACTTCTGTCGTGATGATAACTTTTCTTATAGTCGTTGTTACCTTATTATTATTGGATTAATTTGGTAATAAGGTGCAGGTGGCCTAGGAATTATTTTAGTATCAGTTGTATGTTGGTGCAATTCGGTTGCAGGTGTTGGGTGTGTTACAGTTCATGGGAAGGTTATAGTAACGGTCAGAGCTCAGTCCGCGGCTCTTATCAGATCTGGGGCTTTGCTCTTTATCTTATGGCGTGCAATAAAAGATATTCATTCAAACAAATTTACGTTGGCTTTCTCGCAGAACAAATTTGAATATTATATCATACGATAAGCAATGGGAATATTTTTGCTAAAAATACTTAAGAGTATGAACGTATTGCTTGGTGAGTGTCTATTTGCTTGCATATTTTAAATTTGAATTTGAATGTAATTTATTTTGTAATTAATTTTATTATTTTATTAGTAATTGATTTTCACACGAATAATTGACAAGCTTGGTGGATGATCCCATTTCATATTGGACGATCCTACTCTAACCAGGAGGATCGGGGAAGTATTGTTTCGAGCTCTTTTAAATTGGGTCAGCCAACAGTGTTAAAAAACCTATTTCTTTTACAGTTTTTTTTAAATATTTTCCTATTACGTGCCTTTATTTTATATAAAAAACAATATAAATTCGTGTATTGATTAGACGCGGCGCACCCAATGGTGAAAATATACTTAGATACATTGTATTGCGCATAATTTAGTTTTCCTTAGATTATGTTTTGACAGTTTCAATCCTGAGGATAAGATGCTAATTATGATTATACATTGTCCGTCCATTGCTAAAAGTAGGCCTGCCGCATGAGTCTCCCTATCGGCCGGCTTCCGTATATAGTCTCTCTCCGCAATTCTCCTGATGACATCCGTTAATGGATTGTTATTTTTGACACCCTGCATAACGATGAAGGGTGTTGACACTCCCGTTTGTCAGTTCTTGGACGCCAGCCCAACAATTTTCTGTCCATTTTTTTGGTCTCTTCTATGTCCTGCCCATTGGCACAATGAATGTTACCATTCTTTCAGTAGTATCCACTACACAAGTTCTTCTTTGAAACATTTTCTTTTCGGATTCTATCTTATAGAGACAATCCTAGTTTGTATGTATCTAGGGGGCGTTGAACTACGTTTTTTTTAATTTTCAGAAACTAAATCATGAATCACATTTTACTTTAGATGTTATTATTTTGTTGCTGATTTTCCAGATGTGTCTGTATGTCCTTACCAATGAAAAATAGTTAAGGCAATTTGTTTGTCCTGGATAGATTTAATGTTTTCCAAAAACAGTTTTCATTTATGTAAACACATACAGAATAATACCGACAGATGGTAATAGTAATTCTGAAATCTCATCTGTGGAATTCTATGACGCTAACCATGGTGCATATGGCTAAGCGCTGCATGTGGAGAGTTGATCCGCCAACGTCATAGACTACAGCCCGAGATTCACGCATCATCCTTATTATTACAGGAATTTACTATGAATGGGTGGTCTTCACTGGACGACTTTCGTCTACCACCATTTTTAATTAATAGGCTATGACTGGCATTTTACGGGTGAGGGATCAAATTCACACCAACCGGGGGTATTTTAGAGCTCAGAAAACGATTGAAAATATTTTTTTTTAAATCTCTGTCGGGGATAGAACCCACGAATTTTATGGGCAGCATTTAGTTACATATATACATATTCTAACATAAAAAAATTGGGGAAGAGAAAATTTGGCTTACATTCAATAAACAGTGGAAGCAATTTGAATTGCAGCATATTGAAATAATATTATTACGATCGCGTAGAATAGTATCGTTTTGATTTCTGTCACAGAACAACGGAGCGCAACAACCCTTCCCTTTTTCCTTTTCAAGAAAATTGAATCACGAATAGCGATTTACGCGCATCCGCTCGTCAAACCCACGCTTTCTGGAATGGTTCCTGAGGTCTTTAGAGTGTAAGTGTACAATTTACGGACGCCATTCTACCGGGCGGGGTCCAATTTTGCGAGGAAACGCATTTCATAACACCCGACTCAGAGGAGGATTGCTCACTGTAATATATTGCACAACTAGTGCGGGGGACTTATGCCGGGTAGCCGTGGTGAATTATGGTGCATCGTGTATTATGTAATAGATAATATTTCATTGTTAGTTGGAGCATTATTTCAAAGAAATGGCTGCCTCCTTGAATATGTTCATTGCTCATTTAATATATATTATAGCGGGAGGCTTTCTTTGTCTCACTGAGTACTTGAACCTACCTACAGAATAATAGGATGACATCACATTCCAGAAAGAAAAGAATGTGAATCGGATAAACGCTCTCTCGGCTTTTGTAAATATTTGGATCGATATGTCGTTCTGACGTTCTGACTGAGATACCTAAGATTCTTCTCCTTCGTTTTGTGCGTAGCAAGTATTTAATCTGTTATGATTTCTGTCTTCTGGCTGGCAAAGTAATTGAGTATCAATGTACGTTCTTTTATATTTATGATCAATAAGGAAATGTATGACCTATTTGTCATTCCGTATCGTCTATATAATTTTAATTGTGTAGAAAATCAGACAAAATCGTTACATTATAATTTTTAATTAACACATTAGCAATTCACAACCCTGGGATTCTTGAATGTTTTAACTTCTATGTTCCAGATAAGTACACCCGTGCTCGTAGCCATCCATTGTTTTTGATCCCAGTTGATACTTGTGGAGCTTTGAGCACTCAATTTAGTACAATGGAAATGGCGCTTCTAAATGGCCAACCAGCACACCTCGATCCTTTTCTTACATCCTTTTCCTCTTTTGTTTTCCAAGATCTCTATGATCTTTAACACGTATCATCTTCTACATCTTTTATGTTATTTTTATTTTTTATTATCTTTTGTATGCATTGTATATTTATGTATACTCTGTTTCTTATTATTTTGTACCTTGGAACTTCGGTTCTGTGTAATAAATAAATTACCGCCCACCGTAAACGCTTGTGTACCACCTGTCAAATGAATTTTTAGCTGTACTTTGTTTATGATTTTCATGAAAGTCATTGCTTTTTTTTAAATTATATGAATTTAGTAAACTTTATAAAAAATATTTTTTGGCAATACTGCAAGGAAAAATGACATTCATTTATCGTCAAAAGATGATTTTGAAATACGATTCTTTAACTGACATGTTTTTTTAAGAACTTTTATTAAAAACAATAAAATATTTTAATTTTTTTTTTCATTATTATATTAACACCCTTTAAATACTAAATAAATATACTTACATATAACACAATCTTCGCACAAAAGTAAAAGTAGTACAAAATAACATTTTAATGTTTCAATTAACGTACGTTTAAAATGTTTGTATGGCTTGACACCATTTTACTGTTCAATACTTCGTTTTAGCGGCCCGTCATACTTTCGGTGCTATCAATTGACCTATAAGAATACTTTCGGTACAATGTCATATTTTAAAGAATGTCACCAAAGTGTGTATTTTGACATAATTTAGTTCACTTCCCAACATCGCTCTCCCGCCCGGCCGCCGATGTTTGCCCGCGATCCACAAACTTATCTTTCATTATCTTTATCCAAACCTCATCCCCGCTACAAATGGTTATTTCTCAAGTCTCCTTAGTGAGCTTATACGAACACGGACCTTCCACTTATAAAATAATACTATATTAAACTGAATTAATCCAAAATGACTTCGTAGGTTTTCACGATTTTGTATTGTGACTTTTGCGCTTAGTGTGGCGAATTAGGTGCAAAGAAATTCGCCACACACGGCTAAATCCACAAGCTACAATACCTAAATGAAGTGCACGTTGTAACTATATAAATAAAAATGGATTTGAAATTTAAAAATCTAGAATGATTAAATATCTAAAATAATTTTATATTTATAAAAAAACATACCTTAATTCAGGCTGTAAGATTTTTTTTTCGACATTAGCATTGGCAATCTCGTCGTTAGCTTACCGTATTATACTGATTGATTTCGTTTCGTGACTTTTTCACACCTTGCCAATAATGTTAAAATGAATTTTATATACCTTCATATATTTTTACATTATATATTTTAATTATACATAATTCAGAATATTAAAATTCAAAAAGACTCCCTTATTGTTAGTTTAGAATAATTTAAAATGTGATACATTATGTGTGCCCTTGCATTTTGCGAGCCTAATACTTTTTTCCTTCTAATGATTGTTTTATTAAATGTCCATAACTTATTTGCTCGATGTAGAATATCATCTTCATCAGCGTCTTCATATCATCTTCATCAGCGTCTTAGAGTGCACTGGTCTTGACCGGTTGTGCTCTCCTGCATGCGTTTACATAAAAAAAAAAAAAATCTCATGATTCGAACGACATTGCTAAATAAAATTTATTTATATATGGAATAAACAAAGTATTATTCAAAATACCCTAAATCCAACGAGTCAGCTTCATCAATATTGTTGCTTACATCAGGGATATAATTACGAGTATAAGGCTGAAAACTCTTAGGAACTCTAATTTTTTTTAAAGAAATAAGATTCATATTTCAAGTGGCATATCATATTTGCTATAAAAGAATATATTTTTACGCCAATTAATGTACTGAATACATATTGAACTTTATTTGTCATTGCTGTTAGAAGACCTTCGAAGGTGGAAAGATAATTGGGATTTCAAATTGTCAGTTAGTGTACTGTATATTGCGTTTTACTATGTGATGCTGACGCGAAGAATAAGAACAATAATAAAATATATTGATTTTTAGGTTTTGGCTTATATCCCGATATCAAAACAATCGTTAAATATTACAATATTATAAGAGAAATGCGTTGCTTTGATAAAGAATTATGTTCGTATAAACCTCTCGGCTTAGCAACATAACTTACCTGGGTCGGCCCATAAACTCTTGTTTGCTTTGTTTAATCATAAGCTGTGGTATTTTCGGCGCTCTGCTCTAGAAGGTGTTCGTGTTTGACATCATGTGTTATTGCCCTGATAAGTGGTCGGATTTACAGTGACAGTATCAACAAACTGACAATTCTTTCTCAACGTCAAGGTGAAATAGATTATCCAATACGCCATTAAGGAAACAATAAACAAGAACGCAATATGGATACTGTCATTCATTCATTCGCAAATATTAGAAAAATAACGATAAGGAACATCGTATTTCAATTTGAAAAATCATTCGAATTCAGTTTCTTGCCAGCATGAATGTCAAATTTCAGTAATGTAATTTAAAAAACAACATACTTATGACATTTTCAGTAAAATACGTTAACATTGGAGTGTATTATTATTATAATATCTGAATTTGTATAGCGCTTTTTTATGACCGAATGGTCATTCCAAAAGCGCTTCTTTGCCTCTCTGAGTAAAAAGGTGGGTCTTGAGTCTGCTTTTGAAGGATGCCTCCGCTTTAAGTTCTCTTATGTTTTCCGGCAGCGAGTTCCAGGCTATTGGTGTCGCGTAGCTGAAAGCACGATTGCCAAAGACCTTTCTAGGACTACCTCCCGTCAGCTGCAGGGTGCTTTTATTTGCTCTGGCTGATCTGAGTGTCTCTGTATATTACATGTAAGAGTAAAACTGAAACATATGTTATGTTTAATCAATTCGTTTTTCCTTCAAAAAAAAATCGTAGATACAAAAAACAATGATCCATAATTATGTAACTAAATAAATAATATTTACAAAAATCGGGGCTCACATACAAGTTAAAATACTTCTGAAAGTAGATACTAGCTATTAGTTATTTGGGACAAATGTGTGAAACATTAAAAATTGTAATATGTATACATAAATTACTCATGGATCATGCTAGATTTCTTTTGGTGTAATTATCTTTGCATTCTTACATTAATACTGTAATGTGCAAAAAAAACTAATTTCCCACAAAAATACGCTTACGTTGATAACGCTGAATGTTAAATATGAGCAAAGAGAAAATAAATGTTTTCTGTTTTCAATTTATTTTCCTTAATAAATTTCGTGTGTACATAATCATCAAACCATATGACAACACCGTTAGTTAAGTGCTTAAGAAATCTGAAGTATTTTTCTAGAACACGGCGTTCATGAAAGCCACGGGTCATTTATTCCAACCGCGTTTCCCTCGGTTTCGTGTTTTGTCGAACGTGACCAACATGACTCACCCCAACCGGCGATCCCCCGATCCCCTAATTAACAGTTACCAGTTACCAGGCTTACCGTTCCGAAGTCTTGGGAACTGTGAATACACGACAGAGTAGGGTGTTTGAAAAATAAGATAAGATAATGTTATTTTTCTTCGGCCTTTGGTAACGTTTTTTTATATCTTCATTGCTTCTCGCTTTTTGAGATGTTGGAAATCATCTTAATTTTTTATTAATATACATTTTTAAACATTCATATTTACCATACATAAAAAATATATAAGTATGTACAACTAGGCAATTAATTAAGCCCATTCACAACAGATGACTTCTATAACCCCCCCCCCATAAAGGTTTTTTTTTCGACCTATAGTATATAAATATAACAGCTGTATCCTACTGTTAAAATGTATTTTTTTAATTTTGCATTAAATTATTTTTCGAAAATTCAATGGATTATTTCTTCTTCTCAAGGCCGTTTTATATCTGGAGCTTATGGTCACCACAAACTGCTATCACTCAGTTCTCTCAGTTATCATT
This sequence comes from Glossosoma conforme, assembly GCA_022606575.1. NCBI lineage: Eukaryota > Metazoa > Arthropoda > Insecta > Trichoptera > Glossosomatidae > Glossosoma > Glossosoma conforme. The sequence continues at coordinate 1,580,303 of JAGTXR010000133.1, forward strand.
GTCCATACCTTGTTTAAAGATATATATGCATCCAGAAATCCACCGGGGAACATATATGATTCGAGGGCAATAGCCCGGGTTTTTTCAAAAGGCGGCTGCTGTGTATCCAAGGCACATTTTGAGTGATTTTTTTAATAAGAAAATTTAAAGAGTTTGGATGATTAACCCGACCCTCCCGAGGCCTGGACAATTTGGTCCCAAGAAGCGGCTTTTTAAAGCAAATCCGCTCTATATTTGGAGCATATGGACATCAAAAATTTCCATTTCGTTATGTAAGCTCGGATTGTCTATGCCTTGTTCCAGAGCAGCTTTATTTCCAGCTTTAGTTCCAGAGCAGCTTTGTCGGAGGTCCACATAGAAACATAGATGGTTTCCGGGATCTAAACCCAAGTAAAACAGGGTATGATATTTTTTTTGTAAAAATATTGGTTTAATCGTTTAATTGGTGAATATAATATTTAAGATGTAATGAGAATGCTGAAATAATATTCTCATTCTAGCTGCTACTTAGTAAATTACTGAAATGCAAATTTGTACCATTAAAACAGTTTTACCTGATTGAATTCCATCCTCCGCCGAGGGGTTGCGCAATAATTTTAAAACATTACTTGTCATTCCAACGGAGTACCCACCTAAGGTAATTTAATTCACTTGGATTGAGTCGTCATAATACACTTCAGTCTTGTTGGAATGGCTCAATAAATCCAAACTGTTGGAATTTCAACCAGAAAATTTGCCATGAAACTGTGAAGCGTATGGGTAATATGTATCCCGTATATAAATTGTACAAGAGTGCTACATTTTATTGGATCTGCGCTCAGTGTTACATTATCTTGTTTCTGAAGTTAGTATCGAACTGAATTTTTACGCAAACATCTTAAAATATACTTATATTGATGATTAATATTACTTAAAGCAGATCGATATTATATAATCGACTGTTAGGATCTCCTCGAATTTGCAAAGTTCTTGAATACAGCAAACTCTTTTGCATTGATGCCTTAAGGTACTACTCTATTCATATCGATTTGATCGAAGAAGATCGATGTGTTTGATAAATAATGGCATTATAACGTTTGATGTAATTTACGGAACGCAGATGTTCATCCGGCGCATTAAGCATTTAAAATAATAAAACTACTAAAATATAGCATAGATGGAGAGGCAAATTCTTATGCTGGGACTTTCCTGCAGTGCTCCGTAACATTTTCTCATCTACACCAATTGAAGTTCTTTCTTGGATAAGTTAATTTATACATTACTTATGGATGACATAACTGCTTATCCAATTATTTAGTTATTATGTTAATTGCGCAACCGAGGGTTTCTTTATTATTAAAAAAGATTTACAGCTCCAATTAACCCCATTTTAAGATGAAAAACAAACCACTACTATAGGTCGAAAATCTGTGGTTTGTTGAATTTAGTCGCTTTAGTTACGCAATCAATTCATATAATCATATTTGATGCAATTGCTTATAATTGTTAGGTACGACGATCTTTTATTTTAATGAATTTAAATTAATAATATAAATATGATTAAAAATCAAACTCTGCCTGTCTTTGAATGATATTTTTATAAAGTCCTGAGAAACGCCAGGTACAATGCGATAGTATGTAATAAAATTGCATCTATTTTGTGGGTGTTGACCCGCACCGCTCGCCCTACAAAATGATATCAGTTGGGGCGGAGAGCCTCGCGTGGGCGGCCGGCGGAAGAAGGTTAGGTTCTGGGGTCATTACTTCTCAGTCTAGACCCCGCCATCGATTTTCCTCGTCTCAGCGCTTCCTAACCTGGATATTTTCAAAGTAAGCGGCCTCAATAAATCTATCTCCGTTACATAGAGTGACGACAAATTTATATTAATGGTGGTTATATTTTTAAGGCCAATGCTTTATTATTTGTAATGTTTAATTTGAAGGTCGATTCTCAAGCTAAACACGTCTTATTTAAATTTGAAATTATATAACAATTTTTTGGGCCAATAATTCTATCTCTTTAAAAATTCCGATTAAAACTCCTAAATATTCTTGGCGTTACTACTGCCTTCTCTTCAAACTATAATACTAACTTCTTGCCAAGAAGTTCATTGAGAATATGCAAGGGTTATGGCAACTGAAAAAACTATGTAGCGGAATGTTTTGGGGACACTTTCTTTAGCGTAGTACGGAAGTTTGTTTTTCATATTAGACCTAGTCCTTTTACGCGATTTCGTTTGCATGCGATTTTTTTGAGCGGCACCATTACTTATTTATTTACTATAATATACTTAATTAGGTATTTTTAAAACGATATTTTCATTGGTGGAATCAATTCATTAATTCAAAAAAAAAAAAATTTTTTACGCGCAAATTTCTGGAACCAATTATCACGTAAGAATGATGGAATGTATACCTATATGAATTATTTAAACTATTATATGGAAATTGAAAGAATGTCTAAGTTTCGTGTAATCTTCTTTAAGAAAATAAGTCGCTCAAAAACTGTAGTAAGCATATATTAGTATTCATATTATTATCAGTTATCAGTCTTAGAATTACCTCAAATATAAATATCTATGGTCGAGGCTTGGGGGTGAAATAAATATATTTTTTACATTGCTGATTTCGATTGAAAAACTACAATAGTTTCACTTATAAGTAGAATACCGGCGATATATCAGTTTCAGTTAAAATTTCATTTCCGTAAGTTAATGTAGACATTCATTAATATTCAGTATATCAGCATTGCTATCCGATTTCAAATGACGTTATGTTTAGCTGCTGTAGCAAAAATATACGCTAGTTGATTATATTGAAAAGAGTACCGCGTGCAGGTTCATTTCTGCTAAGCACTCTAATTTGTCATATTCTTTGTAATGAGAATCATATTTCATTTAAGTAGGTCACGGTAAAATACGGACTTGCAAAAAATTTATAAAAGTTTTGTGCATTAAAAGAAGTATCATATTTTATAAAATTTATATTTTTTGTGTTTTTCGAATGTGGGTCACGAAATACTAAAAGTTTTGAAAGCTAGCAGCGCCTTCCGCACGCACCCACGAGCTTTAAAGAGCTTTTTGCCCTCACGCCTGCGGTAGCCATACCGGGGGACATACACTCAACAGTGTTATTAGCAAGGCACAGAGCTTTCACACTTGTTTGTATGTAATAAAAAGTGACTTTATTTACTTTATTTATTATGTATAATAATGTACTATCACAAGTGCATGACAATTACACGTGCATGATATGTTTAAAGCAATTCTGACTTGTTTACATAACGTGCATTATCTAGTTTATATAATATTATCACTTCCATAAACACGCCATTTAGTTATTTTATTTGATGATTTGGAATGACATAATCTATATACAGCTTTTTCTTTAACACTCGTTAAAAAAAACGTTAACAGAAGATAAAAAACATCACATTTTCTTTCCGTTATTCGAGTATATTTTTTTGTATATGGTTTTGGCGTTTTGTTCTTTGTATTTTAACGTGTTGTTACCAAATTTTTAGATGAAAACCTACTTGGATTCTATTTCTTACTTTTCATCAAAAGAACAAGTTCCCTAACATAAAATAAAATACATTTTTTTTTCATATGAAATTTAATATTTATTTAATGTAGTAAAGTATGTTTTCTAAATTATATAGTTTTTCTTTTTCATAACAACTAATTCGAATATATTATATCTGATACCTGGAGACATAAGTGGTTTGCTTGCTATCCAAAATTAAATCTTCCTATCATATGTGCATTTAGACATATTGGGTAGAATATATAGTGGTCCATTGGTTTAAGCAATCGAAAAACAGTAATTCTCCCTCTTGCAGAACCCCTAATCTGTTGTCCATGTACAGTTTTCAGTTTATTTTACATGTAGAAAAATATACGTTTATGTAACAAAAATGTGAATAATATTCATCTAAATGTTATATTAACCATACAAACTGTTACAGAAGGCTATATCTTCACCGCGAATCAATAATTCATTATAAATACAATCGTATTAAGTTGGTGTAGTCGTAATTTAATACTCACGTTCGAGCTTTCGGTTGAAATTTCTATACCGGCCACATTGGTTCCGTTACAAAAATCATTCATTATTTGTTCGAACATTTGCGTGACCATTTTTATCATTCCATGCCGTAAAGTATTATTTTCGAACTCTTTATAAATTTATTCTGACGTAATATAATAATAGGCAGTAACCTATAAATAATCATTTCCCGAGAACCGAAAGACATTAACATTTCAAAAGTATTATTCTAAACATTATTGAATTTCTTAAAATAATTTCGACTATTAAATATATTTATATAATATGTAATATAAATTTATATCACGTTATCTGTACAATAGTCTTACATACAGGGTCATTTTGGTCGCGTGTTTGCTGTAGGAGTTGCACCCTTACCTATGAATATCCCTCTTTGCTATCATTCTGTCTGTATCTCTAATTTTCTATGGTATTACAATCTAATAATAATTATCTAATAGAGCTTAAAGGTCACAGCATAATAAAATAAAATAATTTGTTTAAATCCTACAATAATGTGAAAATAATGGCATTTCCGTTTTAGTAAATTATATAGTATTTTATTGTAGTATTCGAAAATCAATTATTTTAATACTATAAAAACAACGGCGTAACTGTAATATGTACTTCTATATAAAACTATATTAAATTCTATAAAAAATGCCTTGTTTTCTTTAAAATTTCCATGTATTATATTTTATCAACGACACATTTGATGGACTCATGTCATTATAAAGTAACATTTGACGCCTGCCAAGACCAATGACCTGTAAATTGTTTCCGTTCACACGAAATGATTTAACAAAAGATGTTCTACTTTTATTGATTTAAATTCAAATGTAGATTTAATATTTTTCCATTAAATGACAACCCGCTCCTAAATCAGCTTAAATGTTACATTTTTCATTAAATTGCCCCTAAGATTTTAATTTTATATAATCAATTATCTCTATGTCGAGATTTCATGTTAATTTACTTTTAATAAGTGAATATATTTAAGCTGTTCAATAAATTTAAGATTTAAAAATAATTTCTTTCCAGGAAATATATTTACTTATGATATTTATTTCGCCACGCACAAGATCTTATCTTTAAGTGGTGGGGTAAGCGAATTGAAAAAGAAAAAAAAAAAAAAAAGATGGAATGTAAATTACTGTGTAAAAAATGTATCTTTTTATATTTGATTAAATAAAAAAAATATATATACATTTAGATAACATGATTTGTTTCGCATAATATTGAAATATTTCACTATTATCTACTTAACTCTTTTATTACGGCTCGGTTTGAATACAAATTATACTATCAATTAAAAAACAAGTATTTGAAGAATAAATGTACTTATCTGGTCTATTTTCATATATCACATTGATTCTTGTATCCTTTAGCTATCAGATGATGCATAAAAAACTATTGTAAGAAAGTAGCAAAACGAAATATCGCGTCAACCGATGTCAACGGTCGGGGAATCTCATGACGGCATATGCCGACAACCGATGCGAAATGGTTAATAATATTAGTGAGTTATAAGCCTATATTTTATCATAAAGATATATTTTAAATAAAAATGTACTCACATATTTTTAATGTATTCGACGCACCCTGGCAAAATATTATAATATTTAGTGTAATAAATATCTAGATATCAATGCTAGAATTTTTGTATTTTCTGTTGGAGGCGATCTGTCCTCCCCTCTTCGGAACTTTGAGATAAATGTCCCAACAAGAGCTCACCCAAGAGGCATTTGTTTGATTTATCTCAATAAACAAGATTAACAAAACATCTCAGTCTTCAAAGATGTGCGGCGTTCTTCAATCAGAGATAAGTAAAAAATGTTTACGAAATAAATATAACTGTTATTTTTGTAATATTTAGTAATCTGTTAAGTTTTAGTTTAATATCAACTTTGAGGCAATCAATAAAACATTAAATATACTTTTATCATAAGTCATTATATCTTATACGATAGTGTTATATATTGCTATAAATTTGTATCAGTTGTTGAATATTTATTCGTATAAACCTTCATCGGTTTATAAAGTATTACGAATTTATAAGTGTTGTGGAAATATTTTATAAGACGCAGTTGATGTTACAAGTTAATCATTTTTTTTATAATTAAATTTCAATAACGGTTACTTGTTTTTTAAGATATTTTTTACTTTGTATGCATTGATCCTTCCTTTTTTAATGGTTACTAACCACCTTATTTATGGTCATAAATCAGCACTTTTTAACAGATGACCATTTAAGTTATTAAAAACGTTATGAAATTACTGATGTTAGTATGATGTGGAAATGTTATACATAAATTGTATTTGTACATCGGAGTAAAATGACGTATTTAAATAACTCTAATATTTAATATATTGTGTAATTATTTTTAAATACCGTTACTAGACAGGGTCACACTTCATCGGAGTGCACTGATTTCTAATACATACTTTGTGAGTCGTAAGAGAATTCTGCATGAGTGCCAAAATTATAGTTGCCACGAGTATAATAAGGGTTAAATGTGTCGTATTTAGTCTTATCCCGTGCCCAGTCAGAAACTGGTTAGATATGTGCATAAAAAAATGCTGATTGAAAACATAAATTATTTTTATCTCTACTTTTATATTTGATAATTAATTATTTCTTAGAGTCACAACGAGTAACTAACCGTTATTTCTAGGTATGCTAAAAGTAAAAAAATTTCGTCACTCGTGCAGAATTTTAAATTGTTTTAAAGAAGACTTTTTAGAATTATTTATACGAACTTATTATTCTTAAATTACATAATCATGTATCCTGTTTCTTTCATCCATAACAACATTTTGAATTTATGTTTATATTATTTAAATATTTATGCATCTACAAAACACTATTAATAACCATGAAAAAATTTATATAGATAGGTATTCTATTAAGGTTTATTCAAATTGATAGATAATTACTTTTAAGTCAACACTCTACGTAATGGGTCAAAACACTTCTCGTTAATTGCTTGTGTCTATTAGATATTTGTTTTGTTGTGATATTCTTTTGTGGCGTTTCCATACTTTGATTGATGGTTCATTTGGGATATGACGGAGTTTCACTTTTAATATTTCAGGCTGGTTAAATTAATGTAACTTAATGGCCGTAATAAACAGACCTTAATACGCACTTCGTATAATGACACAACAAGGTTGTTCTACGAATGTATGAATATACTTAATTTTTAATTTCTCAAAAATCTTATAAAAGTTATTTATTATTTTATACTTTTTTATTTTAAAAGCTAATTCAAATATTTGTATCAATAATCAAATTAATATTATTATATATTATATTATTAGTTTTTCCCTATTTAAAGAAAAACGAAACAGCAATACGATTACATTTGTTACGTAAATTAAATCTGAATTGGAGAAAAAAACACATTATTTATTCACGAGGCAAAACGTTCGTTAAAATTTTTTTTTTTGCATAGAATATAACGAAGTTAGAAATATATAAAATCCGTAGTAGTTCGTAGCATTCGTGCATACAAATCATTCTACGACATGTAGAGACTTTGACTGGTGCATAAAAAAATTACGAGCTTGTCTTTACGAGCTGCAAATATAAATAATTACTGTTGTGGCATTTCTCGAGGCTCAGAGCTTTTATTTCCCGCAGGCTTGTGAATGCGTTACGTGGCGCCCTAACCTACAAATGACGTGGAAACGGTGCAATAGCGGTTCTGGAGATGTGAATACGGCAGAATTATGCGATCGTATCTTCGTCTTGGAGTTGTATAATTTTACAAGCGGAAAGTTTTGAATTTTTCCTCGAAATATTTCTTACTCTCCTGGAAGGCCGCTAGATGGGAACCGGGAGTGGTTTATGTATTTTGTATTATTTTTCATTGAGGCGTGTGAGCGCCTCTCATGAATAATTTATTAGAAAACGAAAAGATCCCCACACATAAAATGTGTACTTACACATAATATAATGCTACAGAATGGATGAAGGAGAAAACGCGAATTACGACTATTTTAAGCAACATAAATATATCGACGTTTTTCTTTTTTTTTTATTGATTTATTTAATTATTCTATTGGAGAGTTCAACGCGTTTATGTCAAAAACCTATTTTGTAAAATAATACAAATAGTTCTAAATTTTATAACATCCGATAATATTTAAGATTTTGTTGCTTTTATATCATTTTTAGATCATTCAAATGCTTTAATAATAGATACGTATCTTAACTCTGCATACGCAATCACAGATTTAGTATTTTTAATGTATATTAGAAAAATAATTTTATGTAACATAATCGATGTCTGTCTGTAACCTTATATGTTTACTTTAAATACTGGTTAATTTATTTGCACCTCGCATGCTTAACGAGACATTTGATAGACGTATTCACAACAGCGTCTACCAAAAATGTGAAGGGGTAAGTTAGTTTAGTCGGAAATTACGTAACACCGTATCGGTGAATGGGGTGTTTAATGGAGATCCTGGTGGGGGCGGTAAGGGGCGGGTGGCAGTCACGCTGCGGCCAGGAAGGCTGCGGCATTTAGCGATAATTAATTCATCGTCCATTGAATACGACAGGTGTGGTGCTCGGTGATCGATCGCCACGCTAATTATTGGGCTCGTCTGTGGGAAACATCACAACTTTCAGGTCGCGGCTACAAGAGCCTTCATGAAAGTTGCAAGTCATCGCTGAAAACACACAGAAAGCGAAAAGTGCCTTTCGTTTACAAATCAGTTATTTTAAAATAATTATGTTACTGTCTTACTTATTAAGTTTCAACCGATCATTAGTTTTTAATTTATCGCAATCGATTCTATTGAACCTTGTACATTATTTTTTAAACTAAATTAACGATAAAAAAATATGGGATAGGTCTGGAAAATGATATCAATACTTGCATATTATTATCTACATAAGTCCGCTTAATTAACGTTTTAATGACTATATACTTCGAAATTAATGCTCCATTAATAAATCATCCTTGCGGTGTAATTATGATTTACGTCGAGAAATCTGAGCAAACTCTTTATGAACAGTTTTAAGCCAGTGTTCCGCAGACCTGCACTAGTTCGTTGAAGCTTTCACAGACCCGTAATTAACTAATAAATTATTTTAAATTGAATCGAATTAATTGAATATTACATTAGTAACATAGAAATAAAAACTAAACGGCCTGTTTATATGCATTCTGGCTTCTAAAATTTGACTTGAACTATAAAAAAAAATATTCGATGCTAATTCGATTTGTCATTAGTTCACAAAACTACAAAGGCGAAGCACTTAGTAGCTGTTACGATATTCAAAAACTTAACAGAAAAGTCAATTCCTTAATACTGTATACTGATAAATAAAAGTAATATAACTAATAAACAGAACTTTTGCGAGTATGTTACTTCATCAAATTATCTAAAGTTAATAGACAGTATTTTCCGGCTTTAGTCCGGACAAGTTTCAGTTAATGCTCCAATAAAAGTAATTTAGTCTGCGCAGACCTATCATTCTGTTACTCAGACCATTAAAATGCTTTTACTGGCCAAATTCCAACAGTTAATTGTTCTTTTGTGTAAGTTTCAATAAATTGGTGTGCTTACCAACAAAAAACAAAACAATATTATTTACATACGGTTGATAGAATAAACATTTCATGATATACGAGTAAAAATTAGTAATTTCTAAATTCATTACTTGTTTTATTAATTGTATCACTCATGTGTAAATGCTAATTTTTCCTTACTAAAACATTTTTTTAGAAGTTAAAATTATATTCGTAAATAATCATTTAGTCATTCAATACTATTTTTTATACTGTATTTTTTATTTTAGTTAATTACTCGTTTCTTTCTTATTTTAAGCATAATCTTAATATTGATGATCGCTCGCTCAAATAAAAAATTCCCACGGTTCGTAAGCCGTAGGTGCATTTTCAGTCCGAAATAATCGGATCAGAAATATTAAATTACACCGAGTATTGTTTTGCTTGTTATTAAATCCGCAAATTATAATCCAGCTTTAATTAATGATGACTTAACACTCATTTGACCTCAATACAAAAAATACACCTAATGATTTAAAAAATATCTTTGAAGACCACAGCAGAATATTATCTGTTTTACTTATATGTATTGTTTTATGTAACATTTTTATTATTTTATATAAAAATCCATAGTACATCGTAAATTATTTCAGTCTTCATAGAATGAAAAGAGCGGACATAAAAGTTTAATACATTTCTCATAAAGTTTTAATCTCGTTTAAAAGAGATTTTATTGATGAATGTGTCTGACTTGTAATGGATACTTTTCTTCGAATGCCTTTAAACTTCACACATTTTTCTTTTCAGAAAAATTCTCCGACAAATAGAGTTGTTGAAAACACTTGAATTATATACGAGTACAGTAATTCTGATGCAAAGATAACAAATTTTTCTAATAAAACGTTTAATTTTTTTGTGTGAATCCAAATTTACGTCGAATACAATATTTATATCTTATTTAGCGTTTGATTATTATATATAATCGTGTCGGAAACAACAGGGTCAGATCCTGTCTGCCCAGAAGTGGGCGACGTCGATGGCGTTACTTCTGGCCATCATCAGGTCTTCCTGGGTGCAGCCACTCGGGCACAGCGCACACTCCAGAAGGTGTGACAGGGTCTGCTCCACGCCGCAGTCACATTCAGTCGGTCCGTTATAAAACTGCCAGGCCCTCATTTGTGTCCTCGTCTTGCATACTCCGGTCCGAAGTCTGTTAAGGGACCTCCATATATTCCACCCTTGGTCATGTCCAGGGGCTAGGTCCTCTTTCGGGGCAATCCAAGTATTCCCCTCAGTTGCGCTTCTCCACATGTTCAGCCGCAGGGTGGCCTCAGGTATCTCCAGTTCCGTTGTCGACTGTAGGAAACTTCTTCTTGATTTGAGTCGTGTAGTTATCTTTTGGTACCCAAACATAGGGTGGAGTGCGTCGTGGGTTGCTTTGGTGAATTCCATCTTGGTAGTAACTTCTCGCCGTTTTGATTATTGATAGCTTTTGAGAGATTAAAATAAAAGCCAGTTATTTTCGATTATTTATAAGACCTATAGTACAGTAATAAAACATTACGTCAAATTAATGGTTATAGTGATAATATCTTATAGAAGTTTTTCTTTTTTCGCAAAACGGAATAAATCTTTCTACCGCACATTTACTTATAGATAACTACTTACCTTCACATCTCTTAGTAATTGCGTGCAAAGAGCTAATTTATGTTCAGTAATTTATTATCTGGAGCTGCTAGTGATGATTGCTTTCCTCCTTCAATGAACCCCCGCCTTCCGTTCTACCATCTCTCTAGGCAAGAAAAATGTAACTAACTAATTGGTATTTTCATTTATTTCCGTAGTTTCCATTAGATTTATTTTTTTCTCAACATAAATTGAAGATAGTGTAAAACTATAAATCGTTCAACGAAATAATAAAATAATTGTTATATCTTACGTCATTATTAACTTGATGAAATGTAACATGTTTTAATGTAATGTTGCCATTTTTAAACATAAAATATTTAAAAAAATTAGATGCAGCCTTTATTTTTTATATTTTATTATAACTTTTTACATATTATATCGTTTATATACCTCTCCAATTTGTAGCATATGGAAACAATCCTCGACCAGGGAAATCCGTCAGCCAACAGATCCATATCGTAATCTCCATACTAAAGTTCCAACGACTACTTTCTTATTATAGTTGACGGTCCTACAAGATTACATGACTTTATAAAAAGTGATTGTTTGTGTTTTCTTGCCTCAACTGTTCTTTAGTTGGATGAAAAGGTTACCTAAATCCAGATAACATATCTCCAAGACAGCGGCATTATAAATGAACTACTATTATAGTTATAAATCAAAGCAGTTTTATGAAGATTTGTGACGACAGTTTTTTTTTGTATGAATAAAATAGTTTTTTTTTCATAATTTATATTTCGAAATAAAAAAGAATTATTAAAATCTTTGTAATCAAAAACATTTGTTCAATATGCCATTACACGTGTTGAAATAATATTTTTGCTAACGTAATATTTATGTTAGTAACATATTACGTGGAAATACTTATTATTATACTATATTACCAGGAAATACCAAAAATAATTCGTAAATTCAACATATTAATCTTCTTCGTAGTATCAATCCGGTGGATTGGTTTGTAGCAACAAAACTTTGCATCTCGATCTCCACTCCTCTCGATCCTCTGCAGTTCACTTCAGCTTAGCATAAGAGCTACAACTCATGTCCTCGAACATTTGCAAATACTCCCGTCTAGGGCGCCGTCTACAGTTTCTTCCCTCAACCATCCCTTCCAAAATGTCGTGAAGAAGACTATCGTGGCGCATGATGTGACCGATCCATCGGGCTCGCCTCTCTGAGATGGTTCTTACTACGTGCCTATCCTCCTTGATTATGCTGAGAATCTCATTGTTCGTGACGTTGTCCCTCCAGTAAATTCCGAGAATTCTTCTGTATGACCACATCTCAAAAGCATCTAGTATTTTTTTATCACTTTCAGATAAGCACCGTGTCTCACAGCCGTGCATCCAGATGCTCCAAACAAATGTTTCGACAAGTTGCTTGCCGAGCCTTAAATTAATATTATTTGGCTCAAGAATTTTTGCTTTTTTATTGAAAGCTAGCCTTGCTTGATGTATGCGACTGGTGTTTCACTGTGACTTCAACCCCCCAAACGATAATAAATCCATCGCGAATAAAAAAAACTGACATGTACATTGGTTATTTCCAAAGTCATAACATCATTCTGAAATTACACGGTATATGTGTAGTAAGTTGAATGTCCTCCAGAAGGACGAAACAAGACGAAACAAACAAAAATAAAACGAGTCGGAACTATAAGTAGTCGTTTCTCATCCATTCAGTCTATAGTTTGGTTCGAGACCCGAGTGGTACTTACTAAAATAAATAGACTGTCGGAAAGTAATAATATTAAGCTTGTAAATAAATGATGACTGTTGAATAATAAAAAATAAAAATATACATACTTTGAATATATACTATAGCGACATCTATCGTACGATGATAACAATGATATAAATACTAGTTTCAACGCGAGTCGGTCTAGGCATAGCAATAGCCCAGTTGGCTGAGCGGTATGAATACCTGGGCATAGTTGGTTTCCAAGGTCCGCGGTTCGCACCCCGCTTCTGCCGTTATTTTTGTGCTTGGATTGACGCGTTGAAAAAAGAATTTTATGTATAGTATATGTATATTTAATTAATAAAAATAAAACGAGTCAGAAGGTGTCCTTTATCTCCTAAAGCAACTGTTCCACGATGTGCTATTGTTGTTGGCTCACTAGGTATAAGCATAATTGTTATCTGTTGTGGCACGCTCCAATAATGTGATGCGCTCGGATGGATAAACTGATAAACAAGACAAGCGATACTTGATACGAAACGCATCACGCCGGATACGAACTCCTTTTATTAATTATCTGAAACCTTAAAGTGAGCCACAGAACACGCGCCCAAATGTACACTTTCATAATACGAGGCAATTATCAAAATGCACGTGACATAACAACACAATAAAGAACTAGATACTTCAGTAATGTGAGACGACCTTAGATAAACTTATTTATTTTATGAAACATGTTAATAAATAGCACGTCTTTAAACCATGAATGATGCACCTGTTGACATTGCTTACTTTATGATTTATATTTAAAAAAAAAAAGATTATTAGTATTTTGCTACAGACTAATTACATTGATATTGTAAGTGGTTATAAAACAATTTTTAGTAAAAATTATAATTATATGATTATTAAAATAAAATATATATTATTATATCGGGGGCGTCCTGCAGATTGATGTTACAATTTAAGTATCCTCCTACAACATCGTCCTCTCTCCCTCAAAGGTGGTTGTTATTCAGTCGCGTGGTGGCAGGATAAGGATCAGATTAATAACACACAGACATTATCATATATTTACGATAAACTTTACAAACTTATGGCCCGACCTAGTCACAGCATTCAGGCCGGGTCATAACACAATATGCTCTCGCCAACGTCGGCACACGACTGGCGCGCCCGTGATGGGCTGTCGCACCGCGCCACAAGTGACTATCTCCGTAACTAGTAACCAAAATGCCAATATGGCGACACATTACGACAAGCGAACAGAATTAACATACGAAAGATTGTATATCGAGGTTTTCCGTACCAGTCAGTAAGGGCTATATCATGCTGATGTCTGTATGTATTTCACATCATCAAAGGTTAAAAAAAAAAAATTATAATAAAATAAAATACTACATAGTTAGGTAGAGGGTTACCCTTTACCGAACGCTTACAGTGGTAATAACTGTTCATTATTTGAATTTAAAAAAACTCATGCTATAGAAGGCGAATGGGCAGTGAATACAGTGATTCTGAAACATTTTGGAACCACGGATCACTTTTGATTGATTCACCTTGCGAAGCATCTTTTAAGAACCACATTCTAACATGTATAATATTATAATCTAACTTATTACAAGCCTAATAATCATAATAAATATGAATAAATAATATATGTAAGAAATTCTAAAAAAATGTTTTTAATACTATCTATGTATTTTTAAATATGTATAATGTTTTTAAAAATTAGATAAAGGTGGAAAGTAAAAGCAACAAAAAATATAATGTAACTTATTTCGCCTTCGTTTATTACTATATTCCTCAATAAAAAAATGTAACGGCAAAGTCAATTAAGCAGTCAACGTCACCTGAGTTTTTTTTTGCATTAAAAAAGTATTTCACCCGCCTCGGTGTGTATCTAACCTGTGATCAAGTAAATTGGACCGCTAATGTCGTGGCTGTGTGAGGAGGAGGCGGTAACAGTTGGTGAAGAACCCTGGAGCACCCGGCACCCCATAGTCCACGGTAGATAGACACACCACACAGTACTTCACCACCGCGATATCCTCGACCTCCACGTGGGGGAACAGCTACAGGGGGTTCAGAATTTTGAATAAATTTGCATTAGTTTTATTCAGCTGTGAAAATCAAGTCGACCGCGTAATCATGTACACGAGATTTTTTAAAGATTAAATAAATCTTCAGCATTATATTATCTACAGTTTTTATTAATAATATTCAAGTTATACCCAAGATAATATACAATATGTAGTCATCGATTTTATTTTGTGAAGACAAACGCATTAGAATTGAGCTGCATTTAAACCAAGAGTTCGATTGACAAATATATTGCTCATTGCACCGAATTTGAAGGGAGTGGGGAAATAATTAGCGTTTGTACGATTAGTCTACATCTATGAATATTTTTTAATGAATAGTTTGCATATTTAAATGATTATTCCATTAAAAGAAAGCCAATTAAAAAGTAACAAATATCGATACTGAAATTAATCATAAATATAAAAATGTGGAGCTTCGTATATCGGAACATTGTTATTTGACTAATAATATATATTTTAATAATAAAAAATAACAATAAATTCTTATCAAGTCAAAATATGCTATAATTTTATTATATACGAGTACATGTTAATTCAATATTTTATCGTATACCCTTATTTTTGTAAATATTAAAAATTTTATATTTAATTTAAATACATAACGATATTGTTGTTTGGAATATAACACTGGCAAATCGGTAGTGAGCTTAGCGTCCTGTAATGATTGTATTATAATATATACATAAAAGCACCTGAACGAGACCGGCAAAAGGTGGATTAGTATTGGTCTTGCTTCCGATACAAGTTCGCATATCATTTTTGTATTTCCGAGTATGAAGTGCAATAAGGCACCGGTTGAAGGGGGCGCAGTAGCGGCTTGTGGTGTCCCGTGGAGCGCGACGCCACCTGCCGCGCCCCGCCAGGTGGGGGCGCACCGAGCACATGTATGTTTTCACATCACTCTCACTGGTTCCTTACCCGCTATCCATCCCGCGACAAATGATTGTATTGTCGTCGGCAGCCGTTGCACCCCTTTACCTATAAAAAATGAGACGTCGCGTTAATTTCTCACCGTTACGATGATTATTTGACCACTTTTGGTTCATTAAAACGAAAATTTATCGAAACCTCGATCGAAAAACTCAACTTCTGATAAATATACAATATTGCTCAATCTAAATTATGTTTAATAATGTTGTCTTTACTACAAGATTAGGAGTAAGTTAGGCCTAGATTTAAGAATATAAAATAGTGCAAAAAATTGTATCTAGAAAGTAATAATTCTTTACTAACGAAACCTCCTCGCTAAAGATGTTACCAAGTATTCTTCATCGTCATACTTTACAGCAACTTTGGCATGTTGCATCTTGTTCCTCTGCGTTCTGCATTTCTTTTTAGTTCATCCTATGCTTGCAACACGGAGAAGACTCTCTTTTCTCATGTTCTTCTGTACGTTCTCCAGTCTTTTATATATTATGTTATGTGTGTATGTAATATGTATTATTACGTAACTTTAAACAAATAAATATACACATACAAATCTACAGCAGATATCTCTAATAGCATTTATCTCGTCAATATCGGAGAAAAAGAACCAGTAGACGGTTGAGATTCAACCAGCGAACTTTCCACTTTTGTTCGATTATACCAAAGTCCATTGAATTGCTTTCACCTACTGACTGGGAGCAGTTCATGTCTTTGAACACATAGAGAAGACCATCATGATGCATAATGTTTCCGATCCATTAGGCTTGCCTCTCTCGCATACGAGTAGTTTATATGTCTTCTTTTCTTCTTTGATTCATATGATAACCTCGTCATTCGTATTGACGTATATCTAAGTTTTTTTCATATTCCTCTGTAACACCACATCTCAAAGACCTCCAGTATTTTATACATTATGTTATTTGTGTTTGTACCGTGTAGTATGTAACTTTGAACGTATGAAGCATATTTATAAGTTGTAATGTTTTTCTTCCAGCCGTGGAGCTCGACCTGCTGGAGGCGCTGTCGCTGCACAACACCTCGCGGCAGGGCGTCTCCGCGGCCACGGGGCCTCAGCCCCTGCGGCCGGCCTTCGCCCTCCAAGGTAAGACATCTCTTCACCACAAACAACCGACTTCCTTGCATCGTGACTCATCAAATAAATATCGACACCGCGATGAATCGCTCCCTTCTTATGGAGTGTCCTCACTAGAAAGTTTACGCGTTACATATGAATTTTGAACAAATGTGACTCTTTGTATTCAGCATCAATCTATATCCGTCCACTGTTGAACGTAAGCCTTCCGCATTAGTCTCTATCCTCTTCGATTTTTCGCCTTCCGCATACAGGCTATTTTTTCTATACTTCTGATATCGTCAGTCGATCTTGCAAGGTGTAGACAATACTCCGTTTGCCAGTTCTTAGATTTATATACTACGATTTTAAACAATTTTCTTGTTTTCTAGTTCGTTGATCTGCGTCAAATTATGTACTAAGATACCAAATACCATCGGATATCGTTATGTATATAAAAATTCTATACAAATCTGTTCAATAGTTTCTCATCCACACTTGTTCAATCTTTTGATACATTACGCTTTAGTCTTTAGCGTTCTAACGAGGACGCACTATAAACGACACCATATTTGATGAATCACAATAAAGTATTTCATAATTGTAAAACCACAAGGTTGTAGACCTAAGCTATCCGTAAAAACCACCAATTCATAGTAAATTATTTAAAATATATATATCTGCAACTAAATTTTGTTGACTCTGTGTTAATGCCGGGCTGTAATATAATAAAGTTGTAAACACACCACGTGCAAATTATAAATATCATATAATATTGCAATAATACCAAACGAGCATTCACACATTATATTCTAACTCCTCAGGATTTGCTTGGTGTTAACGGTAAATCCGTATTTTAACGTTGCTTTAACTACCTTCTTTGCAAATTTAATACGATTTTTGTATTTAAACGTCACCACACTAAATTAACATTTTTGCTCTAGTTCGTTCTATGTGCGTTTGATCTAAACGCACACTAATAGATACAGTCATTCCTACAATATATACACTTAGGCTACGACTATATTTAAAATGTATATTAAATAATATTAGTTATTTAATGTCGTTTTTTGTTGAATTATATGTGTGATTTACATTACCTCTTTGATGAGTCACATATATATTCATTGATATCGAAGCCTTCGTATCAAGTAACACCTGTTCACCAGAAATGTGATCTATTTGACAGACGCTTAACAAAAATGCATTACAGGATTCAGCAAATAAGAAGAAAGGAAATATGCAATGAGGTAATTAAGATACAAGATGAAACGCAAATCGAATTTTTGGTTGGTTTCATGATTTAGGACACGCCATGGCTTCTTCTTTGGTGATCCTCTTAAGCCACCACGAGCTTTGAGGCCTGTCCCTCCAAGCTCACACTTACGTGACTTCATTAATCAGTTTTATCATAATGTAGGGTCGCGGGAGTGACTTTGAGCATCATTCCCCTATCGTAAATGATATTATACTTTTACTTATATTACAGTGGGCACCCCACTGACAATATATCCTAATTTTCTAAGTAAAGTAAAGCGAATAAGGTAAAAAGTCTTCATTTCACAGTTTCTCATTAAAATATATTATTTTTTCTCGTTCATTCGTGCAATACAGTTTTTACTAGGAATATATAACGTAAAGAGAGTTTAATCTGTTAAAATAGACGGAAATAAGTATATTTTTTATAATCGTGTTAAATTCACAATTAATGCGATTTATACGGAAAATTTATATGTTTTCAAACATCATTAAGATGTTATCATTGATATTTAATTAATTTGAAATTTAAATTATAATGTCATAAATACCTTTCAGAGAGACGATAAATAGATAATAATTTGAGTTTTAACTTTTTTAACTTTGTATCACATAAATTCCAAAATAAGAGTAATATTTCAGATTTTTCGTTGGTTTTTATGCTCGTTTATAATTCGAGTATTCAATCCTCATATCAAACATTCAGCTGCTAATCAATATCTAGATATGTATCTTACAATGCGGTTTATTTTGAATATAATAATTGTTATATTGTCTTTTATATTAGTCAATAAGTAAAATGGTTCTAACCTTTTTGATGTCACGTAGAACTTTTAACTTTACAAGTATTATATATTACGGAATACCAAAAATATTATATTTTAAATAAACAGGAGGAATAACGTAGAATTTACAGTGTGGAAGCCATTTTTTAAAGTAACTTTTGAAGTATTTATTTATATATACCAAAATATGTTCGTGCAACAAAAGTTTTTTATTTCATAGTTACATTCTGCCGTAAGTCTGCATAATCGTAAATTCAAGACTTACTGAACGAATGTGAATCCGATTCATGCCGGTCCGCGGAATATTTTGACGGATTCGTAAATGCTAAAAGGACACTGTCAAACAGTGGTCCGCGGAATATGATTTTGCAACTTGTTGTCCACGAAATCTCTTGACGACCGCTGATCCATATCTTCTTCTTCGTAGTATCAATCCGGTGGATTGGTTTGCAGCAACAGAATCTTGCATCTCGATCTCCATTCCTCTCGGTCCTCCGCAACCCTTTTCAGCTCAGCATTAGCGCTACAGTTCATGTCCTCGAATACTTGCTGCAAATACTCCCGTCTAGGGCGCCCTCTACAGTTTCTACCCTCAACCATCCCCTCCACAATATCGTGAAGAAGACCATCGTGGCGCATGATGTGGCCGATCCATCGGGCTCGCCTCTCTGAGATGGTTCTTATTAGTTGCTTATCTTCCTTGATCCATATATTAAATTAAAATGTATAATTTAGTCCCATCAGTATGTCACAAGAGCTCCTTCTAAGTAGTGAACTGCAAATAAGTTATGTTTTCACTTAGTTAGAGTTATTATGGCTTTTACTTCTGTTTCAACAATGTAAATTTTCTACTTTTATTGTTATTATTTTCATTGCAGCATTAACTTTAAATATATCTCTAGAGGAGCCGAATAATAAAATAAATTATAATAATACCGTATTAACAATAATAATAATAATATAAAAAAGTTTTTCATAAAAAGGGTTGCTGAAATACTGTGTATTTAAATAATATCATACATTACTTTGGCCCCAGGGCTTAATAAAAGTAACTGCATGCTCCTGTTGTTTTATTTATAAGTAATAGAATATTTTATTGCAGACTAAATGGTGTTTTTTCTTGGGGTGTAAGTTTTAATATAGCAAGGGTGCCGTTCACAAATCTATATTCACCTCAACCTAATATTTGTTTAATGTAACCCCCGGGGGCCCTGCAAGGGCGCCCCCATCCCTGGTTTTATCCCTGGCTTTATCCCTGTATCGGCCTTTATCCTTGTCATGGCGGGTGTGGCGCTTATCCTCCACAGACTATATCCATCCCCGGGGCTTGATATTATCATCCCTTAATGTTACACTTTGTAAAGGCCTAATCGAAAATACGACTGTTATTTCATTTGAAAATATTAAATACGTAAAAAATGACAAATCAATCA
The DNA here is from genome assembly GCA_022606575.1 of Glossosoma conforme. Classification (NCBI taxonomy): domain Eukaryota; kingdom Metazoa; phylum Arthropoda; class Insecta; order Trichoptera; family Glossosomatidae; genus Glossosoma; species Glossosoma conforme. The sequence continues at coordinate 1,600,802 of JAGTXR010000133.1, forward strand.
CTTTGTTCTTTAAAATTACATATAACATGGTGATTCAACTCTTGCGTCTAAATTGTAGTAGACTGGTGCTATCTTCTTCGTAGTATCAATCCGGTGGATTGGTTTGCAGTAACAGAATCTTGCATCTCGATCTCCATTCCTCTCGGTCCTCCGCAACCCTTTTCAGCTCAGCATAAGCGCCATATGGTGCTATAAGAAGCACAAATTTCCTTATCCCTCTGGACAATTAATTGTATTTATCTCTCACTAAATTTGATATGAAATGATTTTGGTGCTACACGAATTGACCTTACAAATGTCAAGTGATCCATGGATACAAAAAATATGTTTGTAATTGGATAATATGCCAAATAAAAAGGGCATACAATTTATTTGAAAGTACGTAATAAGTTGCTATGGTGTAAATATCGAATCTAACTATAAACATAAATATTTGTATCATATTTTTAAAATATTGTTTTGATATAACTACAAAAATATGTAAAATAATCAGTTATGAGTTAACACTACATTATTTTCTGTGTATTTAAAGCCTTTCGATTTTCATTGCGAGTACATATAACTTTTTGAACTGAAATATTCTTGATTTTTAATAAAACAAATAGTTAGAGGCATTTTATAAACATGCATATCAGATAACATGAATCACGGTCATTCAACGATTTAATCAAATAAATGAAGATCGCATTTTAGTCTTCTTCTTCTTCGTGTCAGCGACGTCAAATTATTTTTTCCCAGTATCTGGCAACATCGATATCTCGCGTGTTGCCCAGCATTAGGTACTGAGATGTGCAGCTTGTTGGGCACATGGAGCAAGATCTTAGGTGTGAGGCGGTCTGCAGGTCTCCACATCGCATTTTAGTACTCTCAATTGTTTGCAAGGAAGGTTTGAAGAAAAAAAATAATCAAAATAATAATTTAATAGAATGGATCTGAAAGTGAATGCTTATTTAAAAATAACATAAATACGTTATGAATGTACGATTATTTGATGACAAAGACAAAAGTAGTAAGAACTTCCGATACATTAAATGTTTTTAGTACTTTTGGGCCATCTCTATTTGACAACGCACTGCACAAGCAAAAGCGGGCTAGCAAATAGTTTTATTTTCTTTTGTATGGAGCGCAGTCCACTTTGTATCTAATTACCGAGGGGGTGCAATGCTCATGAGTTGCATCATTGCATCTTTGTGTCTTTTTCAGTGACATAATAGATACGTAATACATAACTACATTATGTTTTTAGTTATTTTAAAATGAAGCAGATGGGCCAAAATAATTTGATTCAAAAATTATTTCTCAAAGAGCATGAAACTCAAAATCCCCGATACTATTTCATCAGAAGTGAGTCTATAGTAATTAAAATTATATCAGCCTTTGGTACTACAATTCGATAAATGTATTATAGTTTGACCTGATATTCTTTGATACTAATCGAAATTCAATTATGGTATCAGAGTATCATAAATAAATTGACAAGTAACATGAAACAGACGATATTTCTTAGTAATGTTGTCTACAATCAAAACGGTAAGGTCTTTAGCAGTGATTTTTTGTCTTGTTGTTTATTCTGTAAGCTTTCTGTAGTACTCAAATAATTAGCATTATGAAAACCAACAAATAAACCCAATTAATGGTGCAATTCTTAACCTTGAAGCATTTGTAATTTACGTTATTCACGGAGGACCAAAATCATCCTGCATATTTCGAATTAAGAAAATTTAAATTATGCGCGCGCAGTCAACAAAAACAAAAAAAAATGTTTAAGGTGATTTATTAATTTGTCAATCATTATTACGAAAATGTATAAATCGTTTTTTAATCCTTTTTTACGTAAATGCATACAGAGCAGCTCTTGAAGTTCAACTATAGGGTCTGCCAAATAACTTTTTTTTTTTTTGAAAAACATCGCAAAGCATCGAGTGTAGCTTCGGCTGTGTGGCACGTAGCGCCGTCTTGTTGAAAACAAATGTTGCCAATATCCTCCTCTTCAATTTTTGTGAACAAAAATGGCCCGATAATGATCGCCATTGACTGTAACAGCCACTCCTTGCTCATTTTTGAAGAAAAATGGCCTGATTTTCAAAGTAATGTCGCAATATTTCTCAGCGTTGTTCAAGCGTAAACACAACCATATTCGTTTAGCGGAAGAATAAAACTAAGTATTTGTCAAATCAGACACGAGTTAAATGTTACCATTTACGAAATAAGCAATAGTTGAAAAAAAAACGTTAGATAGCGGACAATAGCATGATTTTCAAAGTAATGTCGCAATATTTTCCAGCGTTGTTCAAGCATATACACAACCATATTCGTTCAGCGGAAAAATAAAACTAATTATCTGTCAAATCAGACATGAGCTAAGTTTTACCATTCACAAAATAAGCACTAGTTGAAAAAAAAACGTTAGATGGCGGACCCTATATAAGTTAGTATAGTTATAGAGCGACTGGATGATGCATACGGAAGGAAAACTGTCTTCCAAATATAACAGTACATATATAGTATGATCTATTTTATTCTAATATGTAGTGTATTCTGTTTAAAAGCATACACTTTATTTTTATTTTCTGTAATATCTATGTTTCACTTAATGTGACTTTTATTAACTAGGATGAATTTAATCTCTGAAAACATGTTCTTGGTCTAATATTTTATTTCATCAGACCACGTAGCAGCTAGGTATGAGACTGCTATTTTAAACTCGTATATGCATTTTATATATAATAAAATGCGAGTCTTCGAATAAATTAATATGCGCGTAATGTGATCTCTATTCTTCTTAATATACTCATATGTTTCTGAAACGTGAACTATTAAAGCAATAGACATATAATAGTATTCGAGATATGTTGCTGGAGAATGATGCTAAGAATTTTTTGAATTGAAAAGCTCACGAACGCATCCATTATTGCGATATTCAATAGAGGATAGCATCAGAATGTTTTAGTCATTTTATGAAGTTCTTCAGCCGTGTAGTGAGAATAGAAGATACTAATTTGGAGAGACTTGTGTCAACTGGCAACATAGAAAAACGATGGAAAAAATAGTCGGATGAATAAATCATCAGTTTTCGTTGAGGGGTTAAGATCCTCAGCTTATCCAAGCTTGAATTCTAGACAGCAAAAATTACATATAATTGTGCAGTATTTGCTTGTGAATCAATTGCTTGTTAAGAATCTTTATGTTTTCTAATAAGGTCTTTCCTAGCTAAAAGCGACTGGTCAATTATTTGATTCACGGATCTTCGGACATTTCGAAGATCATCAAACTCGATCTTCTTCGTAGTATCAATCCGGTGGATCGGTTTGCAACAACAGAATCTTTCATCTCGATCTCCATTCCTCTCGGTCCTCCGCAACCCTCTTCAGCTCAGCATAAGAGCTACAATTCATGTGCTCGAACACTTGCTGCAAATACTCCCATCTAGGGAGTATTTGCGGCCTCTACAGCTTCTACCCTCAACCATCCCCTTCACAATATCGAGAAGAAGACCATCGTGGCGCAGATGTGACCGATCCATCGGGCTCGCCTCTCTGAGATGATTATTATTAGGTGCCTATCTTTCTTGATTATCCTGAGAACCTCATTGTTCGTGACGTGTCTCTCCAAGAAATTCCGAGAATTCTTCTGTATGACCACATCTCAAAGGCCTCTAGTCTTTTTTATCACTTTCAGATAAGCACCATGTCTCACGGCCGCACATCAAGATGCTCCAAACAAATGTTTTGGCAAGTTGCTTGCGGAGCCTTAAATTAATAAAAAAAAAACGGGAAAATATATAAATAAAATAAATAGGGCCGTCCCTTGCATTGTTAGTGTGAAAATTAGTACTTACTAATTAAAATGGTCAACGAACCCATAGAGCTACTGCCGCCTAATAAATTTAATTAATTCAGTGTTAAAATCATTGAGCAGAGAGTAATTCGAAATGAATGAAAGTTCACTCCGTATATAGGCGGCAATTATCCAGGCGCCATAAGTTATAAGGTTATATAACACCGCGCGGGAGTCTCCGCTTTATCGGGACCCACCCCCCGAATAACATTTGATACAGTAAACAGATCTCCCCCGGTGACGGCGTGAAACCCTTTGTGGTGATTATTTTCCGGACAATTAAATCCACCCGGCTGAATAAATATCAATTTATAGCGTATGTCGCTGCCAGGTCATCAGTACTAGGGGCTTAACAGCAAGTACTATTGACTTAGTAGCAAGTTTACTAAGAACTCAGTAGATGTAGTTCACCGCTTCACACACGAAGATAATGAAGTCTCCTTGATAATATCTTCATTCAGATTATAATCAGTTAGCAACTGATAAGTCTAATACAGGCCTTCTTAAGTTATGGGTCGCGACCCCAATTGGGTCGCGTAGCAAAATTCTGGGGTCGCGAGAGATTTTAATGTCAAATATTTAAATACACGATTTTATAACCACACACGAGATTCATCTTAAAGTGGCGTGGTAAGCGAATCTAAAAATTAAAAAAAAAAAAAATATTATCACTAAATATGTAACTGTTATTATCATATTTGTTAAAAAAATAAAATAACATCTAGATGTGTATTTGTGCAGATAGATTTTTTGTATGCTTCTAAACGAATTCTAAAACTATATATTTTCATATGTATATTGTTACCTAATAAATTAATCATCAAAAAATATTTATTTATCTTTCTTTTATATTTATATGGGGTCGCCAGGAAACTCGCAATCATAAATGGAGTCGTGAATGAAAAAAGTTTAAGAAGCCCTGGTCTAGTAAATGTCTCCTCTGAGCAATTGTGGCCACTACACAAAGAGGAAGAACCCGCGAAAGAGATTCGAATCGCAGTCACTGGTTATAAGGAGATAGAAGATAGATTCTCTTGCGACAAATCCAAAAATTACAAGCGCTTTTGCGTGCTGTTTTATCGACGAAATAATAAATTTGACAATCCATTTTGACCGTCTCTGTGAGCAACAGTAAGCTTTGATGCAAATGGTGTCCCGCCACAATTATATACATAATAAAATCCCTATTATACATCAAAATAGTATTGCACACCCATTGAAGCAATGCTCACGGTCTGGTTCAAGATTTCTACTAGCGTACGACAAGGCTGCATAATACTGTTATCGACTCAGTGCCGGTTTTAGAGGGTGGAGCAGCGGGTCGGCGGCCCAGGGCGCCGAATGAACTAAGGGCGCTAAAGGCGACCTTAGCTCTTACAGTGGGTGTTTTCTGAAGATTTTTTTTGCCCAGGGCGCCGCAAGGTCTAAACCTAAAGTCCACACTGTATCGACTGACAATGTTTGTGACCTGAAGTATCGAGTGTTTTATTTACCCTGATGTTGTTACCTTCCAGGAGACTACCGCGACTTACAGATTCCTGTGTCGGCCTTCTCCCGCGCCGTGGAGCTGCTGCGGCGCTCCCCCGAGTTCACGTTACTAGCAGCCCTCAAACAAGACCAAGCCAACTCGGGCTCCATCATGTCCTTCTCGCACGGATTCAACAGGTAAACCCAACTTTTTATTCCCGCCAATGACACCGTTCTCCTCTTTTTCAATCCCCTTTTATTATTTATCCATCATTACATCAGTTTCTGACTTCAACAGTCTTAAGAAATTAACTTTCAATCCGTTTCAATAAATAATTGATCCTTTGAGTCAACTCAAATTCAAAGAAGATTCAAAGATATTTTATTTAAAAAATTGTCCCTAAAAAACACACAGAAAAGCGGATTTTACTTTTTTCGTGCTCTATATCTATCTATATAGGCTATACGGGCCACAAAAACGGAACCTTTTAATAACACGAGCTCCCGAAATTTTCATGTCTAGCCTCCCAGAAACAATTACAATTTATCGAAATTTAATATTAAAAAGTCATCATAAACGAAAAAATATACCTATGGAATAGCAGCATGTATTTCCTCATAAAACTATCATTCTATGTGTCCGTGAAATGGTAGGTCAGAGTCAATGAAGAAGGATATTTTTTAGGTATATTATGGTAAAAGTAATTGTTCAATAATTATGTAAAAATTAGCTGTAGTCGAAATTTTTTCAAGCAATTTACACTTTTGGGTTTGAGATATTTATTCCATCATATGATTTATTCTAATATATTTTGAACTGCTGACAGACATAAATACCTATTTATGTTAACAAATAATATACCTATATCTCATTCCTTAAGTTATCGAATTTTTCAGTAAATTTTGAGAGCCAAGGAAGATTTTATCCAGGATCAAATTAAGTATTGGATATATTAAAATTAGATATATGTAATAATATATATATATTGAAATAATGCATTGTTGGCAGAATAATGCGGATGCTATTGTTTTTATTATTATTATTTATCAAATATTCTTACCGGTTAAGAACCTTATATAAATAAATACTTACAGTATAAATAGTTATATACGATTCACTTCGAATTCAAATTTGATTTTTTTCGAAGAAGAAGAGAAAAAAATCGACATAATCGAATAAAATATTTTTTCCTCATCCCTTTTACACAGGGTAATAAATGTGTCATAGGGATTCCTAAAGTGAACGAAGTATCAAAAACATATATAAATAATATTACTATATATTTTTGCAACCAACGAAATGCTGCCACCTATAATTTCCTGCCTGAACCGGCTCGCTATATCCTTATTTATATATGTTTAATTATAATAGCATTTGAGTATAATTTTCCTAAGTAATAGTTAATAATCAAGAGAGGAATGACACATCAATATAATTCACACCAAATTTATAAGCAATACATAATTTGAAATAACTACCTTTTACTTGACAACATTATGGTGACATCATAACTGACATGCCAGGTAATAACCACAAATGTAATCATTATAATTACCATATGTCATGCAAATGTATACTTATTTCAAAGTATTATTAGACAATGACCCAAAATTCAGTTTCTGTATGGAACCTTCACTTTGGTTCATTAGTAATTATAAATAGAATAGGTACATACATAAGTTTTAGTGTTATATTATGAATTATAATTTATATGATACATTATCCACAAAAAAAAACTATAAAACATTTTGTAAATTATGGTAGTACTGTGGTACCTTGACATACAAGTTCCCCAACCTACGAGTTTTTTGATATACGAGCCGTCGACCGAGCGATTTTTTGCTTTATAATACGAGCAAAATTTGAGATACGAGCAATCGGCTTAGTGGTCGGTTGGTTGCACACGAACTGCCCTTCACACTTTCCCGTGTCAATCCCCCGGCCACGGTCAGACAATCAGTTATTAATGTTCTCTCACTGTCAAAGCATCTTTGATAAGTTGTGCTCGCGTTTTGTAAGTTTTGTAAAATTTGCTTTGAGATACGAGTAATTTGAAATACGAGCAAGATTGCGGATCAAGTTAAACTTGTATGTCGAGGTATCACAATAAATATCTCAATAAATTGATATCATAAGCAATTGCAATAAGTTTTAGTTGTACTCTATAGAAGTATAATAAATACATAGTCACTAGAATATATTATTTGTACATTTCAAATATTTATAAATGAGGCACTAGTTATGGATCATATTTCATTTATTAAAATTAATCATTTACACAAATAGCTATTGCTGTAATTGATAATTGTTGGTTTCAGGTGGAGACTGATAGATTATAGCGGTGGGAGTGAGTCTAGATCTCAACATCGCGTATTGGTGAGCTAAAGTGTCGCTCGGTGCACGCGATCCACTCGTCACCTTTCTGAACATTCAGAATGCGATAGTGGATCTCGTACCTACCACCGTGTTGGCATTGTTATACCTAGGGGAGAATCATGTATCTTGGAATGTTCTGTACCTCGGAATGGTCCTCCTTAATCCAGTCAATAAGACCTTGTAAATGAATATTACCTTTTAACTCTGTGTGTGCATGGTCGTTCCTGAAGTATGTCTCATTGCTATCACTCATCGCATACTTTCCTTCATTTGGCAATAACTGTTGAATCCGACTGCCTCCACTTGATGTGACAGAAACCAACGATCCACTGGAATACTTTAATGAGAACGTGGACTCAGCAGTAGTCTGCATGGTGACTCTTGATGTCTTGCTCCGTGTTGTTTCTGTCGACAGTCTGATGTTAAGTATATCTAGTAGGTGCTCCATCTGTAAAATCGGTGTTCTGTGAATCCAATCAGTTGTGGTCTTGTTTGTCAATGTGAGATCGTCATCTAAGCATTTTATATTCTTTCTCAAATCATTACCGTGATTGTTGTATTCCTCTGTGGTGTAAGCAAGTCTCGACTCATCTTATGATTTAATTCATTTCTGGATTTGACACATTATTCTATACAATTATTATTATATCAAGACATTTCAATTTTACACATTTTACCATTACTTTTAAAATAATATCTTTCGAACCGCTTTATCTAAAACAAAAATTAAAGTAACGCTTTATACACAGTTCTAATTATATTTTTATGAGGAAACAGTTTTCCTCAATAAAGCTTAGTGATGCTGACAGATAGATCAAAGGAGGTTACCATAAATTAGCAAGCCTTTGCGTGTAAACTGCATTCCAAGTCACATGAGAATCCGCTTTCTCCTAAACAGTTCACGCTAAGTGATATTAACAATAGTTCCATATCTATTTATTATTCTGCTCTGCAGTCTGTTCATTATTCCTAAGTATCATTTACCTTTTTAACATAAAATAAATGGAATTAAAATAAAAACTCGGTTACAAATAAAGTAATCTGTCTCCGTAGTATCATATTACTTTGTCCTTGAAAAGGAAATCTGTAAAAATTGCTGTTTTTCAAAGTGCTATAACGTTCCGAGGTACATGAGCGTCCCCCTATGTATACCGCTTAACGTCCGGCGATTTTGAGATTTAGACCTCGTTCTACTCGTCGCTCCTTCACATTCTTACCTATTCATATCCGACACACGATGCGGTCACACTTAACCCATTTTCACCCGACACACCGCATGCTTACAAATACCCCATAAATACACATTACACATTCCTTTGACCCGTTCATACTCACATCATATTCTTACACTGAACCAATTTGTATCAAACACACCGAACGCTCATCCTTAACTCGTTCTTACCTGATACCTGACACATCACCAGCTCACCCTCAGACCGCGAGCAAACAAGCGATCAGTAGTAATTCAATCTTAATGGCTGAACATATGTTGTGATGTTTTTTCTGTGAGCCGAGGCTGTATTGTAACATGTACCTTGGAACGGGATATCACAGCTGAGGTGGGGCAATACTAACTCTCGGCGTGCTGCAGGTACCTGGAGCTGCAGTCCAGCGGGCGGCGCGACGAGATCAGGCTGCACTACGTGGCGGCCGGCAGCGAGGGCGCGCGCGTGGAGACCTTCCCTTACCGCCTGGCGGACGGTGCCTGGCACCGCGTGGCGCTCAGCGTGTCGGGGGCGCAGGCGCAGCTGCTGGTGGACTGCCACCCGCTCTACCGCCGCCTAATCGCGCCCCCGGACCGCAACTTCTCCCAACCCCAGCTGACGCTCTGGCTCGGCCAGCGAAACAGCAAGCACTCGCTATTCAAGGTCTGTGCCAAACTCAAATGTTCAAATCTTTCTGCATCAAACGGCTCAGTAAACTATTCTATAATATATACCTTTCCTTTAAACTCCATTTGAATTTTTATTATTTGTTTTCAGGGAGCATTTCAAGATGTAAGAATAGTGAGCGGACCTCACGGTTACCTGTCGCAATGCCCGGGACTGGACCCGGAGTGCCCGACTTGCGGTCAGTTCTCTCTGCTGCAGGCTACAGTACAAGAGTTGTCTGCGAGCCTCCATGACCTTAAATTAAAGGTTTCTATTTTTGATTATCTTAAATTCTGTTTCAGTAACAATTTCCTCCCAAAAACCTTTAATGTTTCATTGCGACATGCAAATTACTCAACTATACTATTTTTGACTGTACGCATTCACTCTCTGACAAATCTTTATGTCAATACATATTATCATCAGAGTTGAAGGTATTGAACTTAATAGTGTCCTTAAATATGTAATTTATTTTCCTTATTTTCAATTGTAAATCTTAAAATTAAGCAAATTATAATATTTTTTAATTGTAAACCGGAGAAATATTATTGATTGTAATAATTATAATGAATTTCGACGTTATTGTTTCAGATGCTTGAAAACACTGAGCAAATGAGCCGAATGCAAGAATGTGACTGCCAGAAGTCATGTTTTGTGAATGGCACAATTCATGCGGATGGAGCAAATTGGCAAAAAGACTGCAATCGCTGTGCCTGTGTGGTAATTACTTAATAATACATTTAAAAAATATAAACCTTTACGTCCATTGATTTTCAAGTGTACCAATATTACCGAAGGAAGTACTGTATTAATAGTTAATATATAATACTAATCAAAACTCCATAACTGACATTATATCTGTATACCCAAATGGCCATATATTATAGGCATTTGGATACACAGAATGGGTGTTAGTTTGTTTAATAAAATGTACATATTTATGTTATTTGTTGGTTTGATATGTTAGTTACTTACTGTTTTTTATATATTTTTTAGCATGGCGAAATTTCCTGTAGGCCTGTTGAATGTGCTCCAGCCGAATGCAGAAACCCAGTAACACACCCAGGGGAATGCTGCCCTACATGTTTAAGTGAGCAGCACATAATTCTATTAATAATTTAATAATTAAAAACATTTAATTTATATGTAATATTTATTAATTATTATTATTTATTTTTTGTATTATAATTTCCAGAACAATGTTTTTTGAAAGGAGTATTACACGAGCACGGTGACCAAATTTCTTATCAACAATGTATAGAGTGTGAATGCCGGGATGGAATAATGGGCTGCACAAGAATAGATCCAGAAAAAAAATGTCCGCCTTTGCCTTGTAGTCCTACAGAACAATTCTCTGTCCCGGGCGAATGTTGCAAATTTTGTCCAGGTAATTATTAAATACGCAGAATTTAGTTGACGGTTTATTAAACTCTATATAAAAATTTATTTGTGTGTTTTCATAATTTATGTAACTTCCAGGTGTTGACTATTGCAGTCTCGGACACACATGTCATGTAAATGCAACTTGCACTAATCTTAATACAAAGTACACATGCAATTGTAACCAGGGCTTCCAAGGAGATGGAATAAACTGTGAAGGTTAGTAATGAATAATAAAATCAACTATTGATTAAAGAACTACCGAAAAAAACATTTATCATTCAATAAAGAAATCTAAGAATTAACCATTAAGCTGCTATAAGTGCAAATATGTATCATTACATGAGCTGTGCAACTGTCAGTGCTATGAACAATTTAGTCATTCACTGCCTAGATAATAATATTTGTTCATGAAAACCTATATTTTCTGGCTAATATATATCGATTGTTAACTATAATATTTATAATAGACTAAAGAAAATAAGAATCTATTAAATCTAACATTATTTATTAAGAGGTTTTAATTTTGCATGCAATATAATATATTACTCGGATGTGGTCAGGTTTGTGATGCAATTGAAATAAGATGTCGCTAAATAAGTGACCTGCACTAACCCAAAACACAAATATAACAATATTTTATGCAATAAAATCAGGTATGAATGTGATAATATCCTTCCTTCTTTACATGATATAATATATTGTTCAAGAGACATATTTTTAGATGTCGAAGATATAAAAACAATATCTTAATATATGAGAGTGCTTAACAATTTTATACTAAAATATAGTATAATATTTTGGCACTGGTATTGAATTTGATAATAATTTTGACAAATGAATGAAAAATATAAATATAAAATTGTTTCTTTTTTAGATTTAGATGAATGTCTTGCAGCGGGGGGCCTGTGGGGCCACCACTGCCACCTGCACACTCGGTGTACCAATGTGATAGGTTCATATTATTGTAAGTGTGAGGAGGGATACGCTCGATCCGACAAGTTCAACTGCGTAGAAGTGGACGAGTGCACCACCGGGGACCACCGCTGCTCCTCATCAGCCCACTGCATCAACACGGCCGGCTCCTACTCCTGCCAGTGCATGCAAGGCTATCACGGAGATGGATATGTTTGTAAACGTAAGTATAATATGATGAAATAACATAATTGAAAAATACTGTCAAAAATAAGAATATAACAAAATGTTCATCTTGAACTGCTTAAGACATAGTAAACAGACCATTGATGTCCACAAAAATAGTACAACCGTTGTAAAATCAGAACTCTTGTAACAGAGAAATAGTGTGAGCAATTATCAGATTTACATGTTTACTAATTAATATTGCCGTTTTGAATACTTTTTAAAACGAAGTTTCCCAAACAGATGAAAATAAACATATATACCTATATAAGAATATCTATAATTTATTATCTATTATATAAACTACTAAAAATATTTCATAATGTGAATACCGATGAAAAGTCTTGCATATTTTGTGCTGCAATATCATCACAATTCAATGTATAATACTAACAAGTATTTTCTAAACCAACATTAATTATTCCAGCTGGGTTGGGTTAGGTGTTTAATTAAACCAGCAAGACTTGCCCCAATCATTTTGTCAGTAACTTGAACTGTCAAAAGTGGTTTTAAGTGTGAAAAAATTACATTTTCAATGGTAAAATAATAAATCTGACAATGTAATGATAGTAATGACACAAAGTAGCTTCTAACATATAATGTTTTATTGTAGGTATTGTATAGTGCAAGCTAGTTTTAAAATTTGAAAGGTATGGCGAACTGTATGTACACGACGGAGCTGGGGGAGGCAGTGCTGACATGGAATGAGGCGAGGACCATGGTGGCTGACAGAGTTTTGTAGCGGTCGTTCTTGATGACCATATACTCCAGTTGGGAGAGCGGACATGATTTATAAGGAGCTAAGTTTATAATTGGAAATTGCCTGGCGAGCTGCTAATATTGCAGGAATTAAACTTCCAATAAAACAAAAAAATGTGTGCCTTTATTATTACAAGTAATTGAAAAATATTATATGATAGAATGATTAAAAGGGAATATAATTATTATCAATTACTGGTAAACAAATTATTTTGCTACAGAATTCATAACCTAAAAAAAAACTTTAAGAGCAAAAATGCAGATTATAAATTTTCGTTTCCAGCAATATGCAGCGGGGGTTGCTTAAATGGAGGCACCTGCAAGTCTCCCGGCAGCTGTCAGTGCCGTCCAGGTTTTACTGGGCAGCATTGTGAGCGTGACCGCGATGAGTGCGCCACCAACACGCATCACTGCCCGACTACGGCCAACTGCGTCAACATGCCGGGCTGGTACTACTGCAAGTGCAAGCCTGGCTTCCGATCAGTCATGCTTGGAGACTCCCAAAGCACAGCTTGCCAAGGTAAAATATATATTTAAATTTTATCAGACACTGTTTTAATAATAAGACGTTCACCTATTGTAGCAATATGCCTGAATGTGTAAAAGCAACTGAAATATTAATGTTTGGGTTTACCAAGTGATTAACCTTAGGATGGTCTTTACTTTAAATCATTTGTACAAGTACAATATATAAACAGAATTAAAATACAGTGGGAATTCAAATAACGGTTCATATTAAATCCCCATTTCTAAATGCTATTGAATTTAAATTATTAAATTTCCTTCCTAAACGCCACCGATTAACTTTGGAATTATTTTCCTCAATATATTTTCTCTCCTTCATACATTCTAAATGTATTTAAGACACTCTTACACAATATACTCTTTGAAATGAATTTGATTCCCTTTTTTATGCCAAGCAACCGCAATAGTTTTATAAAAACGATTTCAAAGTAATTTAATAATAAAATCTTCCTTTATATCATATAAACGTCTAGAATATATTTATTTGCTGATTTCTATCTTCCGTTGTTTTCATACAAAACTATGGCCAATAATTAAAATAATGAAAATGTTAAATTAAATTGAAATAAATAGCATAAAACATTTGTAAGTATGTAATATGCATTCTGTAATATATATGTAAACCTGATTTGTAAAAACTTTGAAATAATAAAATTGCTAAGCTTTACTATGAAGTAAAAGGGTTTTATAGAAGTTATTTATAATGTTTCAGATATTGACGAATGTTTGGAGGTGTTGCACACTTGCCATCAATCTGCACAATGTGTTAACACAGAAGGATCATTCCAGTGCTTGTGCTCACAACCAGACTGCAAATTAAGTATGTTTATGTTGCAATTATTTTAAAATAATAATCTCATACATTGATTGGAATATTTCACTTTATTTCCTGTATTTTTTAATTTAAAAGTATTATTAATAGTAGCAAATACCATCTTATTTGTGATATTTCTTTCAACAATTCATCGTATAAACAAAATAGACCACATATAGTTGAAGTTACAGACCCATGTCTTGTTCATTACACTCTTACTGACCACTGACTTGTTTTACCATCTCATGGAGTTGAGAAATAAATGTATATTAAATTTAAAAATGTATATTAAATTTAAAAATGTATATTTTTATTTATGGCACCTGTTTTAAATTAAATGCAGATTTCTCTGCGAGGTTTTATAATTTCTCTTGAATTATTATACAAAGAGATGATATTTTCCATACATTTATATTTACAAGGCTATAAATCTTTATTAATTAGTTATAAAGTTTTTTTTATTGAGAAAATATATTTATACTACAAAATGAAAAGGTTTTTAATGTTTATCATCACAAATATAAATGATTGGCAATAGGGCCGACACAGTTTCCTCGAATCGTATTTGAAAGGACCTCATTCTAACAAAATGAACTGACATTCCCAGAGAATTTGCTCTGATGTCTAGAAGAGGGTACCGTAGAGGCAGATAAAGTTTGAAATTAAATAAAATGAGTTGATTGAGCGGAGACCAGTCTTGAGCTGGGTAGACTGGTGATCAGGGCTTATTCATTTAGCTGTTAACCTAAAATTAATTAATTTAGCGGTGAGTCTAAAATATATATACTGTAAATGTTGCAGGTTGTATGCACGGAGGAAAAGAATTATCGAACGGTGAAGATTGGCTGGAAGGCGGGGGTTGTCAGAGCTGCTCGTGTAGGTCGGGAGTAGTGTCTTGCACGGCGGCTGCGTGCTCCTGCCCGCCCCGGGCCTCCGCCCCGCGCCCCCTGCGCCCTCCCAGCGCCTGCTGCCCGCAGTGCGACCCCAGCAACGACTGCCACCACCAAGAGCTGCACCACGTGCTCTTCCACAGTGGCGAGCGATGGGTGTACCAATGTCAAACGTGCGAATGTCTGGTGAGTCACTGTTATACCACCACATGAAGGGCTCCCTGAAAAAAACATTTTTCAGTTAACCCGCCTAAACGTTTTCATAAGATCAAATTCTGAAACTGATGCTTCCTAGGCCTACACCATTTACTCCTAAAAGGCGATTCAACCCAAAGTAACAACATACAAAAAATCGCTGCTAAAAAACGTATATTATAGGAGGAAGATAGTATATCTTTTTTCAACTGAAATTCACGGCAGTAGCACATAGTAAGGACTATGTAGGGACATATGCAATATTTTGAGGGGGAATCATGCATGTAGACATCCTCGTTAGTCAAAGGACGATTCCATGTCACCGGGATTGTCATCGGGACGCGTGGTGTAGGGATAAACAGCAGGTCACCAAGCAAAGAACTTTTTGAGAAGCGAATTGTAATTCATTTTTAATTAAAAGATTAACAAAATTTGGTCATCTGCCCGGGATGAAACTTTCTGCATTCCTCTTCAAGTCTCCGGGAGTTGTGACAGCACATCGGTTGATAACTGAACTAATAGCGTGACATGTAGCGTCCCCGTGATAGGTAGCGAACTATCACAATAAACAAAATGACTACGCAGCGCCATGTTTTATATAACTAACATTTGTATATATGTGTGTCATAAGAGCGAACAAAAATTAGAGACGTATTATCTTATATCGAGGCTTTTCGGCACCAGCCTGCAAGTGCTATATTGAGCTGATGTCAATGTTAATACAAGCAGCATCTTCAAATTTGAGGAAAAGAAAAATATAAATGAGTTCGTTTTGAATGTTCTAGCTGGGTGAGGTTGACTGCTGGGAGCTGGAGTGCCCAGCGGGGGCAGGAGCAGGGGCCGGGGGTGCCTGCTGTGGAGTGGGTCATGTGGCTCACGCTCCTACGGCGGAGGCGCTCTGTTCTGCTAACTCCTCCACTCCTTGCCCGCAGGCTGCTCACCACACAGCACCCGACTGCCAGGTATATCGCACCACTTATAAGGAAAAATAATAATTATAGTAATCACTCTCCATTCATGTCTGTCATATACTCATACGTTCTAATATTTCCGTATGTAAGAATATAGATGTAAATGAACATATACATTTTCATGTAAAAAAAAATACTTCCCAATAATAATAGGATTACTTTTCTCACTCTTAAAATGGTTAAAACCAAAATATAAATTATTTTATTTTAGGCATCTAATTATTTTGATAGTAATTAATTCAATAAATGGACAGTTATTATTTGTGAAATGGTCAGTAATAATTACATAAAAAAAGTCAGATTTTTTTTTTTACAATAAAATATAAATTAATAGTAGAAAAATAATAAATTGGCTGTAAACATTTATTGAATGATAATTAATAATAAGTTTTGTAAGTTTAGGTTAGGTTTCCATTTTATGTGCTAATTATTCATTCATTGTACATTCATTACTAGCAGTATTGAATATATCACTGCCATTTTAATTTTATAACTGACCACATTAATACCGACACACTAAATACTGACAATTAATTGAATCTAATGCCAATTATATTAATTTAATGCCAAAACCTTGAATGAATTAATGAATAAATAAATACAGACCTTTTTTCATGCATTTATTTTTAACATCTCACAGTAGGGCCAAAACCCTTTGCAAAAAAAATGTTATATCACCTTAACACGTTTCACGCCACGTAGGTCACCGGTGGCCTACGCTGTTGTTGAAAAGGGCGCCACGTAGGTCACCGGGGACCTACTTTTTTTTTTCGAACAAAACAGTCCCTGTACGCCAGCGGTTACATTTCAATGGAATTTTAACAATGAATGTGACCTCTGAGTCGAATGCATTAAAAACATTATGTGGCGTTAAACGTGTTAATATAAAAATTTCCACATAAATCATAACAAGCCTAACTTAAATTTAAATCTTGTTACATTAAATACCAATTATGTTCTACTTCTTTGTTTTAATTTCTTCAATTAATGTATTATTACACATTTTTCACAAGTCATTACTCTGCGATAGAGAACAAATAGTTATGGCATATATATCATGTTCCAGATAAATACACCCATGCTCGTAGCCATCCATTGTTTTTGATCCCAGTTGATACTTGTGGAGCTTCGAGCACTCAATTTAGTACAACGCCAATGGCGCTCCTAAATGGCCTACCAGCATACCTCGATCCTTTTCTTATATCTTTTTCCTCTTTTGTCGATGGTACTGTTCTCCTACATCTCTGTGATCTTTGACACGTGTCATCTTCTTCTTCTTTTATGTTATTTTTAATCTTTATTCTCTTTTGTATGTATTGTATATTTATGTATACTCTATGTTTCTTATTATGTGTACCTTGGAACTTCGGTTCTGTGAAATAAATAAATAAATTAGTCATAAAATAATGTACATCTTCCCCAGATGGCGTACTGCGCGACATTGGTGAGCAATACAGCGTGTTGTGTGCATCGGTAACCACTCACTTCTTTTTCACAATCTACTTCACCCTTATTTGTTATTTTGCAGCATGAATGAAACTTAAAACGTAAAATCAGTAGGGTTCAATAAACACAACGAATATATGACATATTAACTGGGAAATACATATTGTGACACTTAAGACTTAATTATATTATTTATTTTAATAATTAAAAAAACCACGATTAGGAATATATTATATATTACATGATAAAGTAAAATTTGTGTAGATATCTACGTATTATTCTAAAATACTTAAAAATATGTTTTATACCCATCATCTTTTTAGTGTTTAATACTTCAATTTGTTAAACATCAATGAAGGTATTGCACTTACACTATATAAAACACAAGCTTCTTTGGAATGGAAAATTTCCGATTAAAATTAATTTTCAAATGTGCAGAATATGTTTTTCCCACATTTTCCAAATTTTGTTATGCACTGGCAATTATTTTATTAAGGTGTTCTGGTAATAAACCTACTAATACAATATCTGTTAAAAATACATTTTTAAACTATCATGTGAGTAACCCAGACTTTTATAATTTTATTTGAGATATTTTATACCTCCTAAAGCTTTTTAGCATTTTATATAATCATGAACACGACCCACAATAATTTATTCATGCTTTACGGAAGCACTTATTTTAAACAATATATTTACAACACATAAAAAATCATCTTATTTAATAAAACGTTAATGATATATAGTTATGTAGTTTTGTATGAATCAAAATAAATCCATTTACTTCAACAACGTAAGACAATTTATAGTATATTCCTACCTTATAATTATAATTATTATATTTATATATACACATCATTTTTAATTTACCTGTGCAATGATTATTAACAAACCGTATACAAGTATTCATTTCAATTAAACTTTTAAAATCATACTTTACAATCGATATGTAGGTACTGTAGTTTCAATGACTGTTTATTTATTATAGTCTAACAAACTAGGACCTTTCAGAATGTTGGATTCTACTACAATATAAATAATATAGAAGTATATCAGTTAACTTAAATTTTCTATCTGCAACTATCTTATTTATCATTTTTATCTTACGAAACTCCATGAGCATATTTAACACTCTCACCAGTATAATAAGCATGCTTGCATAACCCTCTATATGAACATTACTTGTGGCATGAACATTGTATGGATTATTTTAATAACATGATGTATATTACCATTTCATGACAGCAATTTAAGTCAATTGATAAGTTTTGCATTTCATAATATTACTTTACGGTGGCTTCTTACAATGTACAATTCACACAAAATAATGATTACATATTTATAGTAATGATAATTAATTTGTATCTATTTAAATTACAGTGAAACCTCTATCCATAGTTTCTTGAATAATCGTTTGGTCGAATTTGTCGTTTATTTATTCTATTCTGAATTAATTTCATACAAAAATTTATTGCATTGACCATTTCTCTATCCACCATTTACCGAATTCGTCTATTGAATTATAGTGCGCATTTGATATATTTTGACTCTGTTTTAACGTTTCTTGTAAATGCGCGAAACTTTCGAGATAAAAAGGGAGAGAATAACAGTTTGTCGAAGCTGTCGGTTCCGTGCCGCCACCATTCGTCGTCAGTTGTCATCTGTTTCCGTTAGATGTAGTGGACGTGCGCAATTATCCTTTTTGAGCCATTAAACTATCTTCGTAATGAGGCATTTGTCAACAACATAGCGTACTCTTCAAGAAAGATTTAAAATTATCGAAAAGGTGGAAAAAAATGGTTTTATATTATTAAAAATAAATGCATTTAATTATACGAGTATCTAAAACTTGTTTTCTTCTTAGAATTTTAAGCTACTAATGGTTATGCAAATTGGTAGGGCAGTCCTTTACTCGATCATATCTCTGCTTTGTCGTCTTAATCCGGCATTCATGGTTTACTTTAATACCCTTTAAAGATGATAGATAGAGGTTTCACTGTATTTATAAATGGCTGAAAGACCAAAATGATTCATAATACGAACTCAATTATGTAGCATTTATTTTGTAAATATGCAGTTGCCTTCACTGTGGAGAGTGGTTGTGTGATACAGGTGTGTGTGTGTAGGAGCGCGTGGTGGGCAGCGTGGGTGTGGGCGCTGGGGGCGCTGGGGGCGCTGGAGGCGCTGGGCGCGCGCAGGGGGCCGCCGGGGCCGCTGGGGCTGCGGCCACCGCAAGCACTGCGGCGCGAGGGAGCGCCGCCGCCCGCGGCTCTCGAGCCCGGCTGAGCGCCCAGCGCCGAGCCCGCTCTAGAGGCGGCACTCTTCATCATACGAATCGATAATCTAAATGGTGCAATAATATGTAATAATTTGTAAATTGCCTGAATCCTACCGAGCACAATGAATTTACCGTTATGTATGTTGTTAATAAAACGTATTTATTTTAGATAGATAATGTTCAGAAGCGTGTTTTCGTCCCGGTCGCGGTGAAGGGCGCGGGGAAACCCCTCGGGCGCTCCGTGTGTCTACTTTGAAGGCCTTATTCATATAGGAAATAAAAGAGATTACTAATTGCCTGTTTGCCAATTATCTGACAGATTCACTATGTGTTACTAGTAAACTGTTTTTACAAATTATCAATTGAGCTTAGTATTGTAAAAATTAAAATAGACAAATAATAATATTCGAACGGACGTATAATAGGAACGTTGGGATTTGATTTGATGACGGATTCGGCGAATCGTAGTTTTATAATTGAATCCTGAATCAAGAAAATTGAACATCGATATGTCGGGCGTTCTTACAACGACCTCCTGCGTAATCAATGTTGTTAGAGTGTTCGTCGAGCGCGTCATCAAATGAAGTTATATTGAATATTTTCCTTATCAGATGTATAATGAGATGACTTTGTAATAGTTCATGTTATAAATCTCTAAACCGGTCAGGTGACGATTGTCGCCTGACAAGTCCGCCATTAAAAAATGAAATACTGCTTATAAATAATAAAAACTATCTTCCTTAGACTAATAGGCATTTAATATGTTACTTATGTTAAAGTGAAACACAACCATGGCAGCATATAGAATACCAACATTAGTGAGACTAACTATTTATTAGTTTTCTTCAAGCATTTATGATGCTTGCCAGTTTATTGTGTTCATTGATGTAACCATCGATCCCAAAGAAATACATTATCCGAGTTACACTTTGAGGCCTTTATTTATGAAATAAACCATACTTTAAACTATAGTTAAGGTATTGGAACCTGTATTTTTAATTATGGTTTATTTTACACCGGGTTTATAAGAAAAGGTCTAAATGTTTTCCATCAGATATCATTTACATCAAATATTGTGCTTTTTTCTTTCCGAATCGATGAATAGATATTCCTTTTTTATGTCAACTGTAAAGGATTTTCTTATATAAAAGTCAAAAAATATTTCTAAATACCTACCTAGGGTTCCCTAAAGATTTATTGTATTTTAAAATATGAAAAATTATCATTATATGCAGAAATGATATATCGATTATTAAAAATAAAAATAAAATTTCCCATTTTCTTTGTATTTGTAATTTTCATGTGTATGATAATTTTGTGTTTTGTTAAACGATTTGTGTCCTAATTATTTTAAATATAAGTTATATAGATAATACAGGTACTTGATATATTTTACAGATAGATATACTTTTTTATAGATATTAGTATTTTATTTTACACTATTAAATAGTTGTGATGTCTTTTTATTAATTTACAGAATTATTTATAGATTCAGCTCTTTGTTAAATTTATAAGAAACACATTTATCAATTTTAAGCAATCAAAATTAAAAGGTTTCAGACGACAATGATTATGGTCTTATTTATTTTAACCAAACTCACAACCTGAAGCAACTTTACTAACTAAACAACTTATGGGGCTATCATCATATCGCTCATCTGGCCAGCCCATAACACTACCCATACTCACATATTTTTTTAATTTATTAAAATAATTAAATCTGACTTTCATAGTTGAAAGCGCACAACCTGTTTGGGACAAGCTTGTTGCAAAAGCAGTCCAATGCTGCAACTGGATAATAGTTACAACAGGATTTCCTTTTGAGTCCCTGTTTGAAAAATAATCTTAAATTTCAATGAATTAGTTAAATTAGTAACTTAATAAAAATATGAAATAAAACTATAAAACGACATTAAAAGTCAATATGGGTTTTGGCAATATCATTTGAATTAAAAACACGGTTATATTTAATATATAAAAATCGTTTATTACAATAATAACATAAATACATAGAGTAATATTTTAAATTTATTATTTATAATTTAATTAAATTTGCATTTGCAGAATGACCTGATTTATTGTAACTTATAATAATGTATGTTTCAACATGTAAATAGGTACCTAACATTTTGTGTTATAGACTAGAACCATGCCTCATTATTTACTTGCATTCTTTGTTTTACTTTCAGTAAACTTATATAGCCTTGATGTAGAATTAGATTGTGTGACTTGCGTGATCATAGTTCTAGTCCGTTTTATAATAGGTCCCAACCATATACAAAAATATTTTATCAAGGGTAATTTTTTTATATTAGAGTATTTTCAAATAACGTCACATTTTGTGTCTATTCCAAATATCTATTTACAATTTGTTTATTTATTCCGTTGCAAATCCTCTATTTCATTTGGCAATGGAAGGTTCTAGGAATTTTAAAGTATAGAGTGATGATGTCACTGACACCGCTGCACCATCGTCCCCAATTTATAGTATTATACAATCTGGTTTAATAGTTATGTAAAAATTTAAGCAGGTACATGTACGTATTTTAATAACTATGGTATAGTTAACTGGTTTGAGCATAGAATTATAATTTTTAAAAATGCAATAACTACTGACGATCTTGAATGTCTAGAATTAATGCAAGAGCAGAATGAAGACTGAACAATAGAGATTTCTGACCTCATAGATCTTGGGTATTTCACTTTAGAATCCTATTCAATTTTTAAAAATAATATACATGAAAAAATGATGCCAAATACCTGGAACAAAAATAAAAAAAATGTTATATAATCATTTAATATATATTATTACCTGTTAAATAGCACTTACATGAAATGTATTTGGTTGTAGATACCTAATATTAATTATGATACTTCAGTGTTGCCAACCTACAAACGTTGACCAGAGAAAATAATTATCTGTCATTATAAAACCTCTACAGTGAAGATGGTCATACTATAATTTATTAAAAAAAAACTTTTTTTGTGCAGTTCTAACTAATTAAATGAAGAATATTGTAGATACACAATTATTAAATTAACATTTATTTATAGTTTTTTAAATAGTCCGATGTTAAATGTTTTAAAATATTAATTTATTAGATAAATTGTCATTGAACCAATGTTTTTTTTTATCAATAGATTTAAATTCAATATTTTATTTTTCTCTGGTTTCCCTAGGTTGGATTTACTATCATCCGGATTTAACCAGCATAGAGTGAGTAATAGTTTATTTCACATAAAAAAAACTTACCATAAGTAAAGCAACAAACACCCCGACACTTCCAAGAATAGCCCCATTTTCTCTCATGAACTCAATGCCTTTCTTGAGGCAGCCTTCCTTGTAGGTAGTATTCGCATCTGGATAAGCTGTACAAGACAGCTTCTGGAAAAGTAGGTAAATATTTCAGATTATTTTTTACATAAGAAGGTTATAAAATGTTTCCAAATTTAACATAAAGGTGATATAATAATAGATAATACTGTTCAAAACCCTGGGCTGATCGTCAGAGAGTGGAGGACCGGGACTAGTCGGATGACTTTATTTTAATTTCTAGGAAGATTCATGTGAATATTTCACAAATTAAAATTGTTTGGCGAGCAAGTATTCACCCGACCTATGTAAAAATCAGATTATCAATATTATTTATAATCGTTTATAAAATAAATGTCTGTGGCAACACTTTACGAGTGTTCGTATGGCGTGTGCCACTAAGCACGAGGGCTAACACCAGTCAGTCCCCAGAACCCGGCACGTCAAAACACACTACAGTCCTCGACACCTTAAGGCCCGACGAATCTCGACGTTGCATCACTTCCATCAACGATTAGTTAGCAGAAGTAACATGTCCAACATTATTAGATTTGTTGTAGCTTGTTTATATATAATAATTTGATATTATGTTTTTAAATCTACATTGGTTAAGTAAATAAAGTTAAAAATATATACATAATTCATATATAAATGATGTATGTTTAGTAGTCTATGCAGTAGTGGCACAAATATAGTTATATTTGCTTATTCCTTGGGCCCACCCGCCAAGGATCATTAATTACAAAATGCATGATGTGGAGGATCTATATGCACCAAATTGGAAGTGAATTAGACATATTGGTGCATCTTTATAGTCATTGTTCCATATTGCCTTTAATATATAATAATTATTTTCAGTAAAATATAAGAAATTTATAAGTAACATAAAATATTATGTATTTACTTTACTTACATTACTATTACTATATATATTTTTAAAGATATTATTTCCAGTTGCATTAAAGTGGATCACGTAGAAACAATTCTTAATAACTGCACAAATTAGTGTTTTTTTTTTTAATTTTTTTTTTTAAATAATGTTTTTCAGAAAAAATATATATAGTTGCGCATGGTACCCTGCAAGTTACACACAAGGTTAGATTATGCGTCTAAAAAACAGTTGAAGAATGTAGGAGCCTATTCCATGTCAGCCTCGTTAACCGCGCGTGTAGCCCTGACGATTTCTTTGATGAAGTTTAACAGCAAGGGACCATCAAAACTAGAGCTCAGATCAGTGTTTTAAACCTTAACTAACAAACCAAAACTAATCAGTCCAAGTTCAAGATACATGTTGAAAGATGGCAAAAGGAATTTTAACACAAACAATTTAACATCCTCCTCTCTCAAAAAGACGGGCGTTATTACGTCGCGTGAGGCAGGATGAGGAGCAGGACAGTTTTTTTAGAAGCACAGATTATATTTTCTTTAAAAACATTACAAGCTTTTGACCAGGCGAGTTGACATGCCCGCGCGGCCGCAATGCGACCTTACCAAGCCAAAGGGTGGTGACCGATTGCGGCCGTCCGCACTTCCGTGGCCCGTGGTCGGTCGCCAGCGGTGCCGTTGGCAAAACTATGTAACTAGCCCCAATGTGGCCACATACATAAAGGTATGGCAAGCGACGAAAATACAAGGCGAAAGATTGTTTATCGAGGTATGTCAAAGTAGTTGAATGTTGTTACCCGGCCATTGTAGACTTCGACGCAGCAGGAAGGTGGGATCCTGTCGTTCCAGTCAGTCCTGTCGTTGATGCCGCAGCACATGAGCTGCTCCTGGGTGGCGTCCCAGGCGCGCGTATACTCCTCGCGCACGCCGTACCAGTGCAGGGAGTTGTGCATCTCCAGCTCCATGGAAGTTCGCACCTTCTCTCGCATCACGAAGCCTACAATGCCGCCCACCAGCATCGTCACAAACAGGATGAACACCAAGATATTGTACTGAAATAAAAAAAGCAACTTAATGTTTTGTTTGTCACTATTTAATTCAATCAATGGCCAGTAAATATTTAAGAAATGGTCTGTAATAAATACATACTGTAAAATGGTCAATAATAAATAATAATTTGCAAGTAGACAAAAATAAATTGACAGTAAAAAAAAAATCATAAATAATTTATGAATGGTAATTACTAATAGGTAAGGTTAGTTTTCCATTTTATGTGCTAATTGTTCAGAGTCCTCGTCATAAATTTGCATGTTATAACATGCGAATATTTAACAAAAAATATATTTACTGCAATTAATACCGCAGTCCGTTTAAAACTTAGCCTTCATATGCAAAATGAATATCATCATCAGCCTGTATCCGTCCACTGTTGAACGTAAGCCTCCCGCATGAGTCTCCATCCCCTTCGATACTGTCTTCCGCATACAGGCCACTCCCGCTATTCTTCTTATGTCGTCAGTACAATGCTTCATTTGCCAGTTCTTGGGCGCCACTTCAATATTTTTCTTCCCCATCGACCGTCGTCTCATCGACAGATATGTCCACCCCATTGCCACTTGAGTGTGCCTTTTCGTTGGTTAGCATCCACTACTTGAGTTTTTCTCCGGATATCCTCGTTTCGGAATCTATCTTTTAGCGACACTCCGAACATGGATATCTCCATAGCACGCTGGGTGACCTTTATTTTATGGGTAAGACTTACTGTTAAATTCCACGTCTCTGCGCAATTAGTTTATACAGGGAGGATGCATTGGTTAAACACCTTAGTTTTAAGACATTGCGGATTTTTTGCTTTAAAAATGTACTCTAGTTTTAAAAATGCTGCCTATCCCAGTTGTTTACGCCTGTCGGTTTCTTTTGAGACGTTATTTTGTCCTTAAAATGCATATATGTATATTTAAATGACGTCTAACTGAAGCCAACTGATATATGTTGATGTGAATATGTCATTTGACAAACTTTTGATTAACCATTGACAGCAATAAATGTGTCTAAATAAACACATGTGCCAATAATGTTAGCAATTTGGTTTGGCACTAATGAGTTAAGGGGTTACTCAACACAACCAATGATACAAAGCGTTCTCAGATGATCATACATCTAAGTATACTCTACATACAATGTTCCAAAATTTGAATGAGAGTGGTGTTTTAACAAGGTTTGATCATTGTTTTGGCCAATCATCTGAATTTTAAATATTACCTACCGTTAATAAGAGACATTTGACTTCCTTTGCTGCTCCCATGCATCCAAAGAAAGATATGATGGCGATGAGGGCGCCGGTGGCGATGAGGACATAGATGGATCCTTGGAACAAGTTGGTGCCGAGCAGCTCGGCGATGAAAGTTCTGTCGATCAACATCCACACACCAACAGCCAGTGCAATCACGCCGCCAATCTTAAAGTGCAAAAAATATGAACCTATTAAAAATGATTACGTACATATTTATATATTATTATATAAAAAAATACATTAATAAACATGTACAGACAACTTAATTAATTATAAATCCGTAAACAATATATTTATTTTTTCTTTCTTATCCACCTCAGCTTCTTCTTTGTAGTATCAATCCGGTGGATTGGTTTGCAGCAACAAAATCTTTCACCTCGATCTCCACTCCTCTCGATCATCTGCAGTCCTCTTCAGCTCAGCATAAGACCTACAACTCATGTCCTCGAACACTCGCTGCAAATACTCCCGTCTAGGGCGCCCTCTACAGTTTCTACCCTCAACCATCCCTTCCACAATGTAGTGAAGAAGACCATCGTGGCGCATGATGTGACCGATCCATCGGGCTCGCCTTTCTGAGATGGCTCTTACTAGGTTGCCTATCCTCCTTGATTATGTTGAGAAGCTCATTGTTCATGACGTTTTCTCTCCAGGAAATTCCGAGAAATTTTCTGTATGACCACATTCAAAGGTCTCTAGTATTTTTTTTATCACTTTCAGATAAGCACAATGTCTCACAACCGTACATCAAGATGCTCCAAACAAATGTTTTGGCAAGTTGCTTGCGGAGCTTTAAATTAATATTTTTTGCTCATAGCTGAAGTAAATTTAGTATATAATAATTGTACTCGTAGTATGTAATTGGTAGATCTGTAGGTGTATGGGGAATTGCTTTGTCTAGAGGCAAAAAGTATTATAAATCATATTGGAATTATTCTTAATACAATTAAAAATTGATAAATCGTAAGGCAGGTACTTACAAATGTCAAAAAATTTGATATAAACAGGCCATACTTCATGCACCTCCCGCAGCCATCCATGTGTTGGCCGAATCCCATTTTCTGAAAACAATGAAATTTGCTTTATAACCACTGATTTACAAACATAAACGTAACATAACATTAACCAATATCGTTAAATTAATCTTAGACTAAACAATGGATGGATAAGTGTTATAGTCCCAGCGTTATAAAAAAAAATGAGAACACTCGTGTAAATTTTTCAAATACCATTACTGACATGTTTTTACCAGTGTTCATCAGCATTCGAACCCAGGGCCAGGACATTTTGCTTTGTAAAAATAAACGTTAAAATTATGAATTAAAATTTGGCGCAAACTTATGTCACTCGATGTATTCATATAGTAATATATTTCAATATAAAAGTTCATATCAGTTTGGTGGTTAAAGCGTTGCTTTTCAAACTGAAGGTCGAAGGTTCGATGACCGATGGAGATTAAGAAAAAGACGACTTTTAAGCTCTAAAATAGGGGGTATTTATATATAGTGCTGAGGTATCAAATTCACACCAACCGGGGGGGGTTCGTGTGAATTTGATACCTCAGCACTCCAGATGCCAGTCGTATTAATCAAAATTGGTGGTAGATGAATCGTCCCGTGAACACCACCCATTCATATTTAATTACTGTAATAATTTGGTGATGCGTGAATGTCGGGCTGTATTCTATGACGTTGGCGGATCAACACTCTACATGCAGCGCTTAGGCATATGTAGCATGGTAAGCATCATATAATCCACAGATGAGACTTCAACTACAACGATCTGTCGGCATTCTCCTATATGCGTTTACATAAAAAAATACAGTCTACACAAAAATGCTTAACATAAAAAAATGGTTGTCCACGATATGCCTCGGTCTTAACACTATTCTCGTCGCTATAAAATAATAGTTTAAGCTTGATGCACGTAATACACTGGTATTTTAACATGAAATGAAATTCGCTTAACAAGAAAATATATTTTGTCTCACAAGGAAATACTTACGTAAGCATTCTAGTTGGAGTCCCATACGAAAAGTTCATTAAACCACTTCACAACAAATGCAATTTAGAAAGGATGAAAAATTCATAAGCTTGTATGGCGAAGGATCTTGAGAAGCTATTTGACCTGAATCGACATATGTCAACCGTGTAGGATCATTAGAGAGGATTCCACTGATCTACTGGTAGGATCAATTGAGGATGCTTCAAAAATTTGTATCCAAGATAGTAGCAATAAAAATGGTTAGTGAACCATAGACTCAGATCGGCTAGAGCAAATAGAAGCACCCTGCAGCTGACGGGAGGTAGTCCTAGCACGGTCTTTGGCAATCAGGCTTTCAGCTACGCGGCACCAATGGCCTGGAACTCGCTACCGGAAAGCATAAGAGAGCTTAAAGCGGAGGCATCCTTCAGAAGCAGACTCAAGACCCACCTTTTTACTCAGAGAGGCAAAGAAGCGCTTTTGGAATGATCATTCGGTCATAAAAGAGCGCTATACAAATACTAATTTAATAATAAAATAGGTTACTGTCCAGACGTTAGAGAGTCATTGATATATTCCACTTGAGAGAAGCCCAGTTTCGACATGAGCTCCACGAATTTATTTATCAAAGTAATTATATATAATCAATAGTCTTCTGTTTAGCGAGCATCGGGACTTTTTAATAATTGTTGTTAATAATCATAAATACCTATATTTATAAATTGTTTGTATTATATCTTATTTCAAGATCGTATTAAATAAAATTTGTAATGTTTCTGAAAGAAATAAAATTGAATTAAAACTTAGTAGTTTAATTATCAGAGCATTGTATTCCAAATCATTAGATCGAATTCAACAACTAATTAAAATCTTATATAAAAATGTCATATTCTATAACTGGGCGACTTTAGGTTCTACTTGTATAAAGTTATTATAATTGCACATTGGCTAATATCTACTTTTTTCTAGACGCAAGTCTGTCATTGACTTAATATTTAACCTTTTCTGCAATCGAACTTAACATAACATTCAAAATACAGCATAAGCATTAGTAGTATTTGTTATTGGAAGTCTATCCGTGAATTGTCCGTAGTCTAAGTATAAACTTGTATTATAGATACTATAAGCCAGTGTCTGCCAAACCATGATGCAGCATAATATTATGCTGAAAGAAGTCTCAGACTGCGAAGAAGGAAGATTCAATTCTTGTTAAATAATGTTTATTAATTTAAATGTTATAAATTTTAAAATAAGTAAATACAAAGTCGAAATATTCAAAACTAATATTTGTAACATTCGAACATAAAAGATCGACGCGATACAGATATCCTTCCATGCAAGGTGATCAAAATGGATTAAAAAATAAGGAGTTTGGGTGATGAGCACGAGGATAGGAGAATACTGCCCTTATGGGATTGACCTGTATTTTCTTTGTTCAGTAACTAATTCAAGGTTTTGGCAGTAAGTTAAATCAATTGGTAGTAAATAAAATTAAGGGGTTGTTGTAGCTTGTTGTTGGGTAGCCTCCACTACTTGGGGTTCTTCTGCGTATTTCCTCGTTTCGGATTCTATCTTTCAACGACACTCCGAGCATGGATCTCTCCATAGCACGCTGGGTGACCTTGTCTATTTAGCTTAGGGGAAAATTATATTTAAAAAAAACGAATAATTAGAACTGAGTTTCGGTTCAAATCCATCTAAAAATCAAATAGTCGCTTCACGCTAGTTCAATTATTACCACCTTTTTACATTATAGATGAGTTTATATAGTTAGAATTATTTTATTACTATTAATTAGATCCATTTCCTTTTTGAGGCGTTTCTATTTGGCGCGCCGTGGAATAAATCTCATTCACCATTGAGTCGTGAATTAAAAATGTTTGGCTGACACTGACGTTGAAGAACCAAGCGAACAACCGTGCAAAAAAGGCAAAATTAAAGAAACGAGTTATACCTATAGTAGGTAACAAAAAGCCAACAACCGGATCAACGGACAATGCCGGTCCACCACAACAAAAATAAAGAACATGTTTTTGTGTGGGATGAGCAGTTTGAAAAAAAATATCGCAGTCACGACGACAACAAGTAGGAAACATCAAGAAAATTTCAATACAAAATAAAACACACCTGACTTTGACCTGAAGTCAGGTGTGTTTTTAATTTTGCAAATATTGTAGATAATTGTTTTATTAATAATATATTTTTACTATATACATACTTCTATAATTTTAAGCATACAACGTGATAATGAATTTCCAAAGTCTACTTCCTTACTTTATTATACTAAAAATATTTTACAATTATTTTTTTAATATTGACATCAGCATTTAATAGCCCTTGCTGACTGGTACCGAAAACCTCGATATACCATCTTTCGTCTCTTATTTCTGTTCGCTTGTCAACATGCATGTGTCGCCATATTGGCATTTTGGGACTAGTTACGTAGTTCGCCACTTGGGGAGCGCTGCGACCGCCCATCACGAGTGCGCGCTAGCGGTGTGCCGCCAGTCGGCGATAGCATATTGTATTGGGGCTCGGCCTGAATTCTGTGACTAGGTCGAGCCATAAGTTTGTAAAGTTTATCATAAATATATGTCAATGTGCTTCTGAAAATGTCTGTGTTATTAATCTGCTCCTAACCTGCCCTCACGCGACTGAATAACACCTTTTGAAATAGAGGAGGATGTTTTTATTAATTAAGAATCTAATGATAAAATAAGGTTAACACATATCCATCTAATTACACTTAAATTCGAAACTCTCGTTAATGAATTGCATGATTATTGTTTGATGTGGTACAAGTATGAGCTTATTGTGTTATACGAGTACAAAAGAATTATTTGAAATGATCACGATTAACGATGCATACCGAGTGATATGATTGTGAAATACAACATAGTTACAGATTAATGGGCAAGCCCACCTTCTGGCCGAAGGTCTAATTGAAGGTAAATGTAGCGCAACATCAAGTAAACAAATGCACAGGAAAAAATAATTCAATATATATAATATTCCAATCTAATACAGACAAACATTCCATAATTTTATTCAACCGTGCATATCCTTATTAGAGCCAAAGGACAAATTACGATATATTTGTAGACTATGTATTTAGCAATTATATTATTCATTGATGTATATCAGGGGTCGTCAAACTTTTTATGCCTAGCGTCCACTTTTGCCTATTTTTCATGGTAAAATTTCCCTACCATTTGCCCACCAACCTCACTATATTTCAATTTAGTATATGGGTGGATTTTTTTTAGAAGGAATGTAGGAGATTTGACCAACGCCCACCGCCTACCACGGAAGCCCGTATCGCCCACTAGTGGGCGGTACGGACCAGGTTGACGACCCTTGATGTATATTAACAACTCACTTACTTGAACAGCATAGTTCATCTTTTACACATACTGTCTAAGTAAGTGACAAAGGGTTGAAACTTTTTTCGGGGACGAGTTAGTACTTTCGTTAGACTATGTTACTATTTACTTTTTAAGTAAGCCCTAGATTACGGTCATCTTGTTATTGTTTAATCATCGTTATAATAGGAACAAATTGAGTGTTTAAGGCAGCGGTCGGGGAACCGGTGTAAATTACCCCAAATGGGGTAAAAATGATTTTTTTGGGGTAATAACGAAATTTTTCTAGTTTGCTATTTCATAAACGTGTTAGTATTTATACAAACTTAATTAATTTAGTTGTGTGCGTGAGCAGTAAGAAACGCGGGTTGTGTGTGTGCGTGTTTTTGTCCGTGTAAATTAAGCCAATAAATAATGTTTATTTGAATATGCATTGATTGCCTTTTTTTCAAAATGGGGCGGGGTAATATCGACTTACGCAAAAATATTTTGGGGTAATGCTTGAAAAAGTTCCCCGACCGCTGGTTTAAGGGGTCTCACGAGTAGAATAGCTCTCATTACTACATACAATTTGGGCCTTCGAGTCAATTAACACTAATCAGTCTCTAAAAATAAAAAGAAGCTGACTTTAGTTCGGGTTAAGCCCCCCCATAATCAACCAATCTCCTTAAAAAATGATTAACCGATCACCCAAAAATATACCTCGGATACTACAGTCGTCACCTCTTCAAACTCTCGGCTTTCAGCTCTAGAGGTTGTCGGGAGCCATGTATTATATGTTTCCACGTGTAACTTCATATGCAAATGTTTCGGGAAAACTGATGAACTTGTAGTGACCATATGTCCAGATATGGAACAGATATGGAGAGAGAAAATAATTTAGTGCCAGTGCCTTCAGGGGATGGAGACTTATGCGGGAGGCTTACTTTCAACAGTGGACGGATACAGGCTGATGATGAATGCACTTCCGTCAAAGAGAAAGAATGTATGGTAAAATAAAGGCGATTTAATAGCAATAAAAAATATTGACAAATCAGAAATTTGTGATTGAATGTCTCTACATCACCTCATGAAGTGAGAATGTAACCGTGTGGGTACATAGTTCACTCATTTTAATGAAAAAGTACACAAAAACCACACTAAGAAAATAAACATACTTCACACGGTTTTGAACAAAACAAAGAAAGCATTGTTCCGTAAAAAATGCTTGCACGTAGAAACAGGACGCAATCGACGAGATCAGTGGCATTAGTATTCTTATTGCAGCAACAGTAACACGCAACATTTTGTAATACTCACATACCTGGGGTCGATTTAATACCAAATAACTTTTAGATTTTTAAGAACACGTAATTATGATATTTATTTTTAAAAAAAAATCGCTGTACGCATTCACTATTATTGATTTAAAGTTAGCTTTGCATCCTAAACACATGAGTTCAGAAGAAATTTCAGAGGTTTCTTTACATGAGGATGTATGGATATTATCCGTGGCTGTACCCATTTAATTTTATACGGGTTATGTTGGGATACAATAAGTTGAGAACTAGAATAGATGTTTGCTGTATGCATTTTCGGCTAGTGCGCGGCGTGTTTAGAAATCCTGATATTTTGTTGGAAATCGGTTTGTTTGTCCCTGACAATTATTAAAGAATAAGGAGGCACAGATTGTTTGTTCTTACTAGGAGTAATACTAACCTGCCAGAGACTATGCCTCTTGGTAGAGTGATCAGACTGTTCAACCATATCGCCTCGAGTATTGATATATTCCACGTGTGAGAGGCCCAGTTTCGACATGAGCTCCACGAATTTATTTATCGAAGTAATTTCGTGGAGTCTTCTGTTTAGCGAGCTTTGGGATTGTTTAATAATTGTTGTAAATAGTTTTAATATTAAGTTGGTATCTGTTTTAAAAACGAAATAACCAATTGTAATGTTTTTAAAAGTTAAATAAAATAAATTGAAAAATTGAAAATAATTTATAATCAATCCCTAAAGAATGACAAGAAACCGGTTGTTTGAGGAATGGACTTTGGGTATATTAAGTGGCAACCGTTCCTAGTTATCACACTACATCATAATAATAAAAACATAATATGTAAACCAGGCTACTGGTGTCTATGCATTTTCATGGAAATAGACGATCAATTTGAGGAATTGAATACGAAACACATCAAATTAAACATTCTCGGGATTAAGTGGATTAAATTATAATAGATTGGTTCGTTAACAATTAAACACCTCATGACGTTGCTGACGATTGCAATTCGGAACTTACTTTCGAACAATAAAATATTTTTAGTGGACTATGTCAACGAACCAGCACATTTGTATGCTTACATACAAGTACATTATGAATCTGCATTTTACTGTACACGAACGATTTTAGGTACACAAATATAAATTTATGGCAACATATGTACTGAATAATAACTTTAAATGTCTCAAACATAGTTTTATTAAAACTACAATAATTAAAGAAAAAATAATCCTTATAGAGAATATCCAGTCACCTGGAAAAATTCGAATACAAAAAACGCCGGATACGCCTTGCCAAAATATCTTCTCAAAAATTTTGGACTGCAAAAAAAACGCTTCTTATGAGCTCACCAATATTTGTTTACTTATTTAATACTCGTATAGGAATCTCTTTTCACAAATACTTGTACTTGACTCGATTATAAATACTAAATAATAATAACGACTACATATTTTCAAAGCCAATGTTTACCTTAGGCTTAGGGTTAACGCAACATTACGCCAGTGTGCCTTTAGGAACATTTCTTTTGTTACTAAAGTTTCTCGAATATTCTAGAAATGACCAACCTACCCACTTCTTAAACATTACAATAGTCTTCATATTATATTATAACACATTTTTAAAACTTTAACTGACAATACTTGATTAACTGCATAATTATTATTTTATTTCATGTCCATACTTAGCAATTTCTTAGGATGAACCTGATGAGATCCGAAATTTGTACAATGATTTTTTTAAAATATGTAATCAAACATTTTTTATTATAACTAATATAAAATTATAATATAAAATAACAAAATATTTTATTCTTCAAATAAGACTCTTGTACGACAGAATATATTCATTTAATTTATACTTTCTTGTAAATAAAATTACGTATTTTAGTTTTAATAGTGTGTACTTTTATTTACTTTTATGCTTTAAAATAAAGATTAAATTAAAACTATATGTGTAATGAAATAAGACAAGGAATAGACATCATTTATTTACACAATACTATAGTGTGTATTTTACCACATACATATACTCGTAAGTCACCAATTATGCACGACCATGGAATTTCCATGTGGACGACCAGCTTTCAAATGCTGTGTGGTAAACTCAATTTATTATTTATCAGAAGACATGTGCGGAATAGAATATTAAGGCCGTTTTATTCGGAATATGTCTCCATTACTATAAATTCGGTGCGAGTTTGACTGGTGCAACCAAGCTAATTTAAAGAAGTAAAAAAATATGAGAAATTGTTCGGTTGGACTGCACCGTTCTTTGAGGGTGTACAATATTTTAATTTAATAAGGAATGGGTGAAGTTAGGGTTCGAAACCGCAACCTTCTACAGTCGTTCAAGAAGGTGAAGGCGCACCTTGTTGGATCGTGTTCTCCAGATGCCAGAGAAACAATAACTCGTTAAAAAATTATAAAGCCGCAATCCGGAGACCTTGTTTCAATCGAATTCATTGTGGGATCTAATTACGAAATTAAAAAAGGCCAGGCAGTTATTATTTATTACCTGTCTATTTACGGTAGTTATATATTCACTTTAACTACAGATTAGTATTATATTTTTAAATTCTCTTTCGCATTTCAAGATAATTAGACTATTGTGTTTTGATTTATGTTTGTAGAATAATGAATATAAAATTAATAAATAAATGCCAAAAAACGAATATCGAAATCATTAGAAATTTTAACAAAAACATGCCATTTTATTCATTGGGTAGGATAGGAGTACTGTAGCGCCACGGGAACCTTATTTTACGGATAACCCTCGTATTTGAAAATTAGTTAGAATCAATTTCTAAATATTTTATTATGTTTATCTTTTATTTTTATTTCTTATTCATTTATTTATTATATTTATCAGTAAAGAATTTTAATTGTGATTTTTAAATAATAGAAACTATTAATGGCGACGTTCTGGACTGAGATGTTGAATAACCACTACGATGAGTCACAATCAGCTAAACTGTTCGCTGTGCTCAGAAATGTTGATCACACTGACGCACCTGTCAGTTGTGACATCTTCTAAAATCATCATACGAGTACTTTTTGAGGTAAAGACATTCTATTTGTATGGCAAATAAACTTCCACCAAAAAGACACTACCACACATTTAAAACATTTTTTTTCATATGCGAGTATTGTGAGGATATTGTAAGGTTTAAAATCCAAATAATTTAAAAATAATTGACTACTTAGTCTATATGACTATATTTGTGTAGTCTTTCTATACGTCGAGCTAGGTGTTAACATTTCAGAAAAAGTAATTATAGCGTACGTACGTATGAATTAAAAAAGTGAAACTACAGTTAACAGTCTTTGCTTATAAATGTCAGAATCATGTACCTACGTGTAATTTATATTTTCGTCCGCGTTCGATTGCTAGTAAATGGATCATTAATTATGTTTATATTCCATAGAGATTCACTTTTTGTTATCTTGTTTTAGTCGACCATGTCTTAATGCTGTCTTCTGTTTGCAAAGATAACATTTTCCACCTCATCGCAGCATCACATAAAAAAGCCTCGGTGTTGCTTATTCAAATAATTAAAAATAGAACATCCAACTCAAGAAACTACAATATTTTTTAAATCGACAACGGTGGGCTGCTAATACGTTAAAAAGGCTAGCTTGTCCTCAGAGCTATTAGTGATTTTCCCTTACACTGTATTTGATACTGTTTTAATCTGAAAATAAAGTTAAGCCTTAAATTGAAAACGAGTTTATCTAGCGTGTCCTTGTTTATACATGAATATGACACCTAAATGTGTTTGATGTATCATCGATGAGCTCGCTGCTGTATAAATAATTATACTCGCACCATGTATAAATGATTCAGGAAGGAGATTGAACGTATATAAAATGCATTTTCTTCCAATGCATGACGAGGGAACCGGCAACTTGGTTGTGATTTATTCGACGACAGGAATTGACTGAAGCTTGAGATATGAGGCCTGGTGGTAGATGCGGGCAAGTGTCGAGTTTCCAGATAGCAGCAATAGTCTCGGAGGACGGAAGCGAAGGCTGGCGACTGGGACGAGTGAAAGTCCGCAAGGTCGCAGATGTGTGTCAGCCGAGCTGCGGGCGAGGCTCGCTGTTGGCTGCTCTCTGCTCACTTCCACTTCTCGGGCCCAAGCAATGCAACGACGGAAAGTAAAACCGAGAATGCTGTTTAACTGTAACGGACGCGTAGATCTCGCTTGAAACTCGGCCGGCAATGAGACGTCCGTGGCGTAATGGCGTAATCCTCCATGGTCACTGACAACCATCTGCCATCTACATTCGGCGAGCCGCGGGAATCCAAACACATCCAAAAACTAGTAATAAAAAATACAGCGTTGTCAATACAGCAATGTTTGTAATTTTAGAGAATGTGTTACTAAACAATCAGTTATTATTTAGTAATTAAATATACACATACGATACATCAAATTATTTATACGCATCAATTCATTCAGAAAAAATATCGGCAGAAGCGGAATGCGAACCTCTTGTTCATTACCCTTATCCACTCGACTCCCATTTCTTCTTCTTATTTATTAAAAAGCTTGTCTTCTTCTTCGTGTCAGCGACGTCAAATTATTTTTTCCCAATATCTGGCAACATCGATAGCTCGTGTGTTGCCCAGCATTAGGTCCTGAGATGTGCAACTTGTTGGGCACATGGAGCAGCATCGTAGGTGTGAGGCGGTCTGCAGGTCTCCACAGTCGCACAATAGTGTCTCTCCCTGCCGAAGCATTCCCCACCGCTCGAGGTTGTCCTTTGTTCTACCAACTCCGGTTCTTAATCTGTTTAGGGATTTCCAGGTCGGCCAGTCAAGGCTCTTGCCAGTTGGGAGGCCTTCCTTTGGAGTAATGAAATCCTCTGGTGCGATTTGTTGCCAGAGTTGGAGTCTCTCATTTTCAGGGCCGGATGTGAGAGGTTGTGTGGATTTCAGAAAGCTGCTTCGAGACTTTAATCTTGGTGTTGGGGGTATCTGATTATACAAGCAGTGAGACGGTTGGTTGATTGCCTTACGCATTTCTTCGGCGCATATGACTTTGCGTCTTATGTTCGGTGGTGCGATACCAGCCAAGGGGTATAGTTTAGAAATGGGTGTTGGTTTGAGGCAGCCTGTGACGACTCTGCATGCATCATTCAGGGCAGTATCCACTTGATTACAGTGGGCTGATCGACCCCACACTGGTGCCGCATATTCTCCGGCTGAAAAAACAAAGTGCTAAAGCTGAGGTACGAAGAAGGGGTGGTTGGGCTCCCCAGTGAGTGTTGGTCAGTTTGCGGATGAGGTTGTTCCTTGTAGCAACTTTCTGTTTGGTGTTGCTGCAATGACGCCTGAAGGTGAGGGTGCGATCTAGAGTGACTCCGAGGTATTTTGGATGGTCGCTATGTTCCAGTACTCTACCTTCCCACGTGACACGAAGCTTTCTGTTAGCTTCCCTGTTTCTAAGGTGGAAACAGCAGACTTGTGTCTTTGATGGGTTAGGTTTGAGATGGTTGGTTTCGTAGTAATGGGACATCTCGTTGAGTCCCTGGCTTAGGATGTCCTCAACTTCTTCAAACGTTACTGCTTGTGCTGCCAAACCTAAGTCATCCGCATATAAGAAAGACTTTGTGTCTTTAGGGGTGGGTTGGTCGTTTGTATATATATTAAATAGTATAGGAGCAAGTACACTGCCTTGTGGTAAGCCGTTCTTTTGGTTACGCCATCGGCTGGTTTTCCCCTGAAAATCCACAGCGAATCTCCTGTTATGCAGCATAGCCGCAATCATCTGCACTAGCGAGAAGTCACCTGTCATTCTGTACAATTTACTGAGGAGTGTGCTGTGCGACACTGTATCGTATGCAGCGGTTAGGTCGACGAATACCACTCCGGTTACTTTCCTTAGTTCGAACCCGTTTTCGATATGTTGGGTCAGGTTTAGTACTTGCCCAGTGCATGACTTTCCGGGTCGGAAGCCCGCCTGCTGGGGTATCATTTTAGTTTCGATAAAGCTTGTAACAACTGGGATATTTCTGACAATAAACTATTGATCCATCCAATACCTTCTTATCGACGAATATTATATATTTAATAAGTGTAATGGGAACGAAGAAACTCGTCTATACATATGTAGGTCGTATATATCACTTACGCTTCCTTTAGAATATCACACAGTATGCGAGGATGGAGCATGTTAGTGAACATAACAGTTCTGTCAGCTACTATTGTTTTTGCCTCGTCCCAAGTCATCTCTCCTCACAAAAGATACGTCAAGTAAATACTGCACGTAGTTCCAGGGCGTAACTCCCTATCGATCATCGTCGTCGCCCCAAAGGTATTGTAATTACGAATATTATAAAATGTGAATCATTTACAATGACGGACGATATAAAACAACAATGGGGAGTTCTCATCCGCCCTTATTATAATTTACAGAAGAAATGCATGTTATTCTTACTCTCGTTACTTGCTGCTAACCAGCTTAATTAATAAGCTCAAGCAATATATCTGTAGACTTGGGTTCACGGCTGCTATAATGAATAGAATTTTCTTGACGGGTTCAAAAATATTGACCTATATAAGAATTTAACACACGGCTCGACCTGCAAATGCACGCAAGTCTTCTATAAAATCGACCCACGCCAGAAACAAACTATAAACATACCTACATCATATAATACCGTCAGGTTATCTGTAGGTAAACCTACACTAAAAACGTTATCATAATACGAGTTTGTATTCCTTGTGAATAAACGAAGAAACAACAAAATCGTTCATATAAATATATGGTATATTTGTTATTGGACGTAATATGATACAGTGCTGCAATACACATACATACCTTAATGTTATTATGTTAATTAAAATATCTTATTATGCAATTACGCATGTGTACCTCGACTATATTGTCCTTGTTTTCTATACAGGTTTGAATCATGGCATTTAACAAAAATCCAAAATGGCCGTATATACACAGAACCGGAAGGTACACTGGGTCAACTTTGTGTGAAATGACGGGGTAACTTAACGACTTTTCATCTTACAGGCAGTGTAGAGATGAAGATTGACCTGGTAGATACATCTCCTCCTGATGCTGCGGAAAGCATAAACAAAAAATATGCCTGCTTTTCTTCAAGCCCACGAGCTCTTGTCGTCATAAAATGCCGTCTAGAACTATACATCGATTGTACTTGGTGGAGCTCCTCAGTGCTGACTTAAAACGAGGCGAAGACCATGGCGGCCGACAGAATTATATGACGGCAATTTGTGGCGAGTACTAGAAAGCGAATATGGAAAATTAAGAAGATCTCAACTGTAATGTGAGCCAATAGACAATGATTCACTATTTACAGAGCTATTCAACCTTTTGGTGACCATGGTGGACCGATGAAAATGGGATAACATATCTCGCGGACCAGCATCAACCAAATACAAGTAAAAACACGGACAGTTATCAACTTATGACTACCATCACTTAGTTTGAAATTATATCGAGCAATTTCGATCTTTTTACTTATTTACACATCAAATTCACTTAATTGTAAAGATTATCAAAAATAATAAAAATACCATTTTTTTAAGGATTTGTACATTTTACATTTGAAAAAAACCTTCGAGTTTCTTCTTATTATCAACATTTATATTTTTGAATTATATATTACATCCCTAATGATATGACACGAATACATTATATTAAATAAGTTATAATTAGCCACACAATAATCCATATATTTATGAAAAATTCTGGAAGACCCAAAATAATTCATTTAAAAAAAGCGATAAAATGGTTGTCTTGGCTATATTTTTTCGATCGCATCCGAGGAGTTATATATACCACTACGATGGAATGCGTTAACTCAAGTTTATCACTTCTCTTGTTTTGTATATCTCAAGAACTTGTTAAGAAATGCAGATTGTTTAGCAGAACTTCTGCAGTCAATAGTTTGAAAATTCAGCTTTACATTGTTTGTAAGACCATTTAGTCCTAAGAGGCGATTCAACTCAAAATAACAACATTGAACCGTTTTATGAAAAAATTGTCGCAAACACTATAGCAAAAATATCACTTACAAATTAAAAAATGTACTAACCTCCCGTTTTACGCCTACTAACTGTTGATGACCAAATAGCAATATATGTAGTCGTAATTCCACGACCTGCGTTATTTAATATGATCTGTTTTAGGGGAATTCAGCAAACAATAGGCCTTGAGGGGCTTTTTTCTTCCTATAATTTTTGAGGACGTAATTTAGGAAAACGCGCAATAATATATTTTTCAAGAGGCCTGTATTCGGTCTCAGTGGCCCTGCCTGTGTGTATGTATCACGAAAATATAACGAAATATATATTGACAAATCATACATATATATATATATTGAATATTTAAGAGCCGCTGGTTATCAGCTACCACTCAATAATATTATTATTTACTATTATTACGCGGTCACTGTGACTACAAATATCAACTTTAGTTGTATGTCACCTTTGTATGGGTAGTTCAATATTTTATTATTGTAGCAACTTACCTTACGTGTGTCGAATATTTCCCGCTTACCACTAAGAATATTCCAACCGCAAGCAATCAGCAAACTTTCAATAATAATTACTTAAAAACAATTATTGTAATGTATGAGCACATCTTATTACACCTACAACAATACGAATCACAAAAAAAACACTTCGATTCACTCACGGTTTCATTGTGCAAAATGAAAAGTTATCGACACACCCTAACGCTCCAACGTTCAAAACATAACTGAGTAAAGAATAAACAATTTGTTTCGTAGAATATACTGTTTCCCGCCATCGTTCATTTAATAAAGCTATGAATAGTAAAATAATATTAATTTTATTATTCGTTCTATATTAAAGGTACTTGTTTTGATGGTTTGGCTAACTTAAATATCTATGAACCATGTTTAACTGTGTTATATATTCTGGATAATATCGATATATAATGAAGAATAAATTTCAAAGACGATTTTACAATGCTTGCCTTTTAAAATGATAATTAAGCGCTGCATGTAAAAT
The DNA here is from genome assembly GCA_022606575.1 of Glossosoma conforme. Classification (NCBI taxonomy): domain Eukaryota; kingdom Metazoa; phylum Arthropoda; class Insecta; order Trichoptera; family Glossosomatidae; genus Glossosoma; species Glossosoma conforme. Next base: position 1,642,864 of record JAGTXR010000133.1, read on the forward strand.
TTTAGTCAGTGAAAGAGACTTTATTAGACTACAGCCTGTATTCACGCATCAACCATTTTTACTCTGGAACTCAATATGAATAAGTGGTGTTCGTGGACAAATTTTTTCTATCACCAGTTTTGACTAATACGTAATAAGTGGAATTTTCCCAAGGATTAATTTCGCACCAACAAGAGTATTTATGAGTTCACCCCTATGAGATCGAAGTAACGATCTCTATCATGATAAGCTTACGCTTCTACCTTCAAGCCATATGGATCATTAGCAACGGTTTCCTATTAATGAAAAATAATCCTTTACTTACGTCAAAATATGTTTATCCTTGGTTTTAGTCATACACCTATTAAAAAATAATATTGTTATAGTTTGTAAATTAGGTCTATGATTTTTTAGTAAATAATATAAAAGAAGAAGAAAAATGCGGTTCCATATTTGTACTTTTTCTTAAATAAATTCTAACTGCCCTTAATCTATCCAACAAATTTTGTACAACGTAATTAGATTTAATACACTAGCCGACGGACAAATATAACAATTGGAAAAAAAATGTTTGCTGGTTTACATGAAAATTTCAAATCATGGATGCGTACAGCCACGCTACATATTAAAACTTATATTTTGGTGGTACTTTTCAATAAATAAATATCAAGTGTAAAACAAAGAATAAGTGTTTGTAAGGGTTATCAATCAAGTTATTACGAGTTTTCGATTATTCGGTTTGTTAGTTGATGTCGATGGTTTATTTGTATATCAACAATCATTTGAAATTTCCAATGTGGTTCGCTGTCCAAAAAGTTTGCCCTGCCTTAGTTTAAGTGCATCAGCTTAAGTTTAAATTCATGAACAAATTAAATAAATGATCTCATATATTCTAGTCCGTTTTGTAATAGGACAATTAAATTTCTCTTTCGCACCTACTAATGTAATATATCTACGGTGCAAACAACAGGGACCTATTACACGTGACAACCCTAGTAGCAGAGTACCCAATCTAGCGAGAGAAAAGATCGCAGACGGTTGTCTATGGTGCATCAGTTTCAGACTTCCTTCTTACTAAAGATGAACTAATGTCATGATAATAACTGATAATAATCAACACCATGGCCCTGCTGGAGAAGCTCAAGGAGGAAGGATGGTAAGACTATCTTACTCCGGCTACAACTCCAGTCATAACATCCCACCCCGCAAAATTTCCAATCTTTATTATACGTTAAGGCCGGGGTGGCATTCAGTGGGTGGGATCATTATTTACATATAATTATTCAATGATCGCTATCGTCTTACTTTCAGCTTCCTGACACCGGAAGGACTGGAGACCCTCGGTTTATCCGAACAGACGACCGACACGAAGACTGCTATGAAAAAAATCTTGGACGTAAGTCTTATCCATTCATAATAACTTATCGTTATAATCCTTCAATTCTCTGGTCTGGGTTTATTTGAAGATCTGATGTTATAATATTAAAGACGATTTGAGATAATATTTGATTTAAAATATATTTATTTAAATACACCTGTCACCATACAAACATTGACATGTAAATCAAACCAGCAATATTCATTCATCACTAATGTACTACAAAAATACATACGCATCTACGAATCAAAAGGATCTATTTGGATATATGATTAAATAAATTCGGTAAGTGAATAAGGATAAACTTTCAATCTAGTGCTTTATATATTAAATTGTTTTATAAAATCAATATATACTATTTACAATTAATATATGTGATATAACTGATGGATTACTATCCGAGTATGATTTCTCATTGTTAGATTTACCATAGAAGGATTAAAAATGCCATTTTGTACACATACTCTGCCACTTATGACAGTAGTTATCGACAAAAAGGTTCAACATTAACTAATATGTTAAGAAAACCAGTCACCGTGATGGCGTATTTAAACCTAACGTAACCAAATTATGATTAGAAAAAAATCCTCTTTTTAACAAAATTTGGCTAGTCAGTATATATTAAAAAAATCATTTTCAATTAGAGGTTGGGAAATCTAAAGAAGAACGCTTCTAAAAACATAACCTGACATTTTTAACATATTGTTTTGAATTTTATGAATTATGATAAACTGTAATGAAAAAGTTTACCATTTTTTAAAAAATCTTTTTTTCATTATGTCAATATAATTGATAGTAACCTTATATTCTAGTCACTAGTGTATCAATCTTTATAAAATTAACACATGTTTTCAATCAATATTATGTGAGGTCCTAAAGATCATTGTTTCATTTACAATTTCCCTGTTATTTATAACATCATTTGATAAAACTAGTCTCAGTGAAGTGTTACGTAATTAATGAGAAGTGTTCCTTAGATCCGCTCCTGTTATATTTACCATTAGAAATGCCATTTTTGACGACTGGCAATTTTCGTGATATCAATTTAATGTAGAAACGTCTATATATATCGTTTCATATATGTTGGTACAAATAAAGTCAATATCCACTTAACTGAACCTATGCATATATATCCTTGTGTTTTATTTTCACCAAATTGCACTGTGCCAAGTTCTAATTATTGAATATACCCATTAATAATTCAATTAATAATTCAAATAAAAATTAATGAAAGATGACATCCCAATAGAAAGTAAAGGATGTCTTTCAGAAATGAGCAGTATCAAGAAGGGAGTGATTTATGCAACGGTCATTAGGAGAAACATTTTTAATTTGATCGTTACAATGATTCAGGTCGACCTTCGGGAAATCGGAGCCCCCGCCTTTCCCGAAGAGTTTTGCAAGAGCGGGGCTAAAAGTGAGGTGCTGGAGTCGCCCATTTTTGTGCAGATTCAAAAAGTCCGTAACATCTCTGCGCCGAAAGCGAATGAGGAATCCAAACGTGCGCCGCGCATGCTCAAGCTGACGCTGACCGATGGCCACCTCACCTGCCAGGCCATCGAGGTGGAGCCCATCCCCGGCCTGAGTTCGGCCACCGCGCCCGGCACCAAGCTGCAGCTGCTGGCCGGGCCGCTGGCCACCGCCCACGGCTTCCTCTTCGTGGGCCCCGAGGCCATCTCTGTGCTCGGCGGACACGTGGCCCACATGGTGGACAAGTGGGAGCTCAACCGCAGCCTCGCAAAGCACACGAGAGGTAATTATCAACAACAACCCTAGACGCAAAAATTCTACATACCGTATTCATTTATGAACATTAACAGTACTCATATAAAAATTATTAACTCTTCAGAGATGCGCATGACCATACCATAACAGTAATCACTATTGTGTACTTACTTTGGTCCTTTTTCTACTTGAGCATTGCATCTAACACCCAATTTCACTTGAGAAGGATCTTAACTACAGTTATCCTGCAACTGCGGTTAATGAAACAACTACCGAATACTCTCACGATTTATTTTATTTTCATTTTAATATTCACATACAAACGGATAACATTTCATTTTTTTTTCATCATCAAATTGCGACCCTTGTATATCTCTATATATACAAGGGTATCAACCTTGTGTATGGACAAGAGTGACCATATGGTAACAAAGACATTTTGTTAAAAAAGCATTGTAAGTGTATTTTTAAATATTTTGCTAGACATAGCAGACTGTTTATTAACTTTAAAATATATATATATATGTTGAATGAACACTCTTATCAAATGCCACTTACTCTGCTCATGCGTTATACCGATTTTTTGGTTGGGCTTAAAATTCTGGCATCAATACACTTGTACAATAGTTTTAGAAAACAGGTTAGGAAACTCACATGGCAACCTTCCACACTAAATCGGTCAATACGCGAAAGTGGAGCTAACTGGGCACATTCAACATATGTGCTACACCTGTTATTAAATAAAAGTAAAGAATGTTTATGTTGATTGAATTCAGGTGGCATTGGCGGGGAAGGAGCCCCTCCGCCCTGGATACCGTTCGGGCAGCCCCTGGACGGGCGAGACCCGCAGGACGCGGCCTTCAAGAGCTTGCAGGATGCTGTCAAACTTGACAATGCAGAATTCGAAGCCCAAAGAAAGGGAGCGATCGCTGAAGCCCAAAAACTATCGGGAACTAAAAAGGTATTGTTCATCTTTTTACTTTTTAAATTTGTGGCTAATTATGATGTTGTGTATTCCATTTTTTTTAATTTATGCTTATCCCAACTTTAATTTTGACAGATTTATTTATTTTTCTCTTTCCGTTACTTATTTCTAGGTATTCGGGGGCGGAACTAAACCTATGCTCGATGCAAACGTGCAAAAAATTGTCGACGCGGGATTTTCAGAAGAGCAAGCTGAAAACGCTCTCAAGATAACCAGAAATAATGCCGACCGAGCATTAAAAAACTTGCAGAGGAGAGAAGTTGTCGCGGAAGCCAAAAAAGAGAGGCCGGCAAAACAATCTTTAGAAATTACGAAAGGGAGGAAAGGAAGAATCAAGGACGGGAACGATGAAGACGGAGGCAATGCGGTAAAGCCGTCCGGAAAGGTTTCTCTCTTTGACTTCCTGGAGGATAAATTGCCGGCCGTGGTCGAACCCGAAAAAGTCAAAAGTACGGAGCCGGTAACCTTCCACAAGGAAGAGAACAGATACGACCGCCACAACAGCGACCGGCGCGGCGGACACAGCAGCCGCGGCACCGGCAGGGGCGGCCAGAGAGCACAGCCCAATCGCCAGCAAGCCCAGTACCACGGACAGTCCAACAGAGGTGATTACGGCAACGCTCCCGGTCACGCTTACGGTCAAAATGATAACCAGCGAAACTACAATAACTATCCAAGAGAAGAAAGACAACAGCACACTTATAACTCTCAACAGATCCCCAATGAGAAGGCTCCCCGCTTTCAGAAAAAGTTCGACGGCGAGGCCAAGCGTCAAGCCGTCAACATGAACATGTCACAAGAAAGTCCTTACCCTCCCAACCACCAGCAGCCCGCGCAGGCGCCGGATTACCAGGAGCGCCGCAACGCGCCCGACAACCGCTCCATGAGAGGCTTCTACAACCAGCCCTCCGTCGACACCGTCACCGAGGCGACGGCGGTTATGAATATCGATACCAATTTACAAAACCGGTTTAATAACAGACCGAACCCGGTCCAAAACTATCAGAATAACTTTAACAGTTACGCCGGTAAATCTAATTACGCTAATCCCATGACGTACGATGCAAACTTTAAAAGAAATAATCAATACTCTAATAATATGCAAAATCCGCCGGCGATACCCAACGGGCAACCCGTTCAACAATCTTTTTACAATCCTTATCCTGAAAAACAAATGAAGACTCATCAAAATCAAGTGCAACAACAACAGCAACAGCAGCAGCCTCAAGCTGAAGTGATGGAAGCCTTCCGTTTGCAGAGTAATGCAGCACCGGAGCTGAGGACCAGCTTCAACAACAGAGGAAACGGTTTCTATCAGGCTGCCAACATTGTGGGATTTCAAAACGCCAGCATTAATGAACAGGCAAGAAAAATGCTCGCCGAAGGAACTGAAATCAATTGGAGCATTGGTGATCGATGTCTCGCTAAGTATTGGGAGGATAATGGGGTAAGCTAAGATTTTTTATGTTTTTACTTTAATTTACCCATTCCAATAGTCATTGTGATATATTTCATAAAATTATATTATTATTTGGAATACTTTTCTAATTTTTGACTAAATACTTCTTGTTTATAGTTCTATGACGCTGAAATAACAGGTGTCTCTGCAAGAACAGTTGTGGTTCGATTCTTAGCCTATGGAAATCACGAAGAAGTTTTGAGAGCCGATTGTCTTCCACCAAATAGTCAAGGTTTCAAATTTAAATTATTATATTTATTAGATTTTTCATTTTAAATTGGACAATAATTATTAATTATATCATTCATCAATGCCTATGTCGGTATGAAGTATTGAACAATATGTTATTATGGAGCTAAAAGAAATCGAAAATCGAAATAAATCAGTTTTTTTCTTAGTCGCTGTTTTTAGTAACACGATCATCCTATATTGTTTTTGTTATTTTGATCATGCTCACTTATTCTGTAAATCAAGTGCGTTTCATTATGTTTCAGTTGGCCGCTCCTTTGGATGGGACGGGCCGATGAGTCGCAACGAGAACGGAGGCCGCGGGGGCCGCTTCCACCAGCCCATGTATGTGCCCCCGGCGCAGAGGAAAGCTTAGCATCAGGTTGGCTGAGTGACGAGCGGAGTACGCTTCTGCTGTCACCGCGTCTGCCGCGGGAGTCCGGGTGTGACTCTGAGGACTCGGCTTCACCACACACTGTTCAGTTTGCACGAGCGTCTACATCCACACCCGGTTGGATATTTATATCCAGTTGTGAAAGTGAAGAGATCATCTTGTGTTATTAATTACTGGGTGAATGTTATTGGATTTTTATTGAATGTTTACTTGAGACACTGGACTAATATATTACTAATGCTTAGCTGCCAATTTGTAAATTACTGCCCTCTATTTTATTGTATTCTTAGGTATAAATTGATAATTCATTTTTGCCATATTGTAAGTAGCTCAACATTTAATTTGTACAACCGATTTATTGACTACCGTATTAAAATGAATACTAATTTATGAGATAGATTTTAAAGTATTCTGAAAAAATATTTTCAGTGATATTTGAGCAAAGAAAGGACACTCCTTCATTACCCAAACAAATGATATTTATTTAATGCATATTACAGTGTGTTAAGTATTATATGAAACATTTTAAAATAGTAAAGTAAAGACCTAAAATAATATTTTTTACTGTCTTCAGTTTCATAATTTTTTGTGTATATGTTATTGTCATAACCTGCAAAGTCAGAAGAAAGTCAATCCTTTTTTTTAATTCAACATCAAATATATGTTATCACCTTAAAGCCGCCTGGAGCGTAGTTTTTATTTTTGTTAAAGATCTACATTCTTTAGCGCCTTGCCATTTATCTGATTACAAAATTTACGCAATTCAAAATATATTTAATAATAATGTTTATTTTGAAATATAATCTCTTAAGGGGGTAACCACTATATGTATACGTAATACTCATCGTGAATGTCAGTACGCCTGTTCTTGAACTCCGCACCATTTGCGCACATGTTGTACACTCATGTTGTACGCTCATACACGTCTCCATAGATTTCGCATAGCTGGGAATAGATTTCTACTGGCGCAATGTTTTTTGCAGACAGGAAACGGATCACCGAGCGCAGCTCACACATGGCAGGCAAAACGAGGGGGAGATCCATCACGTACGGCTGCCAAGCCAAGACAGGCAGCTCGCTAGGGAAGGGATTTGGAGTGGGGTAACCAAGGTACACTACAGAATCGCGGGATCCATGATAACAGCGCTTTTCAGGACTGGAGCGCCATGGGAACCTTATTTTACGGATAATCCTCGTAATACAGTTATTAGTTGAACCAAAAATTTAATAACAAATACGAAAAATTTAATAGATTCGTGACATTTAAAAAAAATAGTTGAAAGTATTTCGTTTTCATTAAACTTAGGTTCAAATAATAGGTAATTTAATAGAAAATATTTAAAAAAAATATTTCGCAAACATCTAATGATTAGTTTTTGCGTGACCCTGCCAGCCAATTGAAAAAAAACTGCAAAAAACGCATTTAAAAAGTATACCATTATCATACCATGTCCGCTCCCCTAACTGGAGCATATGGCATTAACAAACCGTTGCCACAAAGCTCTTTCAGCCACCATATATTAAATATATAAAAATATTAAAGTATATATTGCACTCACATTTGAATTAGCAATTCCTACTCTATAGATGTTGCTTTCTTGTTTTTAATTAAGTTAAATTGAGTTTAAAAATGTCTTCTATTTTATATCTTCTCTTTCTTTTGATTTTTAAACAGTCGCGTCCTCCGAATCTCATTCGTAATCTATGAAAAACATTGAATATCACCTCAAATGTTTTAAGCATATTCTTGAATCATTTTCTAACGATTTAAGCAATAAAAAATAAATAAAAAAACATCTTAAAGTGTGGTTGCTCTCCTTAGGTGCAAATATTTTATTTTTTTGTGAAAAACTAATAAAATACCCTTATTGCTGTATTTTTATTTTTTTAAATTTGTACTTTTAGATAAAATAAAACAAAGGAACATTTTTTTTACAATTCATAATATTTTTTGTTAAATTTCAATCTTGATATATTTATTTTGTTAAGAAAATTAAGGTAAAAAATAGAAAAAAATACACAATACACATCGTCAGTCAAAAAGACAGGTGTTTAATTTTTTTTTATGTTTAAAGATTTTTTTTTAAAGATTTCTTTTTGTTTTTTATTTTCTGTTATTTTAATATAAAGATGATAATACAAAGCATTAAAATCACATTTTTTTGTAATACATTGGACTGAAATATTACCTTAATATATAAATACTGATCATGTGGATTAAAATACTGACAAGTAAAATACAAGCCTGTTCATTATGGTGTAAAATATGATCACTATTAATTTACAACAAAAACTAAATTTTCATTTTATTACAACTGTATGATTTTTTTATAAATAGCTATAATAATCTGTGACAATTTAATATAGTAATAATAAATTATTTTTAAATATCATTAATTATTTATGTTTCTACAATATTTTTACAAGTGTATAAATTTGTCGATTCTAAAGCATTTGATCAGATATTAAGTTATAATAAAAGGTAATTATTTCACCGACGTACTTAAATAATACGCTTGTTTGATTAACATACCAACATTACTTGCTTATTTTACTGTTTCATGATTGACCTCATTTGAAAGTATTGTGATCATATTAAAATAATTCCCTATATTGTAAAGTAATATTTGTGGTAATTATTTGATCATCAATTATTATTAAATCTCTCTTTTAAGTGATGTATATTTTTAAAATATTTATTTACTTAATTAAAACTGAGATTGATTTATTGAATTGTTAAATATAAGTGTACCCTGTCTTAGCAAATATATTACATGAAAGCAGTTATAGACTGTACATCTCGTACTCATACTTTTGATTTTTAATTGAAAACGTCATTGTAATTTGCTGTTCAATATGTTTTCTCTATCTTTTTGCCTGCTTTAAGTGAATAGATAAAAAATGTCAGTGACTGCTTGAAAAAACAATGTATTGCAAAGCATGTCTAGAAAAATATTGTGATATCTAAGTAAAGAATTTGAATTTCAAATATTACTATTTTTCATTTGATGTTGAAAATTAGTAAAATTTTAAAGTGTAATTGCATAATTATGTCTAGTAAATTATTGTAATGGAAAATAAATTCGTAAATAACAATAAAACAATGGTTGATATTGTCTAGGTACTACACTGTCGTATAGCTCTAGAAATGCATGAGTAGACTCTTTACACACTTTCGGAGACAAATTAAAAGTGAAAAATATGTGAAGTAGATTATGTAATCATGTCAAGGAAATTTTAATGTAAATTGAACAGATTCTTTTTTATTATATCATCCATTTTTTTATTTATTTACAGTATGTTTTATATTTTACTTTTTCAATATTGAAATATAGTTTTCAAAACATGAAAATGAACATTTCATTTAAAAACAAATAAATACAGTTTTGTTTTGAAAATGTATATTTTTGTTTTGCTTTTGTCTTATTTGTAATACATATGATAATGTTTATAAAGATATTTATTTTAAATTTAAACAAAACGATACTTGTTTACATAAAATAGGTAATACCTGAATAATTTATATTTTGTATTCCGAAACTGGGTACAAATTAGTGAAACACAAAATAACTTTCTATTTATTTATATTATTAGCATTCACTTTGAGATCTTTTCAAAGTATTAAATATAAAGTACACAATCTTCAACTGTCGTGGGTGACTTCAAGTTTTTGTTTTGATGTCTATTGTCGTACATAAGTCATAATAAGAAAAGGCTAATTTACTTTTCAATTAATTGATTATTTGTGTGTTGTATATTACAAAATAATGTAAGAGGTTTTTACCTAACTTGAAGTTACATAAAATCCAATAATAGTGATATTTAATCATAATGCTACATATATAGTTTGTTTTTTTAACATCACAATAGACGCTACATTAAATATAAGTATTTTCATGTGATCTGTATAATTATGTTCTCATTCATATAATTTGTAAAATGTTCCTACTAGTAAAGATCTGAAAGTGGTGTGTAGTAAATATTAAAAATATATAAATAAGCTATGCTCTATTACTGCACTAAGACTTACATTTATTAGTGAAACTTTTTGTTTTGTTTTTGCAAATATATATATTTGCAAATTGGCAGATTATTATTACCATATTTATATTATTGAATAGAATAAACAAATAATATGCTAATTAATAAATTTGTGTTACTTTTATTTGATGAAATTCCCCTTAAAAACAAAATGAAAATAAATAGTATACATGTTTGTTATTTATTATTCGTCAAAAAATATATTATCGCCAACCTTCTGCACTATTATTCTCCATCTCTCCTAATCTGAAGTGATGTCTCCTGCTACGTGTGGAGTAAAATATCATTCACTTGACAGGGATTGTCTTTTTGTATGTGATCATCAATGCTCGATTTAGTATTAAAACAAACAGTGAAATGTAAAATTAACAAGTCATGACCACTGCAAAGTGTAAGTATACACAGCGTAAGGCAAGAGTAAGTATACACCATCTTTTCCGAGCATAAATCCAATTATAATTTGAATAGAACTATGTAAATATGCCGCTGGTAAATATGAATGCTGTTGACAAATACTTTTTTATTTGATCTGATTTAAAAGTGGAGACTTGTTTTTAGAAAATATAAAAATTATTATTTTAGAATTAATTTTAATTGCAAAATTATTAAATTAAAAATATTTAGTTTTGATTCGCAATTTAACCTTAGTGTTATTAAAATATAAAATGTTCCAAAATCCAAATTGGTTCAGTTAAATTAAAATAGCGCTGCAACAGCATCGCTAGTTTTATTTATTCTCTAAAACAGCGGTCGGGGAACTTTTTTAACCATTACCCCAAAATATTTTTGCGTAAATCGATATTACCCCTTCCCCCCATTTGAAAAGAAGACAATCAATGTATACTTAAACATACATTATTTATTGAATTCATTTACACGGAAAATAACAAAAAAGTTACATGAACATATAAGTTTTATGAAATAGCAAACTAGAAAAATTTCCTTATTACCCCAAAAAACATATTTTTACCCCATTTGGGGTAATTTACTCCGGTTCCCCGACCGCTGCTCTAAAAGGATAACGTTATTTCAATGGTAAGTACGATAAACTATTATACCGGGTGAAAAAAGAAAAAACTGCATTATCGTGGAAAAATTAAAAAAATAACAATAAGTAATACTGCTTAGGAGCATTATCCATCACTTACGATATAGTTATTGTTTAAAAAAAATACATGAAATAATAAACGGATTCTTTATTTTTTACAATCTTTATAATTAAAATCTGAATGTTCATAAAAGTAAATATACCTTATACAATATATAAGGCGTAGTAAAAAAAAACATTATCTTTAAATGAAAATGAAAGTTTATTTACCATAGTTAGAATGATCCGATTATAAAGACAAACAACAAAATAAATAAATAGGCTGGCAAACCAGAAAGCATCGATATCTATGATTATTGACATTTACTTTCTTCTTCTTCTTTAGCTGTCTGACAGTTCGGATACCATGGTATGTTGGAGATTTTTTTCTCTGAATATTTCGTTAATAATAGTCACACTATTTAATGTTTTCTGTATTAATATTAATTATTTTCTATCTTTTTCAGTCTGCCCACAAGACATTCATCATCAAGCGCAAGCTTGCCAAAAAGTTCAAACAAAACCGCCCGATTCCTCAATGGATCAGAATGCGAACGGGTAATACCATAAAGTGAGTTGTTAATAATTACGATTTATTTTAAAAAATAATGTTTAATTGTATTGCTATATCTGATATTCCTTTTTAGATATACTATAGTAATTAGTGATAGGTTGATAATTTATTAGAACTTTTTTATGTTAATATTTGTGTAAGTGATTCGTTTTTGATAAATGTTTTCAAAAATAAAATAAATAATAAATCATAGATGCATAAATCTTATCACAGTGCACTAACGTTTTTAAAATCAATATTATGTTTTGTAACACTTCACTTTAAAGTTACATAAATTCAAAAGCATTTTATAAATATCACTTTTTAGTAGCATTCTTCATTATTAGATTTTCCTATTAAAAAATACGGTTTTATACAATTTTAAAACGTTCAACAGAAGAAAAATCAAAGGAAAAATTACCAATAAAGAGCAAAATTTCATGATACTCATGTACAATATGATTTTTTAATGATATTTCTCTCATTTTAGATACAACGCTAAGAGGCGTCACTGGAGGCGCACAAAGTTGAAGCTTTAAGTATTGAAGACAACATACTTCTCAAGTATCTCGTATGTGACAATGTTCTGCTTACATTGTAATAAAGACAGATTTTATTGTGAATCATTTTGTTTCTACAATTTCTTGAAATTGCTTCACCTTTAAGATGCGCTGCATATATTGTATTATTGATTATGAAAAATATATTATATATATGTATATTTGGTTGTTTTTATAATTTAATAATTGTAATTTATTAATTGAATATTAATAACTTTGTGATTTAAAAAATCAATATATTGCTGTAATTTAAATATAAAAAAATATCCATGTTTTAGTGCTTATTTTTGATAATGTTTTTATTAAAATTATTTTCTAAATCAGAAAGTAATATATATGGCAATTATGTGATCAATTATTACTAAATATGTCTCTTAATTTATATAATTTTTATACAATTATGTATGTATTTGCTTTACAGAAACTGATTAATTTATTTTTTGTCAAATATAAAAAAATGTATCTTCAGTAACTATGGTGTATAATTTAATAGTACTCTTACCTGTGAATTTGACTGAAAGTGTAATTATAATTTACTGATTAACATGTTTTACTCTGTTTTTTACATGTATAAGTGGATAAGTAAATAGTGTCAATGACTGCATGAAGAATGTCTTTGCTTCAAAGTTTCAAGCATTTCAAGAAATATATTTTGATATGTAAGAATTTGAATTAATAATTAAAATATAACATTACTGTTTTTTTACATTATTTTGTTTATTAAAATAATTCTTATTTAAAATAATAATAATAAGTAAATAACAACTAAGCTGACAAGAAATAATAATAATATTTTAATAATTGATATTGTCTAAGTATAACAATTGTATAGCTCTAAAAATGCAGGAGTAGACTACATATTCTCGGCGATGAATTAAAAAGTGTAAAAAACAATCATGTTAAGGATATTTTAATAAAAATTATACAGATTATTTGCATTGTATCATCAATATTTGCATCATTTCACCATTTAATGATTTTGGTATTTTATTTTTATCATGTTGTTATATAATTCTGAAATCAGGAAAATTACACTTTTCTAAATATTTGATCCTTTAAAATAATATTTTCATCTCATTTACAAGTTTTCATTTATATAAATTGTATTAGGTGCCTAACAGTAAAGTCCTGAAAGTAGTGTGTAGTAAATATTAAAACTAAAGAAATAAACTATGCCATATGTACTGCACTATAATTTTACGTTTTACGACAATTGTTTTTGCAAATATTAACATATAAATATTTAAAATTATAAAATTAATATTACCATGTTTATATTATTAAATTGAATAAATTAAATATGATGCTAATTGATACATTTATGTTACTTTTATTTAATGACATTCCTTGACCCTCATCAGTATTTGTCATTGTTCATATTTCTGAAAAACGAAGACCCGCCGCACTTGATATTTCAAGTACGAGTACCACTATTAAACATGCACACTGTCCACTGAAGTACATTCCAATGTTTAAAAGTTATTCTTCGAAATAATTATTTATGAATAGATAAAATACACATTAATAGTATGTTTGACCTGAATTAAATGGATTCACAAAAATAGTAATTGAAAAATAATCAAATTGAAGATAAATAGTAAACGAGCTTGATTTTTATTACTCCCGAGGCACAAATGTATTGTGGTTTTTGACAAGGACTCTGTGGTCGGTCACTATTATTCGATAACTAAAAATCTATTTATACCTTAATTACTTATCACCTTGGTTACTTATGTTGAAGTTTAATATAATTTTTACCTTTATTGTTACTAAATATTAAATAAAAACCTTTTATTCGATAATTTAGTATTTTTAACAATTTGTTCTACGATCAGAATAGATTTGGCAGTAGGAAAAATAAAATATGTTTAGGTATACAATTTATAGGACTACTGAGTCAATGGATAATCAATAAATTGTCCAATATAAAAAAGTCTAATACATACGTTAAATAAAAAACGCTTATGGAGTTTTTTTTTATTTGAACCGATTGTTATTATCATTTGTTAGATTTTTTATATTATTATATTATGCTTCTCTAAAACAATTGCGTCGTTTTATTGATAAATACGATTTACTTTCGGAATGGGCAGAAAATGTATAAACAACTGCATTGTTCAAGATAAAATAATGAAATATATTTTTTAACAATAGGACCACTATTACTCACTTATAGACATCTAGTTTTTTCTATAAATATATCGTACAAAATTTAGGAAATTAATATTAATAGGCTGGCATCCCAAAAAGCTTCGTTGTCTACGGTTATTGACTTCCGCTTTCTTCTTCTTTAGCTGTCTTGACAGTCCGGGCACCATGGTACGTTGCGGAATGATTTCTCTAAATATCTCGTTCATCGTCATAATATTCGTCGTTATCTTCATTGTAAATAATTCTTTATTATCTCTTTCAGTCTGCCCACAAGACATTTATCATCAAGCGCAAGCTTGCCAAAAAGCTTAAACAAAACCGACCGATCCCTCAATGGATCAGAATGCGAACGGGTAATACCATCAGGTGAGTTGTTATTTATTATTATTTATTAGAAATGTTCAGTGCGTAATTGCAATTCTCTATGTGATATTACTTTTTGAGACTATATTGGATAGTGTATATAAGTCGATTATCTGCCAGAACAATCTACATTTTGAGGTTAACATTTGTGTTGTCAGTGCTTCATTTACACACAAATGTCTTGAATTGGATAACACTTCACCATAGTGTATCAAGCTTTAAAAAAACAATGTTATCTTATTCCTCAGTATGTATTGCTACTGTCAAAAGTTATGACGAAGGTGTGAAAAACAGCGAAAAAAACACTTGTCTTGGATACATATCAATTAAGATATGTGTTTTATAATTAGGAATGATTAGATGACGGCACTAACTTTAACACATTTATGTATAGGCCCGGGTAAACTGTTCGTATGGCAGACCGTATTGGGATTTAAAATGGCCAGGACCTTGAGTGAGAAATATTAATCATTGATACGATTTTGTGAAAAACAAGTGGTATCACCTCCTAGTTTAAATTTTTTTTTCAAAAATATCCTCACCACATGGTCTTAAAAGGCTGCAGTTTGCCCATTTATTAACATAATTTATTACGACTTATACATTGACTTACCGAGACTACATTTATGAGTAAAATTTAATTAAGATGTGTTTTTCTAATCAAAAATGAAATGTTACAAGTCTAGTTAGGTTAAACCAGCAGGGCAATTGGCTTTCCTACTATAACCATATTAATTCGTATATAATTTTAAAGCTTCACTAAACAAAACTATTATTTTATTCAATGTTTTTGGTCTAGCTCACTTTAGCCCATATGTCTTCCTTATAATTTTTAATTTACCTGATGGTAATTCTGAACTATTGAAATCTAACCAAATAATATATTATAGAAACTTTACTAATAATTTGAAGGTACGTGATTAATATAATAATAATATAATGCATATTTATTGAACTGTATTTTCTCTTTTCAGATACAACGCCAAGAGGCGTCACTGGAGGCGTACAAAGTTGAAGCTGTAAACATTGAAGATAACTTACCCCTCAAGTATCTCGTTTATAACAATGTTCTGCTTTCAACCCAATAAAGAGACAGTTTTTAAGTAATAATTGTTTTTTAATCATTTTACTTTTATAATCATGAAATTGCTTAACCCAAGTGCCATACACACAAAAACATTAGCTGCCAGGTGACCATCAGTGCCACATCGGTGTGTGTGCTGCTTAAATTGTATTATTGATTTTCAAATTGTATATTGTTGAAATGCACAAAGCTGCATTTGGTCTTTTTCATGGGACTTTTATGGACAAAAGGGCCCTTTGTTTTTTGCTTCTCAATTTTTTCGATATAAAAAAGGTCATCATTTTGCTCACCAAATTTGTAGGGTGGGAATTATCTTTTAACACATTGTTTGCGGGGGGTTTTTTTATTAATCCACCCCGTAAAGCGAGCAATTTTGTCAGATTCGCGCGCCAAATTACGTTTCACATAAAACAGCTATAACTTCTGAACTATTGATCATATTTAAATAAAAAATTGAGTACTATACCTTAAATGAAATTTTCTATTATTATGCAGTCACAAATGTTTATATTTTTGGATAAAAAATTATAATATTCAAGGTTAAATATAAAACATTGGAAAAAACTGCACTTGTCGTATTGTCGATTTAGTCTTTTTATGCACGGTCAACATAATATATATTTTGTAAAATACAAAACAATAAACACTTATATTGTTTAAAAGTATGATATCATTGGAAACAGTTCCCTTTATGTAATGGTACAGCACAGAATTTACACATATACCGGGTTTCGCTACGCACTTTGTGGACCGTCCTTACCGACTTGTCCCATAAGAATAATAAGTCCCAAAAATTTCTTCATGTCTTGTATTGTAATGTCTTTCCATTTGAGAGATTTCTTGTATATTTTAAATTTTGATAATATCTGTTTGATTCTTGACAAGGAATGTAAAAAAATCCTCTCCTATGAATAAATTTGTTGCTTCCGTTACACTATTCGGAGCATTATCGGTATTTATACCTGGGCGACCTAAAAACTCTTCCAGTACTGGTGTATTATCTGCCGATGACCATGAAACAAAATGTTTATCTTACAGCTTTCAAGTGAATGTTTTATAACCACAGTCGGCCACCCGACCCTAATTCCACGAATTGCCGGGTTTAGGTACCTTATTGGTTTAGGTACCTTATATGAGATATTATACGTCTCAAAGGAGCTGGCGCCTAATTTTTAGTTCACAGAGTAACCAAGAATCACACGTTTCTCGTAATATGTTGTTACTCTAAGTGTCAACGCGTTTAGGCGTCTCCCGCGCTCTACCAACAGTATACAAATACAAAAAACGCTTTTAAGCGTCTCCCGCTCTCTACCAACAGTATGGAAAAGACGCCTTTAAGCGTCTCCCGCAAACAATGTGTTAAAGAGGTGGTGATTGAGAAAAAGTTAGGGGTATAACATGACAAAAGAGAAAAAATAAGCACAGTTGTATTCATTCAAATACTAAAACACCGCCTCAATGGCGCACTTGAGTGAATATATACATGTAAAATGTAAGTATCTGAAAGAATTACTTTCATGAACATACTGCTGAGAGGTAAGTTAGATCTCTTTTATTCCTTGCACTAGCAGTCTTGATAGCAACACAACAGTTGGTAAAAAAGAGACACAAAATACTCGCAATCATATCTTTTATTCTGACCTTGAGAAGGTGAGATAGCAACAAAATACTAAACAGGTGAAAAAGGGATGCAAAATACTAACAAGGAACAGTGGAATGATTTTTGTTTCAACATTTAAAAAAATATATATTTTCATATCTAATTTCTCTATTCTAACAATCTAATTTCTTAAAAAATGCTTTGAGTTGGCAAGTATATACAGGTGGTTCTCGACTTACGACGGTTCTACTTACGACGATTCGCACTTACGACCAAAAATTTGAAAAAAAAAAAAAAAAATTACGACCAAAAAAATTGTTTTGCGGTGCGCATGTCAACCTGAGTCATGCGTAAACAAAGATGACGCAATAATGATGCCATAAAAACTTCCTTCCGGTCAGTAGATCACGGGACGTGCGCAAAGAATGTTGTTTATTTCTCACTTCTTCCCTTCGTTGTTTTAAAATTATGAATTAATATAAAAAATATATATACATATACATAATTCAGTTGACACAGTGTTTTTGAACACGGACATATATACAATTAATATAATAAGATATAAATATTACATATACCCATTTAATATCTGAAGTCAATATCAATAAATCGTGCCCATAATGACTGGCAAACGGAGTAGAAGTGACAAAAAAAAGAGAAGTGCTATAGATTTAGAAATAAAACTTAAAATAATCAAACAATATGAGAGTGGTAAAAGAGAAAAGGACATAGCTCGGGATCTACACTTATCACATTCAACGATCTCTACAATTTCGAAGAATAAACTAAGTATCAGTGAAGCTGTTAAAGGAGCAATATCCATAAAATCTACAATAATAACAAAAAAAAACTTGGACCCATTTACGAAATGGAAAAATTTGGATGGAAGATTTGATAAAAAAACGAATCCCCCTTAGCCTTGTGACCAAAAAGACAAAGACTGAGTCTTTTTGAAAACCTAAAATTAAAGGAGCAAACTAACTACGAGCAAACATTTACTGCTAGTAATGATTGGTTTACGAGATTCAGAAAACGGGCGAATTATCAAAATGTGAAAATAAGTGGAGAGGCAGCTAGTGCCGATTACATGGCTGCTGAAGATTTTATCCATACATTTGACGCAATGATTAGGAAAAAAGGATACATCAAGGAATTTTTTTTTAATGTTGACGAAACCGCGCTCTATTGGAAGAAAATGTCTCAAAGTACCTACATCAATTCGGAAGAAAAAAGGATGCCAGGCTTCAAGGCATTTAAGGATCGTTTTACACTTTTATTGGGTGGCAATATTGCTGCATATAAATTGAAACCATTAATGATTTATCACTCTAAAAATCCTAGAGCCCTCAAAGGAATCAATATTGATATGTTACCACTATATTACCGTTCAAACAAAAAAGCGTGGATGACACAATTTATTTTTGAAGACTGGTTTTTGAATTTATTTATTCCAGAAGTTAAACAATATTGGAATCAGAAAGGAATTCCATTCGATATACTTTTAATACTAGACAATGCACCAGGACACCCACCACATATTGGAAATTTACATGCTAACGTCAAAATCGTGTATTTACCCCCTAATACCACCAGTATTTTGCAACCCATAGACCAGGGAGCTATTGCCACATTTAAAGCCTATTATTTAAAAACTACATTTGCCCAAGCAATAATAGCGCTTGACGAGGGAAAATCGATTAAAGAGTTATGGAAGAATTTTAATATTCACCAAGCAATTAAAAATATTGGTAAGGGATGGTATGAGGTCACATCGTCGTGCATGTATGGAATATGGAAAAAGCTTACTAAACGTTTTGAAAACATTACTCAGTCTCAATTTGAAAAATAAAATGAAATTGAACACACTACAAATCTCATTGTAGGGCTTTGCAAGAAACTTGCTATTAATATTGATCGTGAAGACTTAGACCAACTTATAGAATATGATTCGGAAGACCTTACAAATGAAGAATTATTATGCATCGAAAATGAAAGGGTTGAAGAAGAGACCAAAAAAAATAAAATTATCATGGAATCTCCAAAAAATTTGTACTGAAAGAAATGAAAGCAGCGTTCCTTCAAATTAACCAAGCAATGCAAAAATTTACAAAAATTGATTCGGATAACGAAAGATTTTTTAGTATAAACTGCCGTATTCAGGAAGATCTTGCTTGCTACAAAGAAATATACGGGGAAAACAAACAACAAACAACTCAATTAAAATTGGATATGTTTTTTTAAAAAGACTACTACTGCTTCTTCTTCCACTACTGTTGATGAGCCAATGGATTGTACTTATATAAGTCCAGATGACGAAACACTTTAAATATTAGTGAAGTAATTATTTTAAATATTATTGATGTAAATATTTTAGATATTAATGAAGTAAATATTTTATTTTGTATTAATAAATAAGTATAAACATAACAATACAAAATAAATAAATAAATACACATGTTTTATTTAAATATGTAATTATGTACATATGTACATATTTTGTATGAAATTCGACTTACGACCAATTCGAATTACGACCAAAGTCCAGGAACGTATCTCGGTCGTAAGTCGAGGACAGCCTGTACTCTTATATACCAAAATGTTTCAAGTGTAAAGGGTTAATACCTTTCTCACATATTTAGATTCAAAAGCATAAGTATTATTAGGAAGACTAAATACTGGGTGGCAAATCGGATTTTACTTTATAAAAATAAAAACTAAACTTAATAAAACTTGTTTCAGTCCATTCTTTGATAATTTAAGTAAGGATATTGTTCTATAGATCTAGGGTCTGTGGATGATTATTATAAAGCCAAAGGTTCATAAAAATCCCACAGGAAACGGGCCATTTTTTACGGTAATTTTCTGAATAGGAGGTATTCACAAAATGATTTTCATCAACTCCAAATTTTGAATAATATAATATGTCAATTTTCATGGTGAGATATCAGTTTCATACCAACCAGAGATATTTTTTAAGACACAAATATCTATATAAAGTGAATGAATAAATTTTGAAAAAAAAATTGAGGTTTGTGCTCGAAACCTTAACCTTACGCATTGCAGTGAAGTATTTTAACACCTTAACTCTCCGGAGAAACCATACATTGTTTAGGATTAATTTTTTCGGGAGCAGGCGAAAACTACTACATTTTATGAACAATAGAATACGGTAGCAAAGCTAAATGTACTTAAGATATTATTTGAAGTGTTTTTCTTGATACCGATTGTGGCAGACAATACTGTAAGCAATACACAAAATTGACTGCACATCTATAAGTGTTTTAAGGATACAGTGATGGATTAATGAGGAAATAAGTACTTTAATTGTAAAGTACTTACATATTAAGGTTGTAGGATGTTTGTTGCTCTTGTGTGTTGAGTGAAGAATAAAAAATATCAGACAAATAATTTAATGCAATGCAAAAATAATCCATCGATTTATACAAATTTAATTACAGCAAAATTTATTATACTGGTAGAATAGTGTTATCAGAAAATGAAACATCATTCTGATTATTTTGAACAAAATCATAATTTTGGCAGAATTGAGACTAATTTAATAAAATAAATAACTTCCAACCTTGAATGCTGAATGCTGCCTGCAAATATCAATAATGTTCAATTATTTGCCAACAGTAACAACCACAAAAGGAATTCAAAATATTTTCATAAAAAGACGAAACAAGGTGACATTTTTATATATAGTTTAAAAAATCATTTTTTAATGCAATTAAAAATATATATACATATAACACAATTAATTGTCTTTAGCTTTGCTTAAAATGAATTTAGATTTCCTTTTTCGGCATCTACATTTATTCAGGAAAATTTGTCAAATATGTACTGTCAATTAATCTGCCACAACTGTACTTTACAGAATTCACTCAAAGTAATCATCTCCACGCATTAATTGTGCAGACAAAAAGAGCTAAGCCAAAAAAACATGATTTTGAAATATCAAGATAAAATAACTTTCCACTCACTAGGAATCCTGGTTATCTGTATTATTAGTATTTTTAAATACATTTTGAACTGATTTGAAATTATTAGTGTTTACATTTATTTTTCAATAATTTCATCTGAAAAATATTGCCAAAATTATATTTTAGCTATTAACAAAATGTAGGAACTCTAATGTCAAATGTACATTATTGTACATAATGCTAAATTAAAAAATATTTACAAAACAAGATCAATCACCTCCCTGAAAACAATAAATTTACAGCATTATAACTTAATAGAAACTAAACAATTGTGTGTAATTAGAAGTTTTTTTTTGCTCTGTAGGATGAAATTTGGTGTAAAAGTTCTGTTTAAAATAAGAAAATGGATAATATTTTGTTTTTCATTTTATGAATTTTTTAAACTGTATCAGTAAATGTATTATAAAATAAGACAATACCAGGAGAAATTATTAAAATCATCCAAATATATGATTGAACCATTGAATAAATTATCTTCAATATTTTTTGTTCAAAGTTTGAGGTTATAAGTTATTGAGCAGATCAATTTAATTAATTTTCATTTGACTTTATTATATTTAACATTTTCACAAAAAAAATAGTCAAATATTATTGAATTCTTGTGCATTTATTGTAACTCAGTCTAAAATCCAATATGAACATTTGTCAAACAATATATATTAAAACATAATATTCACCTTAAAATTGATTGTCAAATTAAATAGTATTATAAATATGTATAAATATTATAATAAACAAGTACTTTTTGATAAATAGCATTTCAATGATTATAATGTTGCGTCAACAAACAAAAATTAGGAATGAATAAGAAAGCAACTTATAATTTACTAATTACCTTCATAATTATTATTTCTCATGATCTATTCCTTTCATAGTAATGTATGAAATCCTTCCGAGTCTATTTCATTAATGGCATACAGATTTCTCATACTCGAACCGTTTTAACAATTAAAAAATAATTTATTACGCAATGTAGAAAACGGTCAACAAATCGTATAGCATTATTAAAGTAAGAAAGTAAAAAATGTATAATTTTATTGAAATATCACTAGATTAACAGACAATGAGATTATGCATGATCCGATAGCCTAATTACTGTTTTATAGACATTAACCTGAACATCTTATATAGACAATTACATATAAACCACGCAAACTTGCATTCGCCCACTTCTAAGTGAACAGAAGATATCACATAACCATCATTGGCAGTACAGGATATTTAGGACCCGTCAGATCATTCGGTGATCGAATGAATAACGCTACGAAATGGTATTTTCGGCAAAAAAGTTAGCGAGTCCCGTCGGAGCCGAGTCCTCCAGCAGACTTGGCGGCTTCTCCTTGGGCGGCAGAGACAACTGCGACAGGTTGGCGATGCGCACTTCCTTGCGGAACAGCTGCCCCACACTGCGCCCAATCAACTGTAATATTAACAGTCAAATTAATAAGCAATTCAAATATAAATCCTTTTTAGATTGGAATACCTCTTCTTTTTCAGAGTGATAGGTATACAAATTAAAATGTAAGGTCTAAAAATTTCTATTTTGTCATTCGATCTATTTTGACATTCGAGCAGAACGCTCAGCTGATGAATAAGCCTACCTGACACCAGCTCATAAGCACATTACACCTTGATGATGATCCCAGCAACGACGATGAAAATATTTGACAAAAAAAAAACTAATTTTCTACACGGCCGTGAACACAAAACTGAAAAGGACGCAAAATATTTTTACCTGACTAGTAATTTTCTTGAAGAGGTCCTTTTTCCCTTTCTCTATTTTATTTCCTTTTGTCGGTGCGGCAGATAATTTTTCATCCAATTTAAGTAAATCGGCCACGTTCACATTGGGGATCTGCTGCATCACCTGAAATATTAAAACAGAAAAGGTATTAATCGATTGTCTGTTTGCATCTTAAAATGAATGTTATGATTCAACTGTATGTACCTCGAGCATGGCGGGACAGCGAGGGCGCAAGGCTTCATACAACTGCACGCCCAAAGCTAGGAGAGCCGCTTGGTTGGCGTCGTGTTGGCCGTGCTGCTGCAGGGCGCGCAACACCGCGGCCAGCGCCCGCGCCGGCAGAGCGCTGGCCCCGCGGCGCCCTCCACCGGCAGCGGAGCGCCACCGGGCCGCGCGGCCAGCACTCGGGCACACGCGCCCAGCAGCGAGCAGGCGCGCAGTGAACAGACACTGTCTGACCACCAGAGCGCACTGAAACATTATATTACTAACATCAATCACTTTACATAAAACTTTTTACAAAATATAAAGTTGGCAAAAAATAACTTTAATATATATACAATGGAACCTTGATTTTAGTTTTCATGGGATCCTAGAAAATAGAATGTGGTTAAACGTATTACACGAGAAAGGAAAACGACGGGAGCAAATCAAAGGTAAAAATATTCTAAAGTCGCGGCCGATTTTCAAAATAATGCGCGAAAACAATAGATTTCGTAATTTGACAATAACTTCAAAAGCTATGGACCGATTTTGATAAAAATTTCAATATCATATGTTTGAATATTGTGTTACGAATATGTTACGAATAAAGAAAATTATTACTATTTAAAACACATTTATTCATTATTTTTATTGATATTTAATAAAAATATAAAAATGAAATCCACATTTGTTGGGTTAAAGGTTGCTTATTACCCACTTATCAAAAGACGATAAGAATTCCGCTAAGTACAAGGCGGGTTTATTAGTACAAGTATACATTTCGTTCTCTTACACACAATTAGAAGTGCAAGAGAAGAATGCAAGGAAAACCTATTAAGGAGCAAAAAGTGTACACATACATACTTGAATACATTGTATTATATGTACATGTATATAACACACCAATTTGCACCAAAATGTCTGACCTTCTCTAGCAATACTAATGGAAATTAAAAAACAATTAACAGTACTGGACTTGTTTACTAGCACAAGGTCTTTTTTTGATAGCGAAAAGGTCTATTTTATGAGTTTACAGGCATCTAATTCTGTCAAACAAACATACAAAATACACAAAATAATCTGTTGACTCAACAATTCACTGCATTTATTTATTATCTTGCATATATAATTTTATATGGTGTTACTGTGTTTTTAATTCGTAATTTGAATAGGTTAGGTGGTATAAGATCGAGATTATTTTACTTCCAATAATAAATGACATATACGTGCGCAGGAATTTAAAATTTAACTTTTAGCATTATTTTATTATGTTGTTATTTCTAAGGAAAGTGACCGGAGTGGTATTCGTCGACCTAACCGCTGCATACGATACAGTGTCGCACAGCACACTCCTCAGTAAATTGTACAGAATGACAGGTGACTTCTCGCTAGTGCAGATGATCGCGGCTATGCTGCATAACAGGAGATTCGCTGTGGATTTTCAGGGGAAAAACAGTCGATGGCGTGACCAAAAGAACGGCTTACCACAAGGCAGTGTACTTGCTCCTATACTATTTAATATATATACAAACGACCAACCCACCCCTAAAGACACAAAATCTTTCATATATGCGGATGACTTAGGTTTGGCAGCACAAGCAGTAACGTTTGAAGAAGTTGAGGACATCCTAAGCCAGGGACTCAACGAGATGTCCCATTACTACGAAACCAACCATCTCAAACCTAACCCATCAAAGACACAAGTCTGCTGTTTCCACCTTAGAAACAGGGAAGCTAACAGAAAGCTTCGTGTCACGTGGGAAGGTAGAGTACTGGAACATAGCGACCATCCAAAATACCTCGGAGTCACTCTAGATCGCACCCTCACCTTCAGGCGTCATTGCAGCAACACCAAACAGAAAGTTGCAACAAGGAACAACCTCATCCGCAAACTGACCAACACTCACTGGGGAGCCCAACCACCCCTTCTTCGTACCTCAGCTTTAGCACTTTGTTTCTCAGCTGGAGAATATGCGGCACCAGTGTGGGGTCGATCAGCCCACTGTAATCAAGTGGATACTGCCCTGAATGATGCATGCAGAGTCGTCACAGGCTGCCTCAAACCAACACCCATTTCTAAACTATACCCCTTGGCTGGTATCGCACCACCGAACATAAGACGCAAAGTCATATGCGCCGAAGAAATGCGTAAGGCAATCAACCAACCGTCCCACTGCTTGTATAATCAGATACCCCCAACACCAAGATTGAAGTCTCGAAGCAGCTTTCTGAAATCCACACAACCTCTCACATCCGGCCCTGAAAATGAGAGACTCCAACTCTGGCAACAAATCGCACCAGAGGATTTCATTACTCCAAAGGAAGGCCTCCCAACTGGCAAGAACCTTGACTGGCCGACCTGGAAATCCCTAAACAGATTAAGAACCGGAGTTGGTAGAACAAAGGACAACCTCGAGCGGTGGGGAATGCTTCGGCAGGGAGAGACACTATTGTGCGACTGTGGAGACCTGCAGACCGCCTCACACCTACGATGCTGCTCCATGTGCCCAACAAGTTGCACATCTCAGGACCTAATGCTGGGCAACACACGAGCTATCGATGTTGCCAGATATTGGGAAAAAATAATTTGACGTCGCTGACACGAAGAAGAGAAGAAGATTATGTTAAAGTTCCATACACCGGAATACGCAAATATACGTACACCGACTCACAGGAAAGTACGTATATTTGCATACAGCGCCGTTAACGAGTTAAGATGAAATAAGCAGTGTTATGTTTTTGTGTCTTACCTAAGGATGGTCATGAGGATGGGTGTGCAGGTCTTTTCATTGGCCAGCAGCATGTTGCCCAGCTCGCCCACGTGCTCCTGGGCCAGCGCCGCGTGGGGCGCGGCCGGGCGCCCGGCGCTGCCGCCGCTCTCCAGCCCGCTCATGCTGTCCTCGGCCTCCATGAGCCCGTCCTCGCCTTGCAGCGGCATCGTTCCACCGATGAGAGCCACCTATGCAATAACAGATTAAACAGAGTCTTTGATGTGCAATAAACGAAATTCATAGTTTAGTCATTGTAAATGTATTTGTCGAGGCTTTGACACTAGTCAGTATTTGACGTAAAAGTAACTTAACCCTTTACGTGCCAAATAAGATTTCATAAAAAGTCACGAAATAAGTCAATTAGTCAATGAAATATAAAGTTTAATATTTAAGGACGATTTTTTTATGTGTTTTGATTGGTCAGTGCTGCATTTATATTCACCTTCAGAACTAAATTAAATAAATCCATTATTATTTTTAAAAAAGGGCAAATTTGAAATATGTGTAGAATGACCCACAACTCAATACAAATCGTGAAAAAAAATTTGATGAAGGAATGTCGTAATACGAAACAAAATTATATTCAATATAGTATTCGGATAAATCCGCATCTCGCACTGAAGCGACGCGTTTTTTTCAGGGCATGGGATAAATCCGCACCTCGCACTTGAGAGCAGTACAAGTTGGTGCGGATATATCCGCACCTCGCACGTAAAGGGTTAAGGAAGCGAATATGATAATTACCTTGAGGACATCGAGATACTCTCTGGTTAGATTCCTATTGAGCATGTCTTCGATGACTTCTTGAGTATCATTAGCGCTGTCCTCTTCAAACTTCCCAGATTCAAACAGAGACATGATGTACTGCCATCTATTGCTGAGTCTATTGAACACTAAAAATAAACAAAACAATTTAAAAATAACATTAAAAAATATATTGCTATATAATATATATATGTTATAAAATAACTGAATCCCGATTGTCTTAAAAACAAGTATCATTTTTGCAGTCGAAGATTTTAAAAATGATTTCAGTAAATTTCATTAAAAAAATTAAAAAGATGAATTGACATTAAAACTAAATAAAATACTTATTGGCTGACAATATTATTAGGGTGATCAGTTCGATTCTGAATGTCACTCACTGAATGGCGTGATGTGCTCCATGATGGGCAGCATCACTGCAGCGTGGGCCGAGGGAGGACAGGAGTATACGAAGGGACGTAGGAACACCCGCACCACGGGCCGCAGTCGGTAGTCGGGGACGTGCTCCAGACCGCAGAGCACCATCTGCACCACGGCGGGACCTATGTCTGTCTGGTAGAGCTCTCGCCCGATAGACGGCCCGGCAGATCTGTATCGGAAGATCGACAATGTCAAAAGCTGGTAACAAAATATTATAACAAAGGTATAAAAACTCACTTGTAAATTTAAAGTCCTAGATTTAAATAACGGTCTCACCCGAGCATGTGACAGCAAGAGTCGTGGAGCAGCGACAAGAAGTGCTGCATGCGGTCGAGGGGCGTCAGCGGGCGCTTCACGTTGGGATCCAGAGGGTCTGCCTGACCGGTCCATGAGATGCCCAACAAGTTCTGACGATCCATCTCGAGCATAGCGTATGCCGAACGATATCCCTGTAAAATGACAATCGTTAATATAAAGACTTTAGAAGGTATTGAATGAACATGAATATCATTATATGATGAATGAGGGAAATAAAGAGAATGAAGTGAATATAGATTACATAAGCTCACCTCTGAAAGCAGTCGCATGGCTTGTGGGTCGTAGAGCTGATTGAGGGCCCGGAAGAGCGCCAGCACGTGCGGCAAGATGGGCAGAACATGCTCGGCACAAGGATTCCTCCAAATGGGGTTCCCTCCGGGGGTGACGCCTCCTCCAAAGCCACCGCGAGAAGCTCTGAAATAGTTGAAAGTAAATCAACAAACATTCTCCAAGGTGGATAGTTAGTTGATTTAACTGACGGTAAACAAATTGAATACAGATTATAGAAACGCATGATGATTATTACTTGTCAGGGTCATCGGGCCAGGCGCAGCGCTTGATGACACCCAGGAGCAGGTTGACGCAGTGCAGCAGGTGGCTGCGGTTCTGGCCGATGTGGTCGTGAGCCGAGGGAGACACGGGAGCTGCGTCCAGACCGACAAAGCGCATCAGCGAAGCTCCTGAAGCAAAGTGCCCGGCCATGGCCGCCCAGTGGGCGCCGCACGAACCCAGCACCTCGCCGATCAAGGCCTTCTGTCTGTTGTAGTCACAGAAGTGGTTAGAGATCAGCAGAAGCGCTTCCTACAGTAAAAATAGTTTTTATTATTTTAGGTTTACGAAAGTACTGAAAATGTGTTAATCAAACAAGTGGATAAAAGTCAAATGTATTCCGTAATTGATACATTTAAATATCAAGCTAGCATTTACAATTAAAAATATATTCCGTAATTGATACATTTATATATCAAGCTAGCATTTACAGTTAAAAATATATTGATTTAATATTTGAAAGATACAGGCATTCCTAGCAAAAAGAAAATGAACTGAAATCACTGTAAATTAAAGGATTTTGCAGTGTTTTCAGTCTCACAATACCTCTTATTTATTTGTACACCCATCAAAATGAATAATCATATTAAATAAAATAAATTGTAACCTGCAGAGTGTTGCGTTCCATGGTGCTGAGCTGCGAGGGCTCGGCACTGAGGCGGCGCACCGTGGAGTGGATCCGGTCAAACACGGGCAGCAGCAGCAGCGGGTACTTGTGGCCGATCTTGACCATGAGGCTGGCCGCGTGGCGGCGCACGTTCTTGACCACGCGCGAGCGCCCCTCCTTGCTGTCCACCTCGCCGGGCCGGCAGCCCGTGTACACCAGGGCTGCAAATATCTTGTCCAGCACCTGCGGCAGCAGCGACACGCCCGACATGGCCACGCAGTTGCCTGAATCACACACACACCGACACACATAATTAAGGCTCTCCTAACAGAGTTTACAATCATTAAATGATACGGGATCGAGTAATTTTTTTTTTCGTTTTATTTAGTTTTGGAAATGCTAAATTGAAAATGAGTTTGTGATTAACATATCTTTACTGGAGAATGTATAGTGAGACACACCTTGTGTGATCTGACAGGAGGACATGCTGAGGAAGACGAAGAGCGCGGAGATGAAGGACAACAGCAAGCTGAGCAGCAGCGGGTCCTGCGGCTCCAGCGCCAGGCACAACTCCAGCAGCGCCAGCCCCGCGGAGGCCGGGGGGCGCTCCGCAACCTGTAGGATTCGCGATAAAACGCTTTCCAGCAACTAGAAAAAATGTTATATGGGGTTTGTATTTCATTAAACTGTCTTAATAATATCTGATCATAAAACGGATGCCTTTATTTTGCAGCCCTGCAATAATTTTGAGAGCAATATATAAATAGAAAAGTGCAAACGGGTAATGAATTACTTGTGACAAAGCCTCCCACTCGAGATACACCGGGTCGTGAACGTTGCCGTGGGTGTTGTGTTGGTGCAGCAGGGCCTTGGCCAGGACGTTGCGCACCCACTGATCCACATAGCCGAAGGTCACCAGCGGTGCAATTAATGTAGCTTGCCTGTAATGTCGTACATTCAAATTACTCGTGCACAAATATTATCATTCAAATAATTCACATGTAAGATAACACAATAAAACATTACATACCTAAAATTGTCTAAAAAGTCAGTTCGACATCGACAGAAGAACATTCCGAATTCATTTTCACTGTCAAAGTCTATAGCTGCGTAACTGGCGGCATCCAGCGGGACTCCCACGGGCCGCGACACCGGGTAGCTGAC
The DNA here is from genome assembly GCA_022606575.1 of Glossosoma conforme. Lineage (NCBI taxonomy): Eukaryota > Metazoa > Arthropoda > Insecta > Trichoptera > Glossosomatidae > Glossosoma > Glossosoma conforme. The sequence continues at coordinate 1,672,976 of JAGTXR010000133.1, forward strand.
CTGGTGAGGGGAACCTTACATCAGTCTTCATCAAGCTTTCATATGCAGTGACACTCAGATGGTCGAGTGGAGATCGTAACTTAAAAAACTTGATTGTCAAATATTTTTTCCTCATCGACACTAATTGAATTATATATAATATAATAATTGGCATTAATTTCTTTCATCATATTTTATATGCAAAAAATACTAACTATAAAAAATATTGTATAAATCACAAAATATTTGCAAGGAATAAAAGCGTACCTTGAGTAGCTTTGGCGCCGTGACCGTCACCCAACGTGGAATGAAGGCCAGCAGCACGATGTCCCTCTGCGCGTGCTCGTGCTTCATGAGCGTCGCACAGACCCCGGCCACGGTGTGCGCCAGACACAGCGAGGCGTGCTCGGCAAACAGCAGCAGCGTCTCCAGGAACACTCCCAAGTGCTGCGGCCGCTCCATCACTCCGTCTTCTCGCCCCCACAGCGAGGCCAGCTGTTGACCCAACCCGGCCAGTACCTTCAAACCAGAAATTATCATATTAGATTTGGTCGGCGCGAAAAAATAAATAACCGGATATGCTAATTTCAGTAATATTAAAATAACATACCTGGGTCAGTTTTTTTAGGAAGAGATAATGCTTTTCGTCCTGCGTATTGGTGTTGACCGCTGCTCGGTGAATGTATCCTATTGCATCTTCGCTGAACAATATCATGAGAGGTTTCCTCTCCTTCATCTGTTGATCGACAATAAAACACATTTAGCCTTCAATCGACAAATAGGAAGTGACAAATTTAGTCAGATAAAGTAATATTATAATATCATACTAAAGAAGACTTACATAAGTTAATAACTACACATGGTTGCCACAAATTCCATCTTACTTTATCTCATCGATATTAGTGAGGGTAAAAATTAACAAATATACAGTCATCACTGACAAAATTATGTTTTTTTTTTTAATTGTCTTTTTAAAGTGTACCTGTCCTTTTCTGTTGACTATTTGAAGCAAGCACTCGGCTGCAGGAAGCTGGAAGGCTTCGTCGCTGAGCAGAATGCACAAGATCTGCAGCAACTTGCCGTTCTGACTGATGATGTGACTCATGGAAACCCATTCGACGAAGCCGGTCAATGTAAGCAGAACAACCTAAAATAAACGATTTATTTATTCAAACATTCATTTTTAAAAATCAAATCGTGACACTTAAAAAATACCCTGATTACCCTGAAAATGTGTTCACCGATGGTTTTGTTTGACATTTTATTTGTATCTAGTAATAATTTAAATACCTGTACAACTCGTTCGTGTTCAGAAGCTAGGATTGTGTTTTCTCTAAACCGCTGGACGTGGAGCTCGATGAGTCGCAGGAAGAAGGCGAAGATCTCCGCCATGCTGCTGGTGAGCGCAGCGTAGATGTCCTTGCGCCTCTGGTTGGACTCCAGGGTCTATAGAGAGATAACAGAGATAATGTGTCAATATCTGTTATTCATTCGGTTAATAATTTATTTAATCATAGTTTTATAACAAAAACATTTGGAATAATATTTAATTTTTTGTGCAAAATCTGCAATTAATTCATATTAAATTAACTCTAAAAAAAATGTTTGTATAAGCCAGGGTACACACCTGTAGTGTTGCCACGTCTTCCACCAAGCGCAGCAGCACGTGCAGCACGATCTCCGTGTGGCGATTGCCGCGAGTGCAAGCGTCGCTCAGCTCCGCCAGCAGCGCGGGCCACTGCTGCGGCCACTCCCGCTTGGCCATCTCCACCACCACGCGCGCCAGCCCGTCATTCATGTGGCCCTCGGCCCAGCCGCCCCCCGCCACCAGTTTCATGGCATTCTCCTAAAAACACATTTTATTCAAGTTCACATAAGAGACTACCTGCAGAGGGCCCTGGTTCATCATATACTATGACGCTAAATTTGTCGGTAGGACACTGTGTGGGAAGGATGTTTATGTAAACACATTCAGGAGAATACCGACATATTGTGATAGTGATTCTGATGTCTCGTTTGTGGATTCTTTGACACTTACCATGCTGCATATGGCTAAGCGTTACATGTAGTGTTGATCTGCCAACATCATAGAATACAGCCCGAAAATCATCCAATTATTACAGGAATTCACTATGAATGGGTAGTCTTCACGGGACGACTTTTGACTACCACCGATTTTGATTAATAGGCTATGACTGGCATTTTACGGGTGAGAGATCAAATACTTACCAACCGGTGATATTTATAGTTTATAAATCGATTAAAAAATAAAATAAAACTCTTTTTAATTTTTTATTCTCCGTCAGGGATTGAACAGACGACCTTTGGTTTGGAAAGCAAATACCTTAACCACTGAGCTATACCCGGCGGGATGTATAGTGGTTGCGTGCATGTAGATATTTAGGAAATTGATTAGGTTATTGACCTGTTTTTTAAAGGGATTAGATTGTATGCGGGAGGAAACGAGATGGAGAAGCTGTTCATCCTAAGATATGTTAACTGTTTAGGGTTGCCCGGAGACGGTTTCACTGGTTTAGATCTATATTTTGATATACAGTGAAACCTCTATCTATCGTTCCTCGAATAATCGTTTTCCCGGATGTGTCGTTTATTTCTTCTAGTCCAAATTCATTTCATACAAAAATAGATCGCATCGATCGTTTCTCTATCCACCAACGATAAAAATAAATAAAAAAACTTCGCCAGTAAAATATTACGCTAACAAAAAGGCATGGATGACCACAAACATTTTGAATTTATTTCAAAGGGACCTTGATGCGGAAATGTGCATAAAAAAAAAAGAAACATTTTACTGTTCATAGATAACTGTGCAGCTCACCCGACTGAGACGACATTTTTGAAGAATATTAAAGTTATTTTTTATCCTGCAAACTGTACGAGCGTTTTGCAACCAATCAGATATGGGAATTATCAAATGTTTCAAATGATTTTATCGGAAACAACTTGTGCGGAAGGCTGTGTGTTTGATGGATTCGGGCACTTCAGTAAATAAAACAACCTTAAAGATTGACATTCTACAAGCGTTGCATTTCACATTGACTGCATGGCGTCAGGTGAAACAGACAACAGTTGTAAACTGTTTCAACAAATGCGGTTACAATAGAGTGTCAGAATCTTTAGATGAACACGTTGAGGTTTCTGAAGATGATTGGCTTAGATTAGATACTCAGACAAATTTTAACAATTTTGTTACTTTCGACGACAATATTCCAACGTGTGGTATAGAAACTATCGAAAGCTTGTGTGACGCAAGGTTGGCGGAGACAGCAGAAGAGGTCGATATTGATGAAGAGGCGCCGCTGCCTGTACCTTCATTTTCAGAAGCATGCACACTCTTTGAAAGATTAAAAACTTTCTACTACGAACACTCAATAACTGATGCCGAAAATAATATCATTTGCAAAGCCGAAAATATACTGTTGGAAATAAAACAGTAAAAAAACAAATGCCAATGAAAGATTATTTACAAAGTAATAAACTTTAATATTTTTTTGGTTCTGTTTAGCTTTGAATTTTTTTAAATAATTATACACATTTCTTTACATCTAAAACATGTTTTCTTCTTATAATTTTAATCTACCAATGGTTATGCAGATTGGGAGGACGGTATCTTTACTCGATCGTATCTCCTTGCGTTTTATCCTCTTAATCCCGCATTCATTGTTTTCCCACATACATAGTTTATTTCAATAGGTCCCTTTAAAAACGATAGAGGTTTCACTGTAGTTGAAAATGAGAAATCGACATAAGCGTTTACCTTAATGAATATCTTCTCTGGCTGAGATATTTGTGTCCAGCGATACTTGACAGTGTGCTCCATGAGTTGCAACCCGAAGTGGCGCACCACGGCCGAGTACTGCGCACCGCTCGCCAGCACCAGCCCCACCTGAGCACACCACGGGGAGCCCTCTTTGAAGCTGCAAAAATTAAAAAAAAAATTAACAGTGTTGCATATACTAGAGGGACTCAAAATAATTATTTTTTATACAAAAAAAATGCTTCTTGCAAAACTCCTTCAGTCACTTTTAAAGTAATCTCCATTGGATGCGATACACTTGGAAGTATTTAGAAAGTATTAATATCGTCTAGTGCCCTATGCGAAGCTATTTTTACTGTGTCCACATCATAAAAACGCTGCCTTTCAGTTTTTTTTAATTTTCAGAAACAGAAATAAGTCACACAAGGCTGGTCTGATAAATACAGAGGGCGAGGAACAACAGGTCATCCTCAAAAGCTAAATAGTGAATCACTCGGAGCAGCCATGTGAGTGGGAGCCTTGTCGTAAAGAGTAGTCACCTGATCCCACAATTTCAGGCGTTTCCTGCACATATCTTGCCGCAGATATTTAATCTTCCAAACAAAATCGTTGGTTAACAGATTGGCCAGGGGGATTCCTATGGCACACAATGCAAATACCACCACTTTAGTTTTTTAGGTACCCGATCGTATTTTAAACAAAATTCATATGCTAAAAAATTCACAAGTATACATATTATTCAGGGACGATGGATTTCAGGAATGTCAGTAAGATAAAGTTTTTGAGATTGTTGCGATACCAATGGCTCGCACTATATTATATTCCTAAGAAATGAAGGTCGATTAATATGATGAAACTTTACATTTTGCATAAAACCTAAACGTTTATAATGTCAGTATAGAGTATATTATTGTTGAAATGTGTTGTCACCTTTCGCAGTCATTGTAGGCCTGCATGCGGATGTGCTGCGAGGCGGCGGGGCTCATGGCCAGCTCCACGGCCTGCGCCAGCCCCTCAGCTACGGCCACCACCTCACCGCCCCCGCCCCCGCCGGCCTGCCCATTCATTGCACGCCTTACTCCTACAATAAAAAACCATCTTATTATTCATTGGGTGTCCTCACACGGTCAAACCATCTCAACAAACCACTTATTCGATTAGCTAAAAGCCTAATATAATTAAAAAATATTACGCTTTCAGCTAATCGAATGAGCGGTTTTTTAAAATGGTTTGACGGTGTGTTGGGACACATTAAGAGTATATTACATAAATACTACTACAGAATGCCAGATGATTCTACACAAATAATCAGTGTTTAACTTTTCACTTGCAGGTACATTTGCACAATTATATTTCCTTTGTGTCAGTTGTGCCAAGTAGAGTATCCGGCAATATCGATGACCGGTCTACTGCTCAATATAAGTTCTCGGAAGGAACACTAAGTTGACCACACAATGTGATATGTTTTAAATTTAATGAAAATTTCATTTGAGAATCGTTAACAGAACCAGAATATCTTTCTTAAACATATGGATTGGATCATATAATCAGAGTCTAGAGGATTGAATAAAAACAGTCATTTGTTCTCTGGCAGCACTCCATGTTATAGAATAAGTTCACTACAACCTGGATACAATATTTCAGCCAGATTCATGGTATCAATCTTTGTATAGGGGACAATCAATATTTTAAATGAAGCCAGATGAATAAGCTAACGCTTCTACATTAATAGTTTCTATTAACAACAGAGATCACTTTGTGTATTTATTAGAATATCACTTGCGTGGGATACAAAATTTTAATGAAAAATATTCAACTTGAGCTTGGAGTGATAAGTAGTAATTCTGCGACTACAATATGATATTGCGGCCCATGAAGGTTTCGTTCAACGTATGCCATAATAAATTTAACCGTCGATAACACATCATTTTCATTATATCACTTCGATTAGGATCTACAAATAGTTTGTGTATACACAATATTTTATAGACGAAATAATATCATGAAGATGATATTAGTATGAAGGGATTTCTGTTGTGCAGCTCTATGATCTTTTTTTCACCGATTCACAATAAAACAAAATTACAAAAAAAAATGACAGGTATCAAGGAAACAAAAACACATCAAAATACCAGGATTTAATTTGCGTTCGAAACTCGCGGAAAAATCACTTTACAGTCACCGTGGGGCGTTAGAAAATTTGTAAGTTGAAGTAAAATATTAAAGTAAGTTGTCATCAAAACTTTAGGACATATAGATTCATTTAAAGTCGTGCCGGTAACAGAAATGTGCATCTGCAAAACATCACCATGCGTGTTCTCGGCCCATGTCAAATAAAAATTCCGCGAAAATTTTACGTGAAAAATAAAGGCCGCACAAATTATTTTTTACAGTATTTGTTAAAAGATAATGTTGTACCTATTTATTAAATTATTTATAAAAGTTCGCCGTCAAAAAGCATGAGAACGCCTCGTGCCTCCGTAAGCTTTTATTTCTTAAATTCTCAAAGTGATACCAGTGGTAAATATTAAATAGACCTGGAATGATATTCTCAGCGTATACCTGTTACAAAAATGAGTCCAGAAGTATGCGTATGATTATAGATACTTTTATATAATTTGTGATCACGGAATTATCATAGTAAATCCATCGTTGTGAAATATTAGCACAAACCAAATGATAAAAATCATGGACCTATTACAAAATTATATAGATTGACGATTAGTATATGTGAACATGTATATACCTAAAACACTCCAGTGATTATTACTACATACTCATTACTTTTGTGATACAGTAAACCTAGTTTTTTTCGTTTTTAAAGGGACCCTAAAAATCTATATATATGGGAAACGAAAAAAGCGAGAAACCTTCAAGTACGCAATAATAATTAAAAAAGCAATATTTATTTCATATATTTTGTTTTGTTTCCGTTTTAACATTTTACACAAATATTTATGAATTTTGCATTTTGCGGTTAATCGGAATAATATTAGTGAAAGGATTATTGGGTAAATTCTCATCTTCCCTACCTCTTTCGTTAAATCTTTTATTTTGAATATCTTCTCTGTTATTGCCAAACATTTTTAAGGAAAAAAATAATAAAAACTGCCTTCCCTTTTATTTGTACAGCCAATATTTTAAATGAGGGTTGCGTTTTTATTATATTATATTTATTTATCAATATTTTAATCATTATCATTATCACTATGCTTGACCCCTAGCTGGAACATATGGCTGTTACGAACTTCCTCACAAATCTCTGCCAGCCACCATATTCGTCACCGCATCCCTTGTCAGCTCTGCCTCCCGTAGCTCAGCCGAGTACATTATATGTTTGGTTCACGACGGCTTTCTGGGACGACAAACGCTCGGGGAATTAAAAAAAGGCTGCTGTAGTTTATGCTCTCCTGCGGCATCTTTAGTGTATGTGTCAAACAGGTCCACCTTCGTCTCTTGATCGACTTTAGTATGGAAGGCTGCCTTGTCCACACCTCGTCATTGCTCACAAAGTCAAATCATTGTACCTCCAGTATTCTACGCAAGCCCACTATATGGCTACATTGGATTTTTGTGAGATTCCAAGATTCACAACCGCAAAGAAGAATGTTTACGATACAGGCGCTGTATAGACAGTACTTTTTTGATCGAGTAAAGCTGCGAGTATCAGATATTGCGTATATAATTGAAAGACGCTCCAGCGTTCCCAAGGCAGGAAGCGAGCTTCTTCTGCATGCTTCCGTTCTCAGTAGCCTGTATGCCAAGATATTCGAAACTCACAACCCCTCAATGGTACGACCCGCACGATCTGCATCTGGACAGGCGCTGTTAAACAGCAACTGAGAATTCTTTGTATTATTCGCATGCCCAGTCGCAGAAAGTTAGTTTGCAACCTGTCGATAATGTTCTACAGATCTGTAGTGGAGTGTTCTATGATAACAGCGTAATCAGCGTACTCTAGGTTGAAGACATTGAGAGAGTCGTTCACAGCCACTCCTTGATCGGGTATTGACTTGTGGAGGATGAAGTCCATAAATCTATTTATATGGCCTTTAATATATATATAAAATACACATATGTAATATGGCATGTTGCCAAAAAATAATCAATATTTTTTATAGATTATGCAATTTTTGTTATTTTTTGTTTGTTTTAATGATACGGAATATTTTATACAATATTTTATTTAATTGGATTTTCACAACAAAATCTTGTGGATAAAAAATCCGAATATTTATTTAAAAATACAACAAGAACAATATATCTTACAAATTTCATAAATTTTTAAATGAGGTTATTACAAATACATAAGATACAACGTATTAAACAATAACAATAACAATAAAAAATATACTATGTACTTAAAAATATATTACAAAATTCGGATAATTGAGGCCCGGTTATTCCTCGATCTAATGTATTTTATTATTTTTTTAAAGTTGAATGATTAGTAATTTGGTTAATTGATTTTATTACTATCACGAATATATTAGTGATGAAACAAAGTAAAACAACTAGTAGATATATTTTTTGTGTAATTTGGTAAAGAAGAATAATTAGAAAAAAAACATAAGGAATTCATAAAGAGAACTCCGTTTAAAAATGATTAAAAAATATGTGCTATAAATTATTGAAAGTTGTATTTCAATGATTTCATATACACAAACATATTATATATATAGTACCGAAAATTAAGATAATTAGACACACTACTCAGACACAAGCCTTATGTTATAAAAAAGTCGTATTATATTAAAATTATTCAAGGGCAGAACAGTCCAGGTTGGATAAAACAGAATCATCTGCACAATCATTCACGGCGACTAGTATTTGGGTGGGGTGCGGCAGTAGCCCATGAGCTCGTTGAGGGAACAAGGCTTCCTGCAGCACTCGTCGTAGGCGCCGCGACGGAAGCGCCGGTGGTGGCCCTCGGCCCCCAGCAGCGCTGCGGCGCGGTGGCGGCTCACGAAGGGCCAGCCAGGCTCCTCCGCCTGCTCGTAAGCATAGTCCTCACCTTCCATATCACCGACTGCAACAATCATTAAAACATGTCAATAAAACACAATGAGGGATATCACATACATAAGTGAGTCGTTTCATGGTTTATCTTTTCGACCGTCTAAGGTTTCTTACTTTCTATACTTGTTCAATCGGCATTATCATATTTACACGCGAGCGCGCCGGCCCTGCCCTAGAACAGGGTTCGGCAGTTTGTCAGGTGAGAAGATCCAAATTATGATAGGAACAAACAAGTGCAGGTGAGCGCCGCTATGTCGTTGCTTAGACGTGGCTTCTCTGCGGAGGTCGGGGGCACTTGTCTCAATCCTCCGCAGGGTAAGATCACGAAGGAAACCGAAAAAGAAGTAAGACTGGCGGTGCTCGCAGCATGGCAGAGCAGATGGTCGACCTCGCTCAAGGGTAGACACACATATTCCTTCTTTCCTTCTGTCCTCGATAGAATAGAGATGCCGTGGCTTATTCCAAACTACTGGACTAGTCAATTCATGACTGGACACGGAAATTTTAAGGCTAAACTCTTCAAGTTTAGCCTCGTTGATAGTCCAGACTGCCCATGCGGCAGCCCCTTGCAGGACGCTGAACACGTTCTGTGGCATTGTCCAATATTAGATTTAGCGAGGCAAAGGCTCCTTAGCGTAATCCAACAGAAGTCTGGACCGGTTGGATATATCGATCTCATATCTACGGAGCCCAACTACCATGTATTTTCTGTATTCGCGGCGACCTTCGGCGAAGAAGTCTAAAAGTCCAAATTTTAACGTCTGAACTACTAACTTTTACACCCATGTGTGGTGTTGCTCACCAAAACCAGTTACTTGTATAACGAGAATGTACTCTGAAAACAATGCCTTGGTAAGTGCTCCCAAGGAGCGCAGGTACAAGGCAACCGGCCCGGGGCCTTAGGCCCCAAAAACAAAAAGGAACAAAATAACAACGGCCTAAGAGTTTTATCCTCACATGCGCAGTAAATATAACTGATTATATTGAGTACATGTTCAATTTTTCGTCATTTGAACATAATTATTTTGTATAAAACATCCAAAAGTCTTTAAAGTATAATTTGTCAAATTATAATCAAATTCTCTATCTTAGCTCGCATTTGTCGATTCATACAGTCGGGTACGACACAGGGCATTGAACATCACAATATTCTGCCACGCTATGTAAATTGAAGGGATCAAGGTTCAAAACCACAGGTATCGAGGAATTTGCGGTGTGTGAAAATCAATTTATTAATATTATTTTTTAAAAATACAGAATGCTTACTCATATTGTACACTAAGATATAAAAAGGGATATGTTATCAAATAAATCAGCACCAATTCAACTCCGGTCATTAGACTTATCCTCAGTGCCGGAACCTTCGTATTCTTATTAGATGACGCTGTAATTTCGGGACCGCGATCTCGGTTCCGAAACAGTACACTTTACAAAATATTGAATCAATAGTAAACCCGAGTATGTATCTTTAAATAGAGTTAGAAACTTTACGTATGTAATAAATATTTGATTGTAGGAACTTACATATCATGCTCTTTTTGGAGTTCGCGTAAGGCTCGTTATACTCTCCGTTACACACGAGGGAGAGGGTCTCGGCCAGCTTGTTGCCGCAGAACTTGGAGCGGGAGCCGCGCTTGGCCATGTCGTACAGCTCCACCTGCGACCGTACCCCGGCTGCCGACAGGCACACCAGCGCGATCAGCACGACAAAGTTCATCTGTGAATGTTATTCCAGGTCATTCAAAAAACCCTAGAGCTGACCAATTTAATAAATAAGTAGGTGATTTGAAAATATCATAGATCAGACACGGGCAAACTCACTCCGCGAACTCATTTTTGAACGTGGGATCGATTTTTGCTCACAGCATATTTTGGTGCATCATTTTTGAAAAATTACTCTTTTTTACTCGCAAATTTGTATCTAGAAATCCTATTTTGCTCGCGGCTCGCCGATCATGTTAAATTTAAAACGCGGTACTTCATCCAATAACTTTGTCCGAGCCTTAGTTAGTACTTTAGTTTTGTAATTTTCCACACAAATATTTTTTAGAATAAAAAGAAACGTTTTGAAAATGATTTCGAAGAAAAATCGATAATATGATAAACTACATTTTAATGGTTTGGTGTAAAAATTAGAAAAACTTTTTCAACACTGCTATTACCAACACAAAATTTATACTAGGAATATTGTATTGCCTCGAAGTAAAAATGTGTTTTTTTAAATATACCTTGGCACGGTTGTAGAAGTGCAAGAGATAAAATGGAAGTGATGGTGATCCCAAAATCCAGCAGGGTTTTATAGTAAAATTTTCACCCTACTTCATTCATCCTACTTTCGTTGCTTACATATAATTATGAAATTGGGAAAACGAGGCTCGCGGTTTTATATCACAGCACTTAATAAGGTTCTTATTTTTTCTACGGTTTTTATATGTGACAGAAGAAAAGTGATTGCATAAAATAATAACGATGAAAAATTATAAGGTTGTACAAAATTAAATATTTTCCTACATATTTTTTGCATTATAATTAAATGTTGTAAGTCCAATCTCTAAGATCTTTCTGTAAAACAGGTAGGCAATTAAAAATTAAAAATGATAATAAGTCATATGACTTTTTTATGTGTGTATTTGAAATTAGGCGTTAAATTTATTTATTTATATATTTCTTTTAATAGAGTATGTGATTTATTACTTCTTTATAAAAATAATACTTTCGGCATCGGCAATGGCGTTCCTCAATGGCCTACCAGCGCACCTTGATCCTTTTCTTACATCATTTTCCTCTTTTGTCGATGGTATTGTTTTCCTATATGGATCTCTGTGATCTTTGACACGCGTCATCTTCTTCTTTTTATGTTTTTTTTTTTTATATATGTGTATGTATACTCTATAATTCTTTTATAATTATATTCTTTAAAATTCTATGTAACTTGGAATTACGGGTTAAATAAATAAATACTTTCCTTTACTTCATTGTGAGCTAGATGACAATGTCACGGCATGTTTGTATGAAATTATGATCCACCTATATTTATATAAGTAAATTCTCACCTTCCCTCCCTCTTTAGTCAAATCAGCTATTTTGAATAACTCCTTTGTTATTGCCAAACATTTTCAACAAGTTAACTTAAAGGAGCGATTTAGAATATTTACATACTCGTATATGCAGGGATGAGCTGGATGGGCTCGAACGAGCTCACGCAAACATCTTAAATCCATGTATAATTAAAAAAAACAAAATTCTCAGATCAAATTAGTAACAAATTCAACCTATATATGGAACAATGAGATTTGCTTTAATTTTGGAAATTATCTTTACAATCTAGGTATGCACTACAGTTTTATTTAAGATACTCGTACATATTATCTTGTACATAAACACGTATAATATAAAGACACATTCTCCTTAAGTATCTCTTGTTAATGTATGTACTTTTGCAATTACTTTTAAAACCTCAAAAGAAAATATAAAAATACTGATTTCAAAAATGAAAAAGAATACTGTAATCGAAAATAACATAAAACTTATCATTTGTTTTCATAACAAACCCATAATAAACTTTACTATGATCTGAAGTAGATACATTGATAGCGCGACCATTAGCGGAGATGAAAACTCGTTTCACGCAGAATACGCGAGGGTTTGACTTTGTGGGAAATTACGAGCTTAGAGAGGATGACCCAGGTACCTTTCATCCCACAGGCCAAGAGCCGAAGGTAGACCTTGATGGGATATGTCTGCTGGATGAGAGAATATACCACAGTCAACTTATATCAATCCCTTAGCCCTTGGCACCCTAGAAGACCGTCAGGACTAATTTACACAAAATACGAACTTCAAAGCTTAATGATGCATTGTTGAGTTGGGACAAGATGATGATGATAGTAACTGACACAGCTTTTTGGCAACGATTCGTAGCGACGATTATGGTACTAATTATATAAGTTTTTTTTTATATCCACAGGTAAGTATAGTTTATTAATACGCTATTAATATTGTATATATTCATGTTATGATGCGGATCTTTGGTTGCGAAAGCCTGGATCTATCGAGGAAATAAGACGACTAAAGGAGGCGACGGCTTAGAATGCTTTACTCGCAAAAACTCAATTTGAGATGACAGGCTTGTGCGTTATAATTATCATCGAAAACCTTCAAGTCGCGACGCTGCGTCATATCTTCTTTTAATTAATAATGTTTTCCCTTATCCATACGTCAATATTTTCACTTCTTCTGTTGCAAAAATTAATATTATTGAGAAACATTTATCATCTATAAATAGTCTAATGATCAGACACAAATCAGATAAAAACAAAAACCATTAACCCATTCTCTGCATATGACATATATAGCGGTCATGAGCTTTACATGAAATTAGTAGCCTCATATTACAGCTTTATTCCACTGTTGTAATGTTCAAAATTAACTTAATATATAACTGAATACAAAATATATTGGATTCCAGTCAAAAATTATAATGAATAACTGATATATATTTTTTACTGAAAAGTGTACAGTCTTGATAATTTGCCCAAAAATTGATAAAAAAATCTTCCAAAAAGTCACCGCATTCAAAAGATTAAGAAATTACCTTTTTTTTTACTGATTATGGGACGATAAGGTTATCCGAGTATGTATATGTTTCCATAAAAAAACGAATATGTCTTAGCATAGTCGTAAGTTTGTGAGTTGGATTTTTAAAGTGTGTATATCTGGTGACGAAAAAATTGTGGAGTGCAAAACAATTGGGAAGAAGGAGCTAATTGGAAACAGCCCCGGGTTGCGCTATTGCCAGTCATATTTGGGTTAAACATGTGGCGTAACAAGGGGTTTAAACGATATGGAAGTAATAATATTTAAAAAAAAACAAATTATACTCGTAATATTTTTCCGCGCTTTTTTTAATTTAAACTAACCCGGAAAACGCTGTTTTTTTAATGCGTAATAATAATCGTTGGTATTATACGTTAATATCTACATTCGATAAATTCAACAAATATACATATTACCTTTAACAAATAAGGTTTGTGGGGTGGTCAAAAACCGCATCACGAAAATTAACATGCTTAGAAGTTGACAGGATAGTCTGTTTTGAATATATCTAGATCACCATACATGAAATTGTATCATCATATTTTATAGGAGTACTTCTTTATGAAATTGAAGAAAAGTTAATTTGTAGATAAATTGATTAAAAAACATACTAACGAATGACAAATAAGTGGATCACTTTTAAAAATAAATTTCTTTTGATACTACAAACTCTAGTTTTGAATTATCTTATTCATTTGAAAGAAAATGTATTGAGCACACAGAAGAAAATGCACATTAAAAAAACATGCTAGGCTAAATATCTATTAAAAACGTGTGATTGTATATGTTATTATTATACAGTCCTTTGTTACCACATATGTAATATGTTTTGCTTATTACATAAATAAATATTATAAATTTATATTTTGAAAATTAGTAAATACTAATATAAACAAGAACTCCCGAGAGCACCAACCAAACTATGTTGTGAATATTAATAATTCCTTCAATGGATTTTGTGATTTCGTAATTAATGACAAGAATATGTACACAATTTATTTTCTTAAATTTATATTATATACCGTGTTTCTCCGAAAATCAGGCTTATCCTGAAAGTAAGACCTAGCGTGGTTTAAAAGACTAAAAACATAAGATCTACCCCGAAAGTTAGACCTAGTTATGAGGAGAGCGGTGGCCATCTTAAAACAAAATTCAGTTTAGCGTTTGTGGTTTAAAATTATATTCAGCGTACATATATAGATAAAAAAAAAATACATTTAACTTAACATTTTATATATATAATAAATAACCTATTATTTACTTTAAAAAAACACACATATTCGTTTATTTTAAATTTTTTGCAAATATTTTCTTCATGTACTTCTTCGTCGCATTTATCGCGAAATGCGATTATTACCTAACTCTAGTAATAAACCTTGAAAATAATCAAGAGATTGTATTTTTACTTTATTTTATCTACCTTATATGTAAGATTTCACGCTTTTACAATTTTTATCACAAAAAATATAAGACATTCTTGAAAATAAGACCTAGTGGCCTTCTTCGCCATAAAATTAATATAAGACCAGGTTTTATTTTCAAAGAAACACCTTCAGGTCCATGGAAACACAATGTTGACCGCTAATAATTATTATATTTTTACAGTTTTGTATAGTATCACTATAGCAACATTAAAAACAACTGCCAAAGTGAAGTTTGAATTTCTTTAAAGAAAAATACTGTACACCGATTAACTCAGTCGAGAGTTATATTACATTAATTACTTTGTTTTATTGTAATAATATACGTCAGAGATATTTACATTTAATATTATCAACAACATTTATACCGCAAATCCCACGCATAAATATGGAGACGGAATTTGCGGATCCAAGTCTTGAAAGAGAATTTAAAGGACACAAGGACACTGTTACTGCTCTGTCATTTCATCCTTCATCGAATCAATTGATATCTAGTTCACTGGATCGATCTATAATGGTAAAATTCTCGTTGAATATATACTTATAACTTATTATTACATGGTATCTTTTGTATACGATCTCAAATCGCCACCATGAAAAACTATCAACTGCCAGTATCTTCGTCCCATATATGTCATCTCCATCCAGCGATTGCTTAGGGAAGAGTTGAGCAATTCAGAACCAGTACGGATGAAGGGGTTGTTAGACATCCTTATCCTGTTACAGAAGCCAGCAACATGTTTACGCATTATAATGCTACGAATGAATGGACGTTTAAATAGTGACATGAAGAATCTGCTTCAAATAAGAAATAATATTATTACCAATCCAAAGTCATATAATACATTTAAAGCAGCTCTAACTTAGGAGTGGATATGCATAAACAATCTGGTTGCTTACATAATCTTATAGCACATATAATTATCATTTTATATAAAAAAAATCTTTATTTTAATGTTTTAAGATGTGGAATTTTTCCAAATCCCTGCGATGCTATAAATTCCAAGGCCACACCGATGCGGTTATGGATGCAACATTCTCCAGGAGCGGCCATCTTATCGCCTCTGTATCCCGGGGTGGGATTGTGCGGCTGTGGGTCCCGACTCTGCGAGGAGAGTCAGGAGAGTTTCGTGCTCATTCTAAAACTATCAGATCTGTCGACTTTTCACCTTTAGGACAAACGGTATTTTTCTTATTACCTACGAACATAATACTTATGAATGTATAATCATGTATGAAATATCTTTTGCATTATATCTCACTCAATATAAAACTGTAAATACAAATAATATAAATATTTATGTTAATATATAGACGTATAAATGAAAATCAACTTTGTATATTTCAGCTACTAACCGCATCTGATGATAAAACATTAAAATTGTGGACAGTTCAAAGGAGAAAATTTATTCGATCGTATGTTCAGCATACTAATTGGGTGCGTTGCGCTCGGTTCTCACCTGATGGTACTTTGATTGCTTCCTGCTCTGACGATAAGACAATAAAGCTTTGGTCCGTCGAGGGAGGTTCTTGCATCCATTCCTATCAAGAGCTAAAGGGCTATGGAACACACCTGGCGTGGCACCCTTCCGGCTTCTACCTGGCAGTAGGGCTCTCTAATGGAGTAGTCAAACTGTATGATGTACGCAATCATTTACTTATGCAACATTACAGGTTGGTAATATTTTTGTCTAAATCAATAATAACAACAAATACATTAAAATCTTGGATATTTGAACCGGTCGGGATCTGGGTAGTCTGGATAATTAAAATATATTTAAACAAATAAGAAAAAAATATCATTTTGCTAAATGAATTCGATAAGGATAATCGAAAACCCTTTAATTGTAAACTTTTAAAATAAGACAATTCTCTAGGACTGTATGATATTTCTATTATTTTCAAATACATCGAATTATTATTTTAAACATTATCTATGTTTTTATTATGCATATTTTAGAGCTCATCAAGGTGCAATTAGTCAGATAGCATTCCACCCTACTGGGAACTATCTACTTACGTCTAGTCAAGATAAGAAAATGAAGGTAAATAATATCATTATAATATTTTTGGTAAAAAGTAGAAAAGTTAGTTTTCTAAAATGTTATTAAAATTAATTAATTATATAAGCATTACAGTTTATTTTTGTTTTTATAGATTTTGGATTTAATAGAAGGTCATCCTGTTTACACAATAATAGGACATGATGGTCCAATAACAGCTGTTACTTTTTCTGCTGATGGAGAATACTTTGCTTCTGGGGGAGCCGATAGACGGGTATTTTATAACATTTATAATTACAGTTGAAATCTTTTTAACCAAAATTTAAAAAATCTGTGCTGACAAAATAAGTTAAAATCAATAAAATTTCAATAAGTAAAAATTCATATCAATTAAATACAGATACAAAAATATCCATTGAATTTAAATATTTTTTCAAATCTGAAAGCAAAAAATATATGTTTGTCCCCATGTTTTTTTACTAATCAGTTTCCACATGATAATTTTAACTAGGTATAGTTTAATAACTTATTCTGTTTTTTATGCAGGTGATGATTTGGAAGACTAATTTTGTCGATAAAGAAAATTTTCCAGAAGAAAACAGTGTATTAAACGCAACAACAATGGCAGATAAAAACAATACAGAAAATTGTAATGATTTCAGAATAGTTGATGCCAGGAAGTCTGTCATATTTCAGTCTAATCCTGGTACGGAGGTAGGACCTGAAATAATGTAATGAATAATACTTCAATTAGATGAAGCACAGATAGTATAATTCTCACCTCTGTCTGCATTGATTACAGGAATTTTTGACGTAATATATATTAATTTCCTTTCAGTACATTTATTAGTATTAATTTTTTATAATTATAATACACTACTGTAATACATAGTTTATAATCTAATATTATATTCAAGTATTCCTTTATTATATTTATAAATACTTAATTAAAAAGTTTTTTTTTTACTACAAATGTAGGATTCTGTTATGAAAGAAGACACATTTTATAAATTTATTCACCCACACAATCCTGTTAACTTGAGCTCAGGCCATTTTTCCTCTGAAAATCAATATAATTCAAGTATAAAAAAAAATGGATACAACTCTATACAATCACAAATTACTCTACCGATTTTTACTGATGATAATGAACCTTACCATGATATTCATCATCCCCGAATGAATCTGTATTGGAATACTAATAATTATTTACCTAACACTTCAAAAAATATGGAATACTCAACATATGAGAATGTAAGAAATAAATATGAATATAATCAAATTATTCCAAATAAAACATATTACTTCGGCAATGAAAATCCCACAGCCAATTTCGTAAGTAATTCAACTTTAAATGAAAAAAATATCGGCCCTGTTGTTAAGACAATGATTTGTCATTTGGAAATGATTCATAGCACCCTTTTAATTATGGAACAAAGAATAACGGGACTAGAAAATATGTATTTTTATAAATAAATATTTGTGTTAACAATATTAATGTATTATATATAATATGTTACAATATTACTAGGAACTTGCGACTTGACCAATAAAATTTCTTCCTAAAACTCCATGATTATACAGTAATATTCAAAGTAGTAATTAAATATACATATACTATACATAAAATTCTTTCAAGGAGTCAATTCATTCAGAAAAAATATCGGCAGAAGCGGGATGCAAACCGCGGACCTTGGAACCAACCGTTTGCCCAGGTATTCATACCGCTCAGCCACCGAGACTCTCTGAGCTGATTCGTGTTGGAACTTGTATTTATGTCATTGTTATCATCGTATGATAGATGTCTATAGTATATATTCAAATTATGTATATTTTTTGACTGGAATTGACTCGTTTAAAGAATTTTATGTATAGTATATGCATATTTAATTACTAATAATATTGTAATATAGTCAATGATCTATAAAAGTAGATTAGAATATTGAAATAATAAAATAATATTCTAATAAAAAGATTTAATCCAAGTAATATTGAAATTCTGACTTTACAGAACCTAACACATTTTATTTTTAGAGAAGGTATTCCAGTACCAGTCCCTCGGAGGGCAATGAATATTAACAATTTATAATTACTATTACATGAGGTTTCTTTCTTCAATGTATTTTTAAGTTTACGTGTGTAAATTTATAGAATAAATTTGAATTGGATGAATCGCCACTTAACTTTTTTTTAACCTTTTACAATTTTTATAGTATTAAATAACCCTTTTAACATATTATTCTTGATCACTTTAATTCAATTACATTTGTAATAAAAGGAATTATAAATTAAACTTCATTTGTTGTCTCACATTTATTTATTTAGAAATCCACAATACATTGTTGTATTATCACAATGAAATTATCACAATTTTTTGATCCATAGAATAGTGAAATTGTTGAAAATAGTTGCCTTTCTTCTACAACAGTATAAAACAAAATACATTTGTTGGTGAACCATTATTGTTCAGTGAAAAAGTATAAAAACCTTATTTTTAGTTTAGTTACAAAAAATTGCGTATATTTCAATAAACTATTTATATAGAAGAACACATTTATTTATTTTGCAGTTGTAAATCAATACTACATATGTGTATGCATTAAATCGAAATCATTCGAATACTGCACCTTTTCATTACAGGATTTATTCTGTGCCGATGTAAGTAGTTGTTTTTCCAGTCTTCTTAATTGCTTCAAGTAATTTATCAGCTGCTAGAGTAGATGTGACAGTAACCTTCTTTTCTGGCAAATCTATAACAAAGCTGTCGACTCCCGCGCCCTTCAACCTGTTGAGGATCCTCTCGACGGCTCCTGAACATCCTTCACACGTCATCTCAACATTGAATACATGGACCTAGTTAATGATTACAATTTTTAGATTAATTTTCTATATAAATACTCTAAATGCATGTATCGGACGAAATAAAAGATATTTTGGCTTACTGCAGACATTATTGCGGCTTCTTAAAAAGTAAATCAAAATTTTGTAATGTATAGTTGGCTTGTTAGTTAAAATAACACACTCCCATTTTTCTTCGGAATAATTTTTGACACTTGAAGCATTGACAGCTATATAGACAGAAAGTAACGGGAGGCTTAAGCTTAAAACATCCGCTAGTTTCTGCCGCTGAAGGCTAAGCAGTAGCAGGGCAGTAAAAATAAAACATAAATAAAAATTTATATTTCATTAAATAAATATTTATTTACATAAATATAATAAATGATTTATTATTATTCATAATACGTTGTTTATTATCTCTCAACTTTGTTACAGATTCTATAAATTTAAAGGCAATATCAGTCTATTTTGCATAATTTTTTTTCAATACTTCAATAACAATAATGTTCATAAATATTAACCATAACATTAAAAGTATGCAGGGATTTTCTAACTACAGTTTTCCTAACTGTTTGTATTACTTCACTTTATATGGGGGAAAGGATTTTGATTTAATGCGATACTTGGAACTGAGTGAGGGGGAAATAAAACTAGGCGACACAGAGTAAATCAAAAATATAAATTTCTTCAAATCCTATTGTCACTCTTAGACCCCAACTCCGGGCCCTATTTTTGACACGGACCCTGGGAATTAACCCCGCTTGCTCCACCTTTCGTCGGGCTTATATGAGACGCATGCATAATCACAAGAATAAAAAAACAGTTGAAATAAATAACGAATGGATTATTTCTTACATATATTTATTATTATTTATGTATCTTTTTACAATGTTATATGCGAACGCATTGTCTTACGTTCGCGCCTTTTTAACGTATATTTTTAAATATGTAAGGATTGTTTTAATGTCAAAAGCACTTATAAAACGTGAACTGAAGACAATGTTAATTGAAAAATAGTTATTTATGTTAGATATAAGAGTTTCAGAGTTACATTAGTATTGGTTAGCAACTGTTGTTCCGATGATAATCATCTGCATAATAGTTCAAGGTTTTATTACTTTTGAGGGTTGCGATTAGTAGATGGGGATTTTCGGCAATAACCCATTAATTCATTAATAGAACAAGATTTCTTGCAGCACTCGTCATAGACGCCCCTGCGTGAACGATAGTGATGCGACTGGTGAGAATCGGCAGCCCCCAGCAGAGACGATGCGCGGTGCCGGCTCATCAGGGGCCAGGTGGGCTCATTCTCCTGCTCATAAACCTTGTCATCTCCATCCATATCGCCAACTATAACAGACATGTTTTTTTACATTTTATGTTAAGGTGAATAAAATTTTTATATATAAATAAACTAAAGATTTTGCACGGTTTGCAAGACCCCGCCTAATCCATTTTTTTTTATTTATTCAATTATATCAAATATAAAATCGCTTGATCTCATTAAATCAACGCAGATTAAAAACTATCATGATCAGCTTCGAACGGGACCTCCATCCATCGGCACGACCTTTGCATTAAGATAAGAATCAACCTGAGGGGAGCCCTCTCCAACAACTCTAATATCACAGTTGATGCGTAAAACGTACGCACCATAAACATTCCTGGCATGAACCTCCAGGTGATTCGCATCACGAAAGGCTACAAGCTAGACATTCTTGGTCTTAGCGAATCACGATGGAGGGGTGCTGGGACACCAGAGTAGGAGATACTTTCGCCATGAGATGGCTCTTAAGGAGTGATGTCGCGAAGGATGATTTGATGAAATATGATACTTATAGCAAACCGAGTGGTGAGAAGCCTTTAATGGTGGGTCCACATTAGAATGGTTCACGTAACGAAAAACGTTCTAGTGCGAAACCACCATAAGACTTTCGACAAATTCGCATTCACAATGATGGCTTGGTATGAGTGTGGATTCAGCATAGCAGCTAACTACCATTCTACCAGTTACTATAATATACATATCTTCATTTTTATATTGTACGAGTACATGATTCCTGGAAAAATTAAAACACTTTTTTTCTATCTGATAAAGTATAAAGAACTATAATATTTGTTTGGTGCCTTTTAAATATGTTGAATTTTTCAAAACTACAAATAAGTTTAGTTTTAAACGTATTATTAACATTACTTTTCTCATTAGAACGATTGAATCTCCTGAAATTCAGATAACCAAAGATGATTCAATACGAGTACTTTATAATAAAATGGACATTTCAGTTATATTTAAGTTGATAGTTCCACTTACAAATTACGCTCTTCTTGAACAAACTATTGTACTGGCCACCGCACACATCAGAGAGCAAAGAAGCCAATTGGGCTCCGCACCGCTTCAGATCATATCTCTTGGATACAATCGTACTCACATCATAATCGTAAAGCTCCGCTTGTGACCGCACTGCTGCATTTGACAAATACGCTAATGCGATCACAATAGCCAGATTCATCTGCGAAAAAGGACAGTATATAAGAATACAGAAGTACCTTTACATTATAAAGTTATACAATAAAACCATAATACAACATGAAACATTGAGGCTAAATATATGTTTTGTTATGTCAGTAAATATTGGCAATAAAATAATAAAATTGACAACATTTATTTCATTTTTTCTCCTGAGACTTTTGATCTCCGAAAATGCAATCTTAACATAAAGAAAATTTGAGTTGCCTGGAAACAGATTTATCTATCTGATAATCGGGCTCAGCATCGTCGGGTTTCTAAAAATGTTATTGTATTGAAAATTAAAAAAATGTAAGAAGAAATAACGACTGTCTTAATCAAATAAAAGCTATATAAAGATAATATTTATAAATAATTTTAACTTATTTATAAAATAGCGGAAAACAACAAAGAGTAAATTGTTATTAATTGATTTCAATACACAAAACCGATGTGATTCCAACCTCAGAATCACCTTTCATCACCTCTTAATCTTCTAGTTACCCTAGTGGACAATTTTAAATAGGTTCGTAATAAAAAAGTAACCTAAAAAATAAATTCAATTGCCTAAAACCTACTTTAGCACTGTTGTAGTACAAGTTTAAGAAACAGAATGAAAGTGAAGATAATCCAATAAAACGACGTGGTTTTATACTAATAGTTAAGTGGGCGAGCTGCTTTATCCTTACCTATTTTCTTACTTTATAATTTAAAATATACATACAAGAAAATATGGCTCACAGTGTTATAAGAGAGCAGTTAAATAAATTGTTTTAGAGAGCTAATTAATCGAATAAATATTAATTATGACATACCGATATGTACTGAGATATACAAACACAATAAATAAGTAGACTAAATATCGCTTTTATATGATTTTATTTAGTTTGCTTCTTATATTTGGTTCCATATTATGTAGTCGCATGTGGACGGTATGGCAATGGATAAAATATTACAAGTAATTTTTGAAAAAATTTCGATTTTCACGATTTTATTAACGTGAAATGTGGCATTAATATCCGTTGAGAATGCAATTATTGTGTTGGAATATTGCTAATATCATAATGGAGACTAATGACCAAAAGCCATAGACAGACCCATGGAGAAGACGGGAGTAAAAGGGGCAAATCAAAGAAAGTGAAAAAAACAGTGATCAGTGTAATCCACGATTAGTCAAGGTAGGGACTATTTATTTATGTAATAATAGGGATTTTTATAGAAAATTATTAAATATAATTTTACTGCTTAATTTTAGTATATATTTAGTTATAATATGTCGTGTTACACCTGCCCAAATTTATTGAATGGGTTTATTTGTAAATGTATTTTGTTTTACATATTTTCATTTGAACTAACTCCTTACATTTTAAACAAATATGTATGTTTTTTCGTTTCAATCCATCTTATATATGTTTAAGTTAAACTTTATTGCATGGTTAATTATTATTGTTGTTTTTTATGTTCTATTACATTCTAATACGGTCCATTACATTACGCTTCGTTTCGTTTTATTTAAGTGCAGTTTAGAACAAAAAAGTGAAATAAAAAATGTTTATTTAATTTAATTATCCGGTTTCAACTAAAATATACATTTTATAATAAATTCAAATTTATGTTACTTTAAGAGTACTTATATGTATTGGAAAAATGTTTCATGAATTAAATTGTGCCCACTATGAGGTTTCACTTTTGTGAATTAATATAATTATTATTTAATGGTTACATCAATTTTTTTATACTTAATTAATAAATACTTTCAATTTTACTTCATATTTTCCTTTATACCATCTCGAATTCGAATATATTATAAATATGTTTTTCCCCCTATATGTAAATCACCTGATCTAAGCCCCATGTCAGACGTGCCAAATAATATTTTAAGCCCAAAAATAATAATCACACTTGAAAATGAGTTTAAACTTTAAATAAGGTAATAATATTTTCACCGGTCAGCCAAGTGGCCAAAGAAATTTGTTGACTATCCAGCTACATTTTATTGTGAGCAAATCAAGCAAATGCGGGGCCCAAGTACGTTTGAAATATGTGGCCCTTCAAAAAATATATTGTTGTATGGTTTATATATATATTTTATCAGAAAAATGTTTCTCGCCGATTGCTTCAATCGCGTGCTTTATCTTTAAGTATAATTATTTCCCCAAAACATGAACACATTCAAGAAAATACATCGTCTTTGTTAGGACAATGTTTTAGGAATGGAAGAGTCTCTTTGAAGCATATCGGGGAACCAACATAGAGATGCTTGATTCTACTTGTAGTTTTAAGTTGATCATTCACCCTCTTAAATCTTAAGAAGAATACATCATTTTGTAACTAATGATTTATCGATTGAAATGCACATAAAACATGAATCCTTAACATTTTAATTGGGCTGGACTTTTCCGTCATATCAGAGGACAGAAAATGTCTCCTTGCTGTTCTTCATCCATTCTCTGATAAACTAATCGCTAGTTATCAGTTAACAACTGATGCTCAGTGATTATTTTGATCAAATAATTGATTTGAGCTTCCAAAAAAGACGAAATGTACTCAACAATAACTAGGTTCTAAAAACTGTCAATAAAGTTGTAAACCCCTGGATTTTATTGAAGTAATAGGTGTAAATAGAGTCGACGGCTATGAACGCATTACTTGCAATACCTAATTTAATGTGACAGGATTCTATATTTAATCCAGAAAAATAAGGTTTTATAATATGATAAACAAGCTTTGGAGAATAAGCAAGATCTGGAGACTTATTATAAATATACAAAAATATTATATGTACTTCAAAAATGTACGGACGTATTTAATATTGTAAAATTTATAAAAACATATTGGTAAAAAACTATGTACTCAAATAACTTCTTAGGTTTAAAAAAACTGTGTACTCAAGTGAATAAAAATATTTTTTTGGTATCTGTGCGGTACACAAACATTTGAGATGGTTTTGTCACAATTAGGTATATCTCCTTCTTACGTAAAAAATATGTATTGCGCGTTTGTTTGAAATTCATCAAATTTAAGCCATCCAAATTATATTCACGTCATTGTTCAGTTGGTGCAGCTTTGGCTTATTTATGGTCTGATTTTACTGATATAAACAGTAGGCCTCCTGCATGAGCCCCCATCCTCTTCGATTCTACGACTACTACGTCCATTAATAATAATATCATCCTTTATTAATAATAATTTAATAAATAGCAAACTTATTTTTTAACTAATTTGATATTTAACTCATTAAAAGATTAGAAGTACCCACCGACAGTGATCGTTCGCAGATCTGAGCGCGAAAATTATGCTACCATTAGAAGCCTACAATAAAAAGCGTTCACCGAAAGGATATCAGCCAATGATAGTGCGTGACTAAGAAAAGCTATAAATCATGTAGTGTTTTTCCGTATTCGCACACCTCTGAAGAAAAATGAAGTGTCCAAGAAAGAGTGCAGCTTCTGGGCTGTCCATATTCCTCTGACTATGTAAGGTAAGCAAGCATACGGAATTTTCAAAACATCTCCACCCGATCGACAAAGTGTCTTGATTTTCAGTACGAGATCAAGAGAGCAAAAGTAGCTTTAGTATGTGAGATAATTTGGGGAAATTAATCTGCATTTTTTAGATCGGTTGATTAACCTGATACTTACGAGCCCTGATTCGTTTAGTCCTACGCAACCCCACTTGCCAACAAGTCATGGTGTTGCCAAACAGTCAACCATCCAAGCAATATCCATTCCATATGTTGCTTTACCTCTGCGATTGGAAGAGAGCTGGTGCTTTCAACATGGTACGGTCGTTAGCTAAGAAGTAATATGAATAGAAAAATGGTAATAAAAAGATTTTTTAATGATTTACCAATAAAAATATGTAATTTACTAAAAATAATACATACATACATGATGGACTGAAATATTATTATAAATTATACTAAAGAGAATAATCACAATATTATAATGGCCATTATTAATAACATAATTTATCATTGGGTTAAAATGTACAAACTTTTATTATTATGTAAATGTATTTATACTGATGTGCAATTGTTTAAAGTTAAACTATCTACTATATGCATGTAAGACAAATATAATCGATATACTTAAATTATATATAACTTTAAGCTTATGTTTTATGTAATGTGGTATATATTTTCTATGTGTGAATATCTGAAGTACACAGAATATAAAAGTTAAAATTTATAATCATATGTAGAAGGTAATAGGCAATTAACAGTCATACAAAGTGTTACTTTTATTTATCTGTTAAGCTGTATTTGTGAAATTGCTATTTAGTAAAATATTTTAGTATGTGTGGTGCGTCGGGCGGTGCTTTGTAACTAACCAAATGTCATTGTGGCTTTTGGGTTTAGCCGTATGTATATATAATTTCTTCTATCTGATATTTCGACCGCCATTGCAGGGGTCTTCTTCAGGGTTGATGACTTTGTTTGACAAAGTCATCAACCCTGAAGAAGACCCCTGCAATGTTAAATGTCATTTGAAAATGATATTTAACTAGCTGACCTGGCAAACTTCGTATCTACTAATAAATCAATAAATATTAGCTGAATTGATTAAGTTTTTTATGTATCTATCAAGTAAATTGAGAGATGTTATAACATATGGCGAAAAATTCATAAAAATAATTTTATACACGTAAGCTGCGCGTAGCGTCTAATCATTGTTTTTCAAAATTGGCGTCTCTGAAGACATTTTTGGGACTTAACTTGTGTTAGTTAGTTATACCATTTTCAAAGATAAACTATATTCATTTATGCTTATTAAACAGATTTCAACAGTGTCAACATGTCAACAGACGTATACATCAAGCAAGGCTAGCGTTCAATAAAAAAACGTAAATTCTTGAGTCAAAAAATATTAATTTAAAGCTCCGCAAGCAACTTGCCAAATATTTGTTTGGAGCATCTTGATGTACGGCTGTGAAACATGGTGTTTATCTGAAAGTGATAAAAAAAGACTAGAGGCCTTTGAGATGTGGTCATACAGAAGAATACTCGGAATTTCCTGGAGAGACCACATCACGAACAATGAGGTTCTCAGTATAGGCACCTAGTAAGAACCATCGAAGAGTGGTGAGCCCGAAGGATTGCTCACATCATGCGCCACAGTGGTTATCACGATATTGTGGAAGGGATGGTTGAGGGTACAAACTTCTGAGGGCGCCCTAGACGGGAGTATTTGCAGCAAGTGTTCGAGAACATGAGTTGTAGCTCTTATGCTGAGCTAAAGAGGGCTGCAGAGAATCGAGAAGAGTGGAGATCGAGATGCAAGATTTTGTTGCTGCAAACCAATCCACCGGATTGATACTACGAAGAAGAAACAGATTTTTGTATATTGTGTCTGCTACATTTGTTTTGTTGATCCATACTAGTATGTTACTTTAATGATTTTTCCATATCGATTATTAGTAGTAATTCGAGTACGATTGTTAATGACATATTTTTAGAATATTGAAATCTTTCAAAACTAATTGTGAAATCAAATTATGCTAATAATAATATCAATTAACAATTTGTTTAATATGAATATTGTTATGGAGAAATTATATTATTACTAGAGGCTTCATTTCTTGCCCTTATATGAACCAATAATAACGTCCAATCTATGACATGAAATGAAAATGATAATGGAAAAATGGAATCTGAAAGTTCCTTTGCATAATGACATTTCATCATTCTGATACTGCTATTTTGCTAGTACAGAAATATATATATATATGGTTAGCAATAATCTAAAAAAATAACAATCTTAATTGTTGACAAAATATGATGTAATTTAATTAAATATTTTATAGTCCTATTACATAATACATCTTAAAAAAAATAAAAAGATTATATTGTAATGTTCAGCCTTACAATACCCAAGACATGTCATTGTTAGGGATGTATTGTACTTTAGTCATTGCTCGTAAAGTGCTACAATGTTTGATAAATGTGAAGTTTTTAATATCTCTTTGATTTTTATAGTCCAACAAATGAATATTATTTAAGGCTAAATAAATATAATGTCACACATAAATATCTATTAGAAGATTACAGTCTTATTTTTATTAGATGATTTAAAATATCCATCCTCCTGCTTTTATAAAAAGTGAATGATGTTGATACAAAATTTCAAGTGTGTTATTCATAAAGTCAGTTCTTAATGCATCAAAATCATGCTAGATTAAAATTATTATTGAGAAAGGATAATAACGAACCGCCAACAGATAAGCAAGAAGTTGGTGCATGGATAGCATATGGAACGTATTGGCGGAGCACTAGTGCTCTTCCAAACGCCAACGCTCTGCAGAACAGCAGCTAAGAACCTTTAATAACAATATATAAATTATTGTTTATGCACAATTGATACCATTTGATTATGAAATGTTTCCCAAAATGTAGTCAAAAATATAAGAAAATATTTTTTCTTCCAAAATATAATATAGATATATGTACAGGTAGTTTTCGACTTACGACGGTTCTACTTACGACGATTCGCACTTACGACCAAAAAATAATCATAAAAAAAAAACGACCAAAAAAAATTGCATTTCGGTCAGTAGATCGCGGGATGTGCGCAAAGAATGTCGTTTGTTTCTCACTTCGTCCCTTCGTTGTTTTAAAATTATGAATACATAATTGGGTTAACACATTGTTTTGAACATGGACATATATACCCATTAATATAATAAGATATAAATAATACATATACCCGTTTAATATCTGAAGTGAATAAGTAAATCGTGCCCATAATGGGCATACGAAGTAGACGTGACAAAAAAAGAGTAGAGCAATAGATTTAGAAATAAAACTTCATATAATTAAACAATGTGAGAGTGGTAAAAGAGTGAAGGACATAGCTCGGGATCCACCCTTATCACATTCAATGATCTTTACAATTTTGAGAGAGAGAAGAAAAAATATTACTTAACGTTTTGAAAACATAACTCAATCGCAATTTAATAAAGAAAATTAAATTGAACACACTACAAATCTCATTGTAGGGCTTTGCAAGAAACTTGATATTAATATTGATCGTGATGACTAGACCAACTTATAGAAAATGATTTGGAAGATCTTACAAATGAAGAATATTTATGCATCAAAAATCAAAGGTTGAAGCAGAGACTAAAAACAAATTGTCTTGGAATCTCTAAAAAAAAATTGTATTGAAAGAAACGGAAGCAGCGTTGCTTCAAATTTACCAAGTAATGCAAAAGTTTGCAAAAATGGATTCGAATAACGAAAGATTTTGAGTATAAGCTGCCGTATTCAGAAAGATCTTGCTTACTACAAAGACATACAGGAAAAAAAACAACAAACAATTCAAATAAAATTGTATATGTTTTTTAAAAAGACTACTACTGCTTCTTCTTCCACTACTGTTGATGAGCCAATGGATTGAACTTATATAAGTACAGATGACGAAACATTTTCAATATTAATGAAGTAAATATTTTATTTTGTATTAATAAATATGTATAAATATAACAATAGAAAATACATAACTGGATACACATGTTTTATTTTAAAATGTAAGTACATACATATTTTGTATGCAATTCGACTTACGACCAATTCGAATTACGACCAAAGTCCAGGAACGTATCTCGGTCGTAAGTCGAGGACAACCTGTACATATGTAATTGACTGAGACTAGAACATGTCATTAGGATAGTTTCCTTTATATTAAAAAAAAAAATTTTTTACAAAATTAAAATCTTGTCACTTCATATTTCAATATTTAACCTTCATTCAATACATTCATTACAATAATGTGAAAGCACACATTCATATTATGTGTGAAAAAATTTGATCATAATATTATTCCACAACTTAGGGATTTCAATATAATTTGCTTTAACCAATATGGACCACTTTTGTAACATAATACATACAAAGAAATATTAATAATTATGTACAGTAATAAGTTATCAGTATAATGTATGATGTTGTCCATTCAACATTTTATATATGTAATATGTAAAATTTAATAAAATATTTTTACTTTTATGTAGGACGATCTCCTTATTCCATCCATAAATCACAGCTCGTAAAAGTGCTTGAACATTTGTTGATGCAAGTGTGCTACTTTACACTATCCTTCGATCCTGACAACTTGCAACATTTCACTTCATCGTTTACTACTTGACACGGTGTACCGATATCTTTATTTTTTATACGTACAGTAATTCGTGACCGATTCCAGCAGCCATAGGAGTTCTTATGAGGATAATTCATTCCAGGATGATTACATTCACGCAATAAATTTATTTTGAAAAATGACTGAAATATTTTCATCATTTATATCTAACGTACCTAGATATTTCTTATCAATCTGCATTATCAATTGGGGCAATCATCCTTACGCGTGTGAGCTTTAAGGGGTATACAATACACAGTGGGTGACGATAGAGGGTCAGCCATGGTGCTGCTGCAGGCCTTGCGGCATCAAAGTGGAGTTGCTCTCCTGCTGGTGCTGCTGCCCCGGCTTGGCTTGGATCATCTTGGGTTTCTTCTTGTTGGACTCCGCTTCTGTATAATACACGCTCAGCCGGGTCTTTATGGCCGCTAGGGCCGATCCGTTAATCTCCTCGTGGAAAATGCTCGTGTATCTCCACTGCTTTACAGCGGGGCCGGTCTTTTTATCCTTCTTATCTTTGGTGTTGGCATCTTTGGATTCACTTTTGATCATCTGCGCACTCACCGGAGGCACCGACTGAAGGATGACATAGGTGTTGGTGTCGGGATGCGCGTGGGAGTGAGCAGCCGGGTTGTGGGGCGCAGGGAGGCCGACGCCCGGCTGCACGACGACCGGCCCCTGCTGGTAGTAGCTGACCCGGTCGGGGTGGAGGCAGCTGCCCACGCTCAGGTGCTGCGAGGGATACTGGGTCTGCACCATGGCCTGGGCAAAATAGTTCTCAGCGATGTTGATCAAATGACCGCTTCCCGGATATGCTAGAGGGTGGAAGGTGTCATTTGCCGAGGGCCCTGGCATTTCCTGCTGAAAGCTATTTTCCATCACCGCTCCCGAATTGTCAGGGGTGGACTTCTTGCCCTTAGCCAGAGTGACAAACAGGTAGCTCGGATCATAGATGTTGATGTAATCTTTCCACATTTTAGAAATGTTAATTTCCAGCCCTGAAACCTTGTCCATGCGGATGAAGTCCTTGAGTCGGTGCGTGTGGACGATAGAGAAGATGTGGTCCTTGATCTGATCGATGATCTCGGGAGCGAGGCGCACTTCGCCAGCGCGCTTGCCGCTGTTCTTGCCGCGGTTGTCGCTAGGGAACATGACTCCGTCGTCCATCTTCTTGCAGAGCACGCGGACCTTGCGCTCAGTGATGGAGTGGATGTTCTTGAAGGCGGTCTGGCAGACCTGAGTCTCGCGGCCGCGCACCCTGATAAAGTACTCGAAGGTGCAAGTGCGGCGACTGCTGTCCTTTTTTCTCTTTCTCTTGATGTCTATTTGTCTCATCAGCCCAAAGAGGTAGGCGTTTTGTTCATCGTGCGTTTTCATGGAATAGAATCCTTCGAACGTCTTCAGTCGGACTTGCTCCGGGACTTTCGAGAAACATCGTCTTCTACAGTGACAATCATCTCCTGGCTTCTTTTCCGCTACGACCTTTCCGTTTGTATTGATGTGCTCCTTTCCCGCTATTCGAAGCCTTTTTTGTTTTTGCTTATGCCATTCTGCAAATTTATACAAAATTTAATTGTTACATTTTATTTAGAAACTGTCTTGTCAAATGACATTAATGGATAAATGATGAGTGTCACAGAACTAAATGTAAGACTAGGAAAGTCTACGGCAAATATGTTTATTTGTTATGTTCAAGTATGTTTCCTTGATAAAATTCAAAATTAAATGTTTTATAATTAGGCGCCAATGGAAATGTTCTGAGCAGATCTGCAAGAGACGCTTAGAAGGCAGTAAGAGGCAAAAAAAGTAAACCAAAACAATGATTTCAATCATCTACACATCGGACAGACAACCAGCACAACTTTTAAAAATTAATAAGGCCTGAGCCTAAATACGAACACAACCGACCTTCAGGATTTCGAGTCCGTTTCTTGGTTATTTTTTGAGATTTTGGTGTTTTAGATTTACGATCAGAAATAGAGACATCCGCCATTTTACAGTCACTGAAGTATTACACCATAGACTCATAAACGTAAACTATCAGTGCTCGAAGAGATGAAAGAAATGAAACATATAACAAATTTTACTTCTTTTGTAATTTCCTTAAGCTTATTTTTCTATAATGTTATTATTTATAAGCTAATATAATTAGTTGCCAAAATAAATAATAACAGTTTTATTTACAATAAAAAATACATCACATCACTGGAAAAACAATAGACAACAATAATAAAGTGACATTGACAGATGAGCTGTTTTGTTTATTTGCGAAACTTTCCTATTAGTCTTCATTCACTATAGTTATTATTGTATTGTAAATTATAAATCTTTCATATATTAAGTCATCAATAATCTATAAATATGGCGTATTATAACAACACCAGCTCGCTACATAAACTGTAAGTAAAGTAACAGGCTTCGAATTGTTAAGAGTGAAACGATCATATTTAGAAATTATTCCCCTCAAAAAGTTATAAGGATTATCAATCCACGGGCCTTATAAAAATCATGTCCAATAATAGGTAAATAATTAGATTAAATACTGAGAAGAGATATCAGCCATTTATATTAGATCAAATAACTTCCATTAGGGAATATTCAAGTATGCAATAAATAGTAGAGTAATGATTGCATACAGTTTATCATCTTATTATGTTTAACATATTGTTAGTTGATATTATTTGTTACATTTAAAATAAAATAAAATCATTTTTGAAGTGCTAGATTATATGCACGCTTTACTTAACTGTATATAGGTAAAAAAATGTTCTCATTTCTCTCATTCCAGTTGTTTAAATGAGATCACAAAAAACCTTCTTAGGCATAAAGCTAACTTAAAATTCATACCACCGCATATTAAAAGTGAACTGGTTAAAATAGCATGTT
The DNA here is from genome assembly GCA_022606575.1 of Glossosoma conforme. Classification (NCBI taxonomy): domain Eukaryota; kingdom Metazoa; phylum Arthropoda; class Insecta; order Trichoptera; family Glossosomatidae; genus Glossosoma; species Glossosoma conforme. Next base: position 1,706,137 of record JAGTXR010000133.1, read on the forward strand.
GCCGAGAGTATCTCCTAGAAGATATCGTCCTACTTACAAATCTTCTTCATAACCATTTGGAAGACTTGAATTTCTCAAATTTTTGTGTTAAAGATGAGATGTTGGAAGCTACCTCAGTTTGTTTGCGACTAAAAACATTTATTGTGGGAGATAACAATAAAGATGTTACTCACAAAGGTAATATGAATACAAATAATATTTTTCTTTAATATTCCTGACTTCTAGTCTAATAACCACCACATATCAACCCCCTAATAATGTGCTACCAATGACTAATCATAGAAACTGTTGATAGCATTTCTAAATCTGTTTTTAAGAATATGGAAATAATCTTTTTTTTTATACTTTCATTATAGGCCTTGCTGGAATACTCACAATTTTGACCAAATTGGAAACATTCATAATACGGAATTGTGATGTGTTTGATGATAAACTAGTTGATATTTTGGTGTCCACTTGTCCTCATTTGACGACCCTTGATATTGCCAATTGTTGTTCATTGACAGATGAAGCAATGCGCCAAATTGGAAAACTACAATTGAGCGCTTTAAATATATCTGGAACCAATGTAAATAAACTCAATCATATTGTTTAAATATTGATAAGTGTGAAATTGAAAATGATGCATGTAATTTCTATTATGGAACAATATTAAATTTGGCAGATAACAAATGCAGGTGTGATATATTACTCTGAAGGAGATTACGCAAATGTTATAAGAGAATTTATTGTGGGCCACTTCCATATAACTATATATAACATTGTTTTAATATTAACGTATGAAATTGATTACATATTGTGTATGTATTTTCCATAATGTAATAAAATACATTATATATTGCAGATAACAGATGCAGGTGTGTTACATTTCTTTCAAGGAGAATGTGCAAATGTTATAAAGGAATTTATAGTGTGTCGCTGCCCAATAACTTGTATTTCTCTTAACAAGATTTTCTCCAGATGTCCCATGCTCTCAATTTTTACATTTGAGGGGTGCAATTTTACTGGTTGGTAATATATTTGATCACTAAAATACTGATAAAATGCTTATAAGAATCTATAAATATTTTTTCTTTAAAGGTGAATATCATATTCCATTAAGAGGTGTGAAGCATTTGTCTTGGAATATACTACCATAAGTTTCTGACCAGGAAAAAACGATACACCAATAATAAATGAATGACATATAATATTCGATCATGATTTTTAAATTACATATTTTATGATTATTGATGTAGTAATAATAAATGTGAATAAAAATGAATGCTTAACAATGCAACTGTATTACTATATATACTCTATTCAACAATTCATCAATCAAAGAGACAAAGATTGATCTTATTAAAACAGAGTTTCCTGTTTTTCAAGAAATTAAACAGTCTTTATCCTAGAAGACCATCGACTATGATGCTCGGAATATATTAAATGGAATTTCGGTTACTAAAGCTCTTAATTGAGGCATAATTCTAGCAACTGCCAGAAATTCATGTTGGCAATTCTTGAAGATCTTACTCTATTGCTAAGGAATGGATGTAACTGAAGAAGAACAGTGTCAAATTGTTTATTCATATCCATTATACAGTTTATTGCAGTACAATCCAGATTAACGTAAATAATACAAAAGGTTTTCTAGATATGTCAAGCAACATAACGTTTTTAAAAAACAATTTCAATAAGTAGAAAAAAAACGATTAAAATATTTGCTTAATTTGAATTATCATCTTGTAAATAATATATACTCTTATTTCAATAATTATTTATATATTCATTATATAAGGAATGAGGTTCATGGATGTATATCATCTCATGCTTTTTTGGGTGTTACTAAAGCGTTCTGTTTTAGCTGGAGTATAATAGAACGCATGCGGGACACATCTTTGCTGGACTTAGCAGACTTAGGGTTAAAGTCACACAGCTTGGCAATGCGCTCCCATTCAGTCCCCGGCTCCATCTCATCGCTCTCAGCCACAAACTGTTTTTCAGCATTTCTGTAATTAAATTTCCAAATAGGTATAGAAAGATACAACAGTGATTATTTAATTATATTAATTTGAATATAACTTAATACATCAGTCAGTTAAATGGTGTTGTTATTATAATGCACAGTTTAGACAAAATAAACAGCTGGAAAAGCTCGATAGATGTAATTGTTTTCTTTACATATATGAATTGAATAAACTTATAGCTTATAAGCATGTGGCTTAACTAGTTTGAAGTTCATTATTTGTCAAGTTTAATGTTCAAAACGTTATTTAAACATAATTATTTTATATAAAACATCCAAAAGTATTTTAAGTATTAATTGTCAAATTATAATCAAATTCTGTCTTAGCTCGAATTTGTCGATGACAGCACCCTTACACGTTTCGCTGATCTCACATAATGTAATAATATCAGATCATGAGGAATGCACATTCTTCTACCAATTCTCACAGTCGGGTACGACACAAGGTGCTGGTCATCACAAAATTCTGCCACTCTTTGTAAATTGATAGGATCAAGGTCCAAAACAACAGGTATCGAGGAATTTGCGGTGCATGAAAAATATTTTATTAATATTAATTTTATAAAATACAGAATGCTTATTCATAAAATACAGAATGCTTACTCATGTAATATAAAACTATTACTACATGAGTAAGCATATATATACACTATTGTATAAAAAGAGAACAATTATCAAATAAATCAGTATCAACTTGATTCCTGTCTTTGGACGTATCCTCAATGCCGGAACCCGTGGTACTCCGACGTCAGCAGATGGCTGACGCTGTCATTTCGGGACCGAAACATTGGTTCGGGAACATTTACTTTAACTCAAAACTCATAATTTTTATCAACATTAAAAATTGTGTTAGGAAAGTCCATTAAACACCAGAATAGTAAATATGTTTATATTGCTTGCAACACTTATGTGAAAATTAGCTAATAGGGAGCACATATTTCATGAACACTTGATCTATAAATTGTTGAAATATTATTTTATTTAAGAAAATGACCCCCCGATACAATTGAGTTTAATATTCCTGATTTAAGTCATCAGTTAGGTGTTTGTTACAAATTTTATTATTACTATTCCTTACCAATTTTATTATCAAATATCATTGGCAATACTTATCTCTACAACTGTATATAACCATTTAAGAATTAAAAACCAACTTCAGTATTTATTTTAATAATTTATGTTACTTACTTGGCTGCTTCTCTGGTAAGCATGAAATTAATTAAAAATTGCGATTGTAATTACAAATACATAAACATGAATTATTATTATTGTCCTCATCATTGAAGAATGTGTATTTTATATTAAAATACACATTGTAGATTATAGTGTGTAATACGTGAAATGTTTATACATTTTTTTTTAACCCTGCTTTGCCTACTATGATTTTCAATATGAGTGAATAGCTTCCAGAGCACTTCTAGAGCTAATCAATACTTTAAGTCACTAAGGTATAATTATAAACAGATAAAAAATACTAAATATTTCATAGGTTGCGGAATCTAACCCTTTTTAGGGTTTACGATTATATTTATAAGATAGACTAGTGTAGGCTTCTGCCGATTTTAACACTGATAACTTCACTACATATTTGTGTAATATCTTATCAAAGTGCACGGTAAAGTTAACCAAAATAGGCATGAAGCGAAGTAACTAAGCAACTAAATTAGCACCTTAATCAATAAATATATTGGAGATATGAAATAAAAACCTATTTGCAGCTTTGGTTTTGCTAATCTGCTCCTCATGGTTCGCGTACCATTCTTCCAGTTCTTTTTTGGCGGCTTCTCTCATCTCTTGTTTCTTAACTTCCTCTTCAGCATCTATAATATACGAATCGATTATTGGAAATCATGACATAAGGCCAATTAAAAAAAAAAAAAAAAAAACTTTTCACCTTTTTGTTCTAGACGAAGTGTTTGCTCTTCTCTCCATTTTCGGATCTTTTCTGGTTCCTCTTTTTCCATTTGTTTTGATGGTGTTGGTGAAGGATTATCATAAACTGAAAATAAATTAAAATGTAATCTATCAATCAATGAATTTGATGACTATTATCAATAATTAAGCAGTCCAATCAAGTAACAAACTGATTTTTCATTTTTACAAGGTATCCTCTTTTGATCCAACAGTTTTTTTGGAATATTACATGCTAGGCTATTTATTTATAAATAAAAGTACATAATAATCTTAGTTTTTTTGTTTTAATTTTTTCATTTGGAAATGAGATAGGTAGATCACTTTAGTGCTCAGTTTAGGTAAAATAAATACTTTGTAATGACAGGAAGTTGTACCAGTTTGACATTTATAGTTTAAAAAGATTTTTTGATAACTTTGAGCAGCAAAATCAAAGACAAAATACCGACTAAGTTTATTTTAAACAAGTTTTTTTAATGAACATGAAATAAATAATGAAAATATCATTTCTACTTATAATAAAGGAAATATAACAATTAGCAATGATCCTCAAAAATACTGTCAGTTTCATAATCCTCTTATCATATAATGGATGTGTTGGTTTTGTAAAGCTTGATACACTACTGTGAAATGTTATATATAATGTATTCAATTGCTTAGACTGGTATTGCACAATCGGTGTTAGATTTCACAAGAAATAGAGAGAAGTTCTCTCATGTGGAAAGTAACAACGGTGTCTGTAATGGCTCCACTGACGCCCACTTGCCTGGGAGAGACACCGGGATGTCCTCGCTGGGAACGGGGGCAGCGGCCGTAACCGGCTCCAGCTCGTCCTCGAGTCCAGCAAGTTGGTCCTGCTCGCGTGCCAGAAACTCCGCTGCGGGATCCACCTCGGGCTGCTCAAAGTTATCACCGAAGTCGTCCATGATGATGTATTATGATGACTGAACTCCGATCTGTGACAATAAGAACGCGATAATGACAAGTCGTGAAACGTCGATAGTGTTTACCATAGATACATAGACAACCTACAAAGTATACATACCAACTGTAAATAACAAAATTTTGTCATATTCAACATTTATGAAGGGGGTTCTTTGGAGCCCATTGTTAAATTTACAAAAACATATTCTCAGATTAACCAGTATTACAATGCAATTTTGTTATAAAAAAACTAAATAAATGTACATAACGTTAAATTTTATTTACAATAAATGTACACGAATGATTAAGATGAAAAAAAAAAATTGCGAATATTTTTTTAATGTATTCAGAGTATTCCCTTGAGTAAATTTAATTATGTGTTACACATTATAATGTAAATGTCTTAACTGCCGTTCACTATAACAAAAAAATGTGTATCACAGCCACCTAGTTAGGATATCAAATTAAAAACAAAATAAATTCCACCAGAAACCATACGCATAACAGAATTACTCTCAGAAAAAAACCTAATTTCATTTTTTTTTAAGTTCACAGTGCACATATTTTTACTTCTTTTATTCATATTGTTTACATCGTTAACAAGATATTTAGTTAATTTGAAGCTTGTCTTGAGCAACTTAATTATCTGTTGCACCAAAAAAATACACAGTATTGTTGAAATACGGTTTTATTTCATTATATCCTTGATAAAAATACTTTGTGGATTTTTTCATATTGAGAAATATAGTGCTTCTACATTTTGACGGCTTATCATTCTTATCGACGAAACAACACGAATATTTTGAAAAGCTAATTATCGTAATTTTTATCGTAATGGTATTTTATGTAACCCAACCCACATTGAAAAAAATATTTTTTAATTTTAACACATTACTTAATTATGCATATTCGACCATGTAAACCAAAATAAAGATTAAAAGAAAAACATAATCCATAAACTAGTATTAGGTAAATATTCTCTATCACAATCAGAGAACATAACCTAACATTCTGTGCCGAAGCACTGTCGATAAAGTGATTATTATTTGCGATTATATCATATACGGTTTATTTGTTGAAATAACGCAAATAATTAATTTGTAAAAATGGGTGACGCCTTCGATTTTTCAACTTTGCCTGGAAAGGGCAATGAAGCTGAACTTCAAGAATTTTTGATGGTGGAGAAACAAAAAGCTCAATTTAATGCACAGGTAAGAATTTGTCAACTTGTGTATAAATACTTATTATTTTATTAATAATAAATAAATTGAATATATGTATTTTTTATATAATTTGCATTATTTCTTGTGCAACAATTATTATGCTTCTATAACAAGGTTAATGCTACATCACAAATTATTATATTTCCATAAGTAGGCTTAAGTAATTAACGATTTTCTATTTGTTTGAATTCAAATGGATTTAATTCATTCATTGAAAGTTTCTTAAATGTAATATGTTGCACTTCACCGTGATGTATCGAACCATAAAACGTTTATAAATTCAAAACTGCTTTACACAAAATTCAATTAATAGATAATGGTCTTGAGTATCAATTATCATTGTTAGGTTAAGTAATTTAGAAGTAAAAAGACCATTTTCATTTTCTCTACCACTTTTTGACAGTAGTGTTTAATGTAGAATGAAAGTAAAAAAATATTTTTTTGAATGTAATCAATAACCATTGTGAATACCATAGATTTGATTTGCCACACTTTAGTGAATTGTTACCATCTTACACATTATTCTTAACATTTCTGTGATAATCCCTTCTTTATACTATTAATTCACATTTCAGATTCACGAATTTAACGATTTCTGCTGGGACAAATGCATGGACAAACCAAGCAACAAACTGGATTCAAAAACAGAGACGTGTATGACAAACTGCGTTGAGAGATTCATTGATGTTTCATTACTAATTACAAATAGATTTGCTCAATTGCTACAAAAGGGTAGCATGTGAAATGGAATCATCCTGTTATAAATTAATGATGTAGTTTTATTTAGAAACAAAAATAACAGAATTAAGAGATGAATTGTACTAGATCTTATAGTATAACTCATGCTGTAGAAAAAATTTTTACCATTGCTATAAAATTAAATAAAAAATTAAATAATATACCCACCAATTAATGTGTACAATATTTATTTTGTTATGATAACTTAAATACATTGTCAGTTTTATATAGAATATTTCTGTTACATACTACCCACATGTAGCGGTCAGCTGACCCACTGTGGTATCCGTGGAGAATTTAAACTATCTCTCCTATGTCTATATATTATAATTAAAAAGTTTAATTGGTTGTTCTCTTTTTCTCTATCTTTTTATTTCCTTTATTTATATTTCTTACCTTCACTCTTAACGAAATTCGTTATGTGGTTTTATACAAAGTTAGTTCAAGTAGGTCTGAAGCAAAGTTAAAGTCCATACATTCGTCTGCGTTAGCTTTGAGCATCATGTGTGGTGGTATTACAATTAGCAGATAATTTTTATTGTTTTATAATCAATTATTGTAATTTCTATCTGTTACCTAAAATAAAATCGGTAAAAACATACATAACTGTTTTTAATACTTTATGACAAACTACCTATCCACATACTTGTATTCCGAGAATCCCATGCTACTGTGGTACATTTCTGAGTATAATTTTATTTGTAAGTTGATTTGAATTAAAAATGAAAATTAGCAAATCAAAAATATTTCACAATAATCAATGTTGAAAATAAACCTGGATTGGTTCGAAAAATGTAAAATCACTTAAATGAATTAATGTGAAATAAAAATAAATATCTTTTAATTTTAGCATTTTTAATTAAAATTACTCGCAATTACAATTATGAATTGCATTGTCATCAAGAATTTTTAGCTAATGTTACTATAATTATATTCATGCAATATAGGTAAATTTAACATATATACTTAACCACTTTCCTGACGTTGTTTTAGCCTGAACACCTCTGAAAATATATGCACAATATCAAAAATATTTCCCTCATTTAATTTCCATTTAAAAAGCCTTCCAGGGAAGTGGTTAAACATAATAAATTAAAGTAATAAATTTATGATATATTATTAAGTGATAACTATGTTTTTTTTTTAGATAATATTAAAAGAAAATATACATCCGCCTGCTTTGGTTGTGTAAAAAGGAGAATATTTTTCATAGAGAATGAAAGCTTTATTGATTTGCTTAATTCAAGTCATTATGTTTAATGCAACTTTGATATCTGCCAAGTCCGATATTCCTATAGTCATAACAACATGGCCATTTACTAATGCTTCCTCCCAAGGTATTTATTAAAGTACATATTAATAGTAAAACATTCATCTTAAGATTTTTTTAATTCACCAATATTGTGTATTAAATATGCTAAATATTTGTAAGCAATGACAAAAAGTCTCTCTTAAGACTACTAGTATATGTGAATTTCAATTAAATCCTTATATATGAATTTCATTTACAGCTTGGAAAACAATTAATGAGAGATCTGCACTTGATGCCATTGAAGAAGGATGTTCAACCTGTGAAAGAGAACAATGTGATTTAGCTGTTGGATACGGAGGTAGTCCAGATTTTTCTGGAGAGACCACACAGGATTCCATGATTATGGATGGGTAATATTAATATAGTTTTTTTAATCTTATCAGATACACACAAGACATAGAGTGAATTTTAAATACATGTTATTATTCATATTTGTTATTTGCTCAGCTCATCAAGTAATAAATTTCCCCCTTATAGACTCACTCGGATTAAAAACTTTCTGAGTGATCGAAGCATCAATATGGTGGATAGTTTCTCTTTTTCCTATTACAATATCAACTCGGAATTTCCACAGGGCACTGTGCTGTTGCCCACTCTTTTTCTTCTACATATCAATGATTTGCCACATTGCGCAAATATTCATTGCTTTGCCGACTACAGCACTGTCCATGACAGTTTTCAAAAGACTCCCAAATATACAGAACTATCTGTTGCTAGGGAATCTCCTGTGGAGAATATAAATATATCCCCCGAAAGAGTTTCAAGATAGGGTGACCTCAACCTCGTCAAATTTAACGTTTCCAAAACCAAATCATGCACTTCTCTACCAAGAAGACTGTAATGGATCCTGTATCTTTCAATGATTGTACTCTTGAATGTAAGTTCCATGAAAATCTTTGGAGTATCAATCTCATGTAAGATAAAATATTTCGAGTTGATTAAGTCTAAAGCTGGTTTTGCATCTAAAAAAAGGTGTACTATATAAAGAACTTAGTTATTTCACCGACAAACAACTAATTATTCTATATAAAGTACAAATCCGCCCTATCTTTGAATATGGTAGTCACCTTTGGGTGGGAGCCCCAAAATACCTTTAAGATTTAATAAACTCAGTTTTAAAAAAACAATATGTCAGATAAATAATGGCACACTTATGTCTAACCTGCAATCATTGGAACACAAGTAACACCAAAGTCGTCATTAAATGTATGAAAAATGGCATTTTTGATATTGATATAATTGATACTGAGGAATGTTACTAAAAAAAAATGAATCACTTATAACGTAGAATTGATTGTATTAAATTTGATTCACAACAGTGAAGTGCTTAAAAATGTTTCTGTATGTTTTATTTATTTTTAATTTGTTTAGGAATACAATGAATGTTGGAGCTGTGGCTGACCTGAGACGTATAAAAAATGCTATATCTGTAGCAAGACAGGTGTTGGATAGAACCACTCATTCCATATTGGCTGGTGATCAAGCAACCAAGTTTGCTGTATCCCTAGGTTTTAAAGAGGAAGTGTTGGCTACAAGTCAATCTCTTGATATATGGGAGGATTGGAAGAGAAATGGCTGTCAACCAAATTTTTGGCTGGTATTTATGTCTTGTTTTTATCTTTATTATAATTATTCACAGCCAAACAATAAAAATATATTTTTGTCTTATTATCCAATATATATAGACAAAGAACTGGTGGTTTCCAAAAATCCTTCCTAAATGCCACCTGAAAGCTTTGGAATACTCTTCCAGCGTCTGTGTTTCCTCCTTCCTACAATCTGGATCTTTTCAAGAAACAGATAAATATATTCTAGCAGTTTTTCCAACCCACACACAAACGCGAACACAACACACGTTTACCGCATGCAGCGTCCAGCCTCCCTGGATAAGCATCATAGAGTGCACTGGTCTCTACCGGTTGTGCTCTTCTGCATGTATATTTTTGATTAACTTTTCTCTTACACCTAAACATGTAAAATGTACCGATAAATTGTAATAAATTGTTCATATCATTAGTGTAAGGTTAAGTTACAAGTAAATTTTGTATTGTGTTTCAAGTACAAATAATGTTTTTGTTTTCAGAATGTTTATCCTGATGCTAGAAAAAGTTGTGGACCGTTTCAAAAAGATGATTCATTTATAGAAAGAAGTTTAAAATCTCCATTTAAATATGAAACAAGAAGTCATGATACCATCGGCATGGTGGCAATCGATAGTAAGGGAAACGTAGCTTCGGGCACTTCAACAAATGGACTCCCTTTCAAAGTTCCCGGGTAGATTGTCTTTTATTTTAATTATTATCATTTTCACCCATTATAAATTACTGTAAGACTTAATATCTTTACCCATATGATGCCTATTTTAGTTTAGTTACAGTGTATGTTAGTTTTAATTGCCAAATCTAGTACAGGTATATATGAATCACCACCGGTCTTATATTATTACTATATTTAATACAAAAACTTTCTTATAAAGCTTAATAAATAAATTCCCCCTGAATAAGCTGGAACAAAATAATTACCTAGCCAATTCTGTTATAAATTACTATTTCAGATGTAAAATGAAACTCTCTGGAATAATCTAGAAATAATTAAACTCTTACATCTTGAACAACACATAATATTCTATTATTAAATTCACTAAAAACACTATCGGATTGTAGACTTATAACATGGATCAGTGCTTCCAGAGTGGTCGAGACATCAAAACATGAATAAATTAACAAAACATAATTGTTTCATCAAATATTACTGCATAAAGATAAAAATATGTGAATGGAAATGATTTTAAACATTAAATATTCACAGTTTGTCCCATTTATAAATATTTTGTAGTCGTGTGGGTGACTCTCCCTTCCCTGGAGCTGGTTCCTATGCCGATAGTACAGTAGGTGGAGCAGCTTGTACTGGAAATGGAGACATCATGATACGATTCTCACCAAGGTACAAAAATTTGTTCTATATTTGATTAGTAATTAACAATAGACTAAAATCTATTATGACTCAAAAATCAGTGTTTTTTTTTTATTTAAAGATTAATTCAGAATTACAAAGTTTCACACCGTACTGTCTCGAATAAATTGTTTAAAACATTTTTTTTTCAGTTTCTTCGTTGTTGAAGAATTAAAAAGGGGTGTTTCACCGAAGTTTGCAACTGAGAATGCTATTCGTCGTATAGCAAAATATTATCCAGATTTTGTTGGCGCTGTCGTAGCAGTCAATTTGAAAGGAGAATTTGGGGCAGCTTGTAATGGACTGGGGGAATTCAGCTACTGTGTTGCTAAAAAGGAATTTGGTGGTACTAAAGTACATACTGTAAAATGTATCTAATTTATATACCGAAATGCAGAGTTCTACACACAATCATTAAAATGTTACCTAACCATGTTATCAATCATGTAAAAATATAAATCGTAAATATTTTTTTATTCATAATTTTTCTGACGTAATGTTTATTTTTCCTTTTAATTTTATCCAATTTCGCATATATCTTTTTAATGACAAATTTACTAAAACAATAAATAATAAGAATAAATTATAAAATGATGTATAAATTAATTTTTAAAACACATACTTTAAAGGGTTAAAAAAATAAAATTGTTTTATTATTTTATAATTATATGCTTTAAATTAAATGGAGTAAACAAAATTTGGAACATTGATGGGAAGTGGTTGATCTTATCTACTCTTATAATTACCGATTTTAGTAATCTCCCACTGTAATTGCGTTTATTATAAGATTCTAAATATTTTAAATATTGATGTCACTACTTAATGTATATTATATTAAATTTAAAAGATAAAGAAGACATTACATTTTAATCAAATGAATAATATAAGAATTCAAAAAGTTTATTTACATTAAATTCGAGATGAGAATGCCCAATTCTGTTTATACAAATAGGAATTACCAGTGCTATTAAATAAGAAGGGTGTCAAAATTCAATTATTGTCAAACAATTCAAGAAAATTGTATTTCAATGAAAATGAAATCAGAAAATGGACATTCCCAAGTTCAACTACAAGAGAAAAACTGTAATTTTTTTTCCTATAAAACGTAAGCTCCTGGTACTATCATAGTTAATGGTTGGTATTTTCATAATGGTATTCAATATTGTAATTTTAATAGTGTTTTAAAATTTATGACCAAACATTTTTTTAAACTTTTTTTTTTTTATATATCATATGGATTAAATATTCATATGGAACCAACCTTAGCCCAGGTCTTTATACACCGCTTAGCCCTCTCGGCTTTTTTTTCCTGCCTGAGCTGACACGCGTTAGAACTTGTATATTTTTCTGAATGAATTGATGCCACAGGTAAATGACTGGTTGTAAAGTCCGTGTAAGACTTACAAGAAATTATTTCTCATACATTCAATCTATATTTCGGTTCCAGACCCGCGTGGTACTTACTAAAATAAATAGACTGTCGGAAAGTAATAATATAAAAAAAAAAAAATCTATTGAATAAATGTTGACTGATTGAATAATAAAAAATAATAATAAATAAAAAAAAAATTAGCTTTTATAGCTACTCTGAATATATACTATAGAGACATCTATTGTCATACGATCATAACAATGGTATAAATACAAGTTCTAACGCGTGTCAGCTCAGGCAGAGAAATAGCCGAGAGGGCTAAGCGGTATATAAAGACCTGGACAAAGGTTGGTTCGCATCCCGCTTCTACTGATATTTTTCTGAATGAATTGATGCATATAAAGAATTTGATGTATACGTATGTGTATATTTAATTAATTTTTATATTTTAATCAATAATTTTAGTGTAAGAGCGGTGACAAATCCACTATATATATGTACCATGAAAAAACAAAATATTTATAGTAAAATTCAGCTGCATGGTTATGCCTAGGTAAATGAGTCATTGAACCACTCTGGGAGTAAGGCAACTAAAAATCAACACTATCCTATCCATAAAAGGTTAATGATAATGTTCACCAACATTATGTCTTAAGAATGGTGTTCATCACGAAAGACTAACAGCTTGTTCGCTGAGAATTCTTATACACCATTCTTATACAAGACATGTTTCCAGAAAAGAAGTTATGAGTCTGGAGATGATGAACGTCAGTTGATGGGATGCAAGGACGATGATGGTCATCAACTATATGAATATATCTAATTAAGGAAACTACTAAGTCGCTGTTTCGCTTGTCCATAAGCATGATAGACGAATGGGATGGATAGAGAAGAATGGTGCAGAAGGCTGGTGGCATTCCTGTTTATAATACCTCGCTGCTGAGCAGTGAGCTCGAGAAGAAAGAAGAAGGTATTTTATTGCAAGGATGAAAATTCTTAGGAGTTTTTTCAGGAATACAGGTACAACAAATACACAATTAAATAATGCAGTTATCGCTGAGATCAAATTAATAATTAAATCCTTAGACCAGTACATGTATATAAAAGCAACTTGTGCATTCAATTTGGAGATTTTTGTTATTTTCCACTGGTCACATTTTGAAAAAATATAAAAGTATGCAGAGGTGTCTGCATACGTGAAGTGTATGCACAAAAAAATCATGGCAGGTGAATTACGATATGAATATTAAACAAATAATTTAACACAAGAATAATTTTATTGTACCTGTTATTACTTTTAATTTTCGCTTTATATATCGCTATATATAGTGTTGATTATTAAATATTAGGACATATATTTAAAACATAACTTAAATGTTTATAATTAAAGATTATAAATTGTCTCTTTATAATTTCATTGCTCCATAAAAATTTGGGAGACGTTTTTTTTTTGCTCATATTTTTTTCGGAAAACTTTTTTTCTGAAGTACGTAGAACAGGGAGGATGCTTAGTTAACTGACAACACAGCGAGTCTAAAGTTACCAATATTTGAAAAATATTCTGCATAATAATAATTTTATTTTATTGACAAAATATAAAATGAAGTCTTCCGTATTAATTATCTTCATCCTATCATTTATGTTTAATAATAATTTTATATCTATGTTTAAAACTACTAGCAGTGTACCAATTGTCGTAACAACATGGGCATTTACGGATGCAACTACTCAAGGTATTTGTTAATTGTTTATGTTAATTTTAAATAATTTATTAGTATTTATATAAATACGTAATAATTATTCACCTTATCATTATCATACTACAAAATGATATCAATTTATTGAGTTCTATAAGAACTGTCAAAGTGTCACTTAATTTGTAATATTTTCCATATTGTATTATTTAGGAATATTCATTTTATATAAAAAATAATGATTATTAATGATATATGCAATTGATAAACAATTAATATATTTACATTCTTTTATATGAAGCTAAATATATATTACGTCAATAAGCATGTTATCAGCTGATAAAAAAATAATATAACTATGGAAATATATAGTATATAATAGTAATGAATAAAATAATATGATAACAGTTGTTAGAATGTTTGATTTGCAGAAGTATAATAATATTACGCAACGCTTCACTGAATAAATAAAATTGATAAATACTACGTTATTGATGATGGATAGTGTTATTTTACATGCTAATTGTAGCAATCCTCACGAACCGATGTATCATTTTATAAAAATGACGTTTCTTTTATACTTTTAATGCCAATTTTGATAGCAAAATGAAAGTCAAAATATCAACCAATTAATTAAATTTCTATTCAAAGACGCATTGTTTGAGTAAAGTAACATTCAATACAATCTCAACTATTGGTTTTCTTGAAATGTTTGTTTCTATTAAAATAGTTTTTCACTTCATAAGTGTCATAACTATCAGAATTTGAAAAACGTCCATTTTACTGTAAAATGAATAATCTCATTATGAGTTATGATCCTTGGGGCACTATCCATCAGTCATATCGTATTTTTTTTTAAAGTTTTGATTGTATTTGTCTTGTGTTTAATTTAGGAAGTTTATAGTGTTATCGCTAATAATTTTTAGATAATCATACATTTTTAGATGAAATTCCAAATTTATAGAAATGTGTTTTAATAATCTTACTTTTATTATCAACTCAAGTTTATTTATTTTTATATTCCTTTTACAATGTTATAAATATACAATATATATTTTTTGATTACCTACCAGCTTGGAAAACAATATTAAATAATTCAGCACTCGATGCTATTGAAGAAGGATGCTCAATTTGTGAGCAGCAGCAGTGCGATGGTTCTGTTGGATTTGGAGGAAGCCCGGATGAAAATGGAGAGACCACACTGGATTCAATGATTATGGATGGGTAAAATACTTCCAAAATAACAAAATACAATCCAAAAATATTTTAATAAAAAATTCTAATTAAACTCACAGATGAAGACAATTTATAAAACATACATTCTTCACATACAGACTTCTACACATTACACAAACATATTGCTAATGTATATAATAAATACATTTCAGATAATTGATACAGATTTTTATCAATATACAATACATAATTACCACTTTAATAATTATTTTTAATTTTGTTTTAAATTGAATATAAAATGTTTGCCTCTAGAAACACAATGAACATTGGTGCTGTGGTGGACCTCAGACGTGTAATGAATGCTGTATCGGTAGCAAGAATGGTTTTAGAGAAGACTGCGCATTCTATTCTGGCTGGCGATCAAGCCACACAATTTGCTGTGAATATGGGCTTCAAAGAAGAAGATTTAACTACCAACAAGTCTCAAGGAATATGGAACCAGTGGAAAAATACTAATTGTCAGCCAAATTTCTGGGAGGTAGGTCTTCTAAATATATGAATGTTCCACAAGAAGGAGTAAAGATGGTAACATCACTTAGCTAACAAGCAAACCTAGGTATATAATGTCAATTAACATAATTTGCTTTTTGGTTCATTTTTAAGATAAGTCACAAAAAAAAATATTCGTCATCTCATTAACTTAACTGTTAATCATTAAGAATTGTAAAAATATGTAAATCAAAGGGACCTCTTTTTTTCCTTACTAAATATTCTTAAATAATTTTTGTATGATAATGCAAAAAATAGACCTTCTTTTTCTCACTAAACGTTTCCAGATAATTTTCATTTAAATATTTAAAATCGAAAACACATTTATTTTACACACTATTTTGCAGACATGCTCATTATTTTTGCTGAAATAACAAAAAGTCTAAATTAACACATTTTTAGTGAAATTTTGAATGCTTTTTTTTGTTCTTTGAATTGTTTGGCGTTTTAGTGATAGTAACAGTTGAATTCCTCTACCATAAAATTTATAATATTATCATCAATGAACAATTCAACCGCATCAATTATATTGTCCACATTGTATTCCGGGTTTAAACCAGTACATCTCAGAAATGGTTCTAGAATTGGTGGATTGTCAATAGTATTCCAATCACACATATGTTCATGGAACTTGATTCAGAACTGCGGAAATTGTGGAACCAATCGTTGGCGTCTAATTGGGAATATCTCACTTTCACTGGAATCACTCGTTTCACTATCTACCATCAATAGTTATTCTGTATTACTATCTCAGGATTGATAAATTATCCACACAACATTTATCATCACATGAATTCCTATCGGTAGAAAACATTTTAGGCTTTCAAAAATAAAAATAATTATAAGATCTCATTGACCAAGCAACCGAGCAGGTATACGTTCAGGTAGAAAGATTCCCAAAATTTCTTAGCGCGAATTAAAAAGAATTGTTGCGCATTGAAATGAATAATAATAATTAATAATAAATATTAATGTATTAGTAAAATGTTGAGTTGAACTAAAATATACGTTTTATCAACAAAATCCATTATTACGCAACACATGTTATTACGATTCCCGACATCCACCACCTGAAAGTAAAAAACGTAGTCTTATGTTTCAGACATTTGAGCACCAGACAGTCTCCTGACAACAATGTGTTTAGAAGGAAGCTCAACTGGAGAATGTTTTCAAATTGTTTTGTATAAATTTTGCACATATTTCAACTGTAATTATTTTTTTCACAAATTAAAAAATATATAAAGCAGTTTTTTCTTCCTCCTGTAAAAAAACATGACATACTTGATGTTTTTTTAAGCAACGAAACATATAAAACAGTTTAATATTGTCAATAATAGATATCTCTGTTTTTTATTTTACAGAATGTTATTCCTGACCCAAAAACAAGTTGTGGCCCTTATAAGTTAGATGATTCCATGCCACAGCCAGTAAGGTTGAGAAACATCGATGACATCGGTTCTGGGAATCATGACACCATTAGTATGGTAGCTGTCGATAGTAATGGAAATATAGCTTCTGGAACATCCACAAATGGGGCAACTCACAAAATTCCCGGGTAAAGAATAATATTATATTTATTAATCTGAAATTTGTCTTCGTGGAGAAATGAAATGTTACCCACTTTACATATTATTTATAATATATTAGTTTGGAGACACCAAAACATTATCGTCTTATAATAATTTGTTGAAATAAATGATAATATTAGTGTTTTCAGTTCTCCAATTAGTTATTTAAACCTTACAAGAATAATACATGTTAAATATATAATATGTAGTTTAATTTAAGCAATATATATGATTCAGTGGTAATTATAAAATAGGATGATTTTTATATTATCAGTCGTGTGAGTGACGCAGCGATTCCTGGATCCGGCTCATATGCTGACAGCAAAGTTGGAGCTGCTGGATGCACAGGCGATGGAGACGTCATGCTAAGATTTGTACCAAGGTAAAAAAATTACACATACTTTCATATAGAAATCTTACGATGTATTTCTATATTCCGGAAGGTATTTTTATAAGAACACAAGGACTGTAAAACACCGTGTTTAATCATTAAAACTTTCCGGTTTTATCATCTTTTGTTATTTTTGTTCATATATATATTATTTTAGTTTTGTTGCTGTGGAAGAAATGAGAAGAGGATCATCCCCTAAAGCGGCAGCTCGGGTCGCCATGTTACGCATAGCAGAATATTATCCAAGTTTCTCAGGTGCCATAGTGGCTGTCAATAAGAAGGGAGACTTTGGGGCGGCCTGCCATGGAATGAAAATATTCCCATTCTCTGTAGCTAATCAAAAATACAATGGAACTAAAGTATACTATGAAAATTGCATAAACAGTTATTGAACGATTAAAAATAAATAAAATGACATTTTATTGTCTTTTAAAATAATAGTTTAATAATATTTTATTTTAATTACAAAGCATTTTTTTTGCTCCCATATGTACACAACACAAAAAAAAATTGTAAAAAATATAATTGTAAATAAATATTACCTTAAACATCATATTATATTTTATTTTAAAATATTTGATTTACCATATTCTGTTTTTAAAAGATTAATTTTATTTCCCTATTGAAAATCTAATCAGAAACTTCTTCATGTATGGATTGTTGTCTTTGTTTGCAATAATATTTCTTTAAGACCGTTTCTGGAAAAAATAATACTGTCATAGTAATAAAAATTCAAAAACTTAATATCACATATCTTAATTATCTATAAAAACATTTTAATTAAATCTAGACACTTAAATTCATACCTTAATCCATAATCATATCCGACTCCTCTCATTTTTTCTACTTTAGTTATTTCAGATTCCAAATATGGTATAAAATCATCCATCACATTTCCCAATAGTGAAATTTGACCCAACAGTAGTTTAAAAAATGGACTGGAATTAAAGGCCAAATGTTTCTTGCAAACCACTGTCAGCATTTCTTTTATGTTCAATCTACATATAAAAAATAGCATTAGATGATTATTGAAATGAGAATATAAGCTGAATCCATAAACTTGTGGTAATTATTTTCTTAGTTAATTGTTTAGTTATATGAATAGTTCACGCCAACCCCCCGATTGATGTGAATTTGATCCGTTACCTGTAAAATACCAGTCATAAACTACTAACACATTAACTGCGGGAAAGGTATTTAATTACCTCATATCACGATTGATGGTTAATTACAGAAAGACTATTTTTACCTTTTACATAGGCTGACATTTAGGGTATTATATTTATCCCTGTTTGTTTTTAGCAATGTATTATTATATAATTCATTACTTTACTTTATCTTTGGTTACGAGGTTCGATAAGACCAATTTTTACAAAATTGAGTATATGCCCAAGATCCAAGAAATTAGTGTAAAAACTTCAATAACTTTTTATTTACTTTACTGGTGGGGCTATAGTTTTTGAGTACCGCATAAAATTTATTGCATAAATAAATCATCAATAAAAATTCAAAAACATCTTTAAGTGCTACTTTTATTTTAGCCCACATTGAGTGATCAGCGCGCTTCGAATCTACCCCGCATTTAATGTGTTGATTTAATGTGAAAATTGGTCGTCCCGTAAATACTACCCCCTGTTAAAAATGGATGATCTGTTAATGCCGGGCAGTAGTATATGATATACAGGTACGATATACCTGTAGGTAGATCAACATTTCACATGCAGCATTTAATCATATGTAAATAGTAAGCGTCATAAAATCCACGATGAGATTTCTTCACCATTATCTGTAGGTATTCTCCTGTATGTTTTTAAAAAAATGGTAAAAAAAGTACCCTATTGGTATTGTTCCTTACTTAAAAAACTGGCTAGATTGCTAACATAAAATGAACTATCTGAACGCTGAAATATTTATGTCAATCCATCAGTTTATATCAGTACTTAGATTTATTTGAATACGGGAAGACCACTTTAGTTATTTAACCTGTAGTAAATGTATATAGCGGCCAGAAGCAAAGCAATCTTGCATAATTATTAATAACTTACCGTATACTGTCTTCATTACAAGTGTCTCTATAATATGGACTTTTGCAAACTGTTTCTAAAATGAGACCAGCTATTTTGCTGTTTGGACTTCCGACATCGGCGAACATCAACTGCTCCAAAACTGATGGCAATGTGCTTGTTATGATCATTTTTAGTAAATTTACATTAGTGGAATTGCATATAATATTGTGAATAATTGATAGTGCCTGAAATTAAAAATAACAATTCATTAAACTAGATAAAAAAATGCAATGTTAGTAATATATACATTATATAATTATTATATACGGTATAATTAGGATAGAATTATAATAAATAGGCGAAGATTCCATCCATTATGGAATAATAGACAAAATGTTGTAAATTTATTTAATTGGATAAAACTATGAAAAGGTCCTCGTGCCTTAGCTGGTCAGTTAGTCTCAGAGTGGAAGAGTCCAAATTGAGAAGTCCAAGAGACTAAGTCTGTTCTGAGAAGTGGTATACTCAATACCGTCAAATTGAAGGTAATAGTTTTAAGTCTAGTGTAATCTAGAAATTATGTGATAAATTAATTATTTGTGGAAATAGTGAATATTCCCAGTTACTAGAGTTCTGGTTTAAGGAGAGACCAGCAATTGTTGAGCCGACAGGAAATATCCAAGGTTCAGGTGTTTAAGTTGAAGTCAAATAATTTTATAAGTAAATATAAATGAATAATGAAATACAAAACTCAAGTTATCGAGAATTGCCATTTCATTAAAATCCACGAGCTATCGATGTTGCCAGATATTGGGAAAAAATAGTTTGACGTCGCTGACACGAAGAAGAAGAAGATTAAAATCCATTATAGATTAAAGTAATAGTATAATATTGTTGTATTATATTAAATTAACATACCTTTGGAGCGTGCACGTGTGATTGCTTTCCTCTACAAGTGATGTAATTCATTGATATTCTATCTAAAATATATTTTTCAAGAACTAAATCTGAATTTGTATCATTGGGAATCATCCTATAAGGAATATCATAAAACACGTTCTTTGTAGATAATGTCTTGCAAGCAAAGAAAGGCAGATATTGGAGAATCATATCTTTCATTGCTTTTTCAATGTAAGCATCATTTTTATAGTCCAATTGATGCAAACCTTTCATAAACATGTACCAACTCTTACACACACTGGGCGTAATATACGGGTGGAGTTTTTTATCCATAAATATTTGAGGCGGTAGAAGTACATTGCTCACTAATGAATGAAGGAGACAATTTGGCTTAGCCTATAATAGAAAAATACACAGATCATTTATTGCAACTGTAATAACAGCCCACATTTACGAGTATACATATATATTTTTATTACTCACTCTGGAATAAATGATTGGAGAACAATGCAAGAATAGGGTCCCAAGAACAATGAACATTTGCATTACGTATTCTAATGAAGGCGGTGACTTTAGTCCTATAACAATGTATTTATCAAGATTTATTAAATATTGATTGACTTGATCTCGAAGCCGGCATTTCTCTTGGAAAGTCTGCAAAGGAGAATAATAATAATAAATTTCATAATTAAAAACAATAATTTATATCACGCTACTGAAATAACAGATATATTAATTGAAAAAAAAATACCTGAGAATTTTTCCAAGCAGTTCCAATGGCATAGAAAAATTTACAAAGATATATCTGTTCGCCTGAATTATTATAGTCCTGTGTGATTTTTAGTGTAGAAAAGTTCCGGAGTTGACAAACCATATTCATCAAGTGGGAGTCACTGTCTGAAGGACCTTCCGTGCTCAGGAGTGTACACTTAATCCAGCTGTGTACGATGATAGGCTCACAACAAGCCTTTTCTCTTTCTAACGCCCCAACTATATCTTCATCTTGGAGAATCAGCAGAAGAAAATGACGTGAAACCCTAAATAATAAATAAGTCAATTTAATACTCAAAAATATTGTTATTAATCATAATAGTGCATCAGCACTGTGAAAAAGTTAAACATACCTTTCATTAGCGTTTTCAGAGAAAATGAAGTATTTTAAATGATCTTCAAATGAGCCGTACTGTTTGACATATGCGGAATTATCAAATATAAGTTTAGTGAAACTAAATGCAATATCCGCCAATTGCAGAGCACTGACTCCATTGGAATATAGACTTTTGACGCAAGTGAAAATATGAGTAAAAAAAACTTGTGTCATCATAGAAACACTCTCATTTAATTCATCAGAGTAAGCGCACAGTATTCTTAATTTGGAAAGGAGGGACATAAACATATCTAATGTATTTGATGTGTCAGATAAAGGGCAGCTACTCATATATTTTGATATCCACGAATCTGAAACACAATAATTAATACTTTTAATGAAGCATGACGCTCGGTGCAATTTATAAATTTAATTGATCATTTTTATCATTACCAATTAAAATATGTTCATCGTGTTCAAAATTTGTGCTGACATCCAAAATGTCTTGAATGCCTCCGATAACCAACTTCGCTAACGACATGGATTCAGAATCTCGGGAAATTCCATGCTTTGTCATTATATGAGTAACGGGTGTCACAGCTTTAGTGATATTTATATTATTCTCAATGTACAGATAAATGACAACTAAATGAGTTTTCATGACAATTAACTTTTTATTCCACGGAAGCGAATCAAAAACTAACTGACTCATCAACTCCTGAAGCTTTGAGCACTGAAATAAAAAAGAACATAAATATGTCAATTTTTAAATAACCTTTTGTAAGAAGTATAATGAATATTATAAAAGTGTACGTACAATATTCACAAGATCTGTCGCTACTGCCATTACTAAGAATACTGTGGAGAAGTTCTTTAAGCCCAAGTCATTCAAAGCTACAATTTTATTAACTGTGAACTTTGGTAAGATTCGTCCTTTTATTCGCTGGCAGTTATTTTGCTGATTTGACAAAACACTCTTCTTCAAATGCAATCCTAGTAATGTAATAAAGAAGGAAAAACTACTTTCCTGTTTGTAATCCTTTTTAAATGAAACATCTAAGGAAAAACGAGTTTTTAAATCATTGGCGATTTCGGGAACTGAAGAACTAAAACAAAATTTTAAAAATTGGTTTTAAATAATGCGTCTCATTGCTGCTTCATTGTAATACCAAAAAAAAAATGTTATTGTTTTAACCGATTCTTTGACAAACCCATTTATTTTAATCATATTCAAATGATATTTCTTGATTACAAAACATTTCAATATATTTTATGCATGTTAAGTGAAGTATTTAGTAGAATTTGTTTTTGATCTATAGAACATTTATTATACCTTTGTAAAGAAACACAACAGTCTTCTCTTCCTGGCACCGAAAATGCAGAGTTCAACCTTTTGTGGAAATATTCCCACAGCAAAGTGACAATCTCGCTCTTTGGTTCCCACCAAATTGTCAGCAGTCTGTTGACATGATTCATTTGTTCTCTAAAGATAATTTCTGGAATATTTTGATCATTTTCAGTCAATGATTTTAAAATGATTTCTAACAACACATAATTTGGCACAACCTGTAATTGAAATAGTCAATTAACTTTAATATGGTCAAGATATTATTTTATAAGAACATCTTATATATATATTTAAAAATTAAATTAGAAGTTAATAAAACTGTTGTAACTAACCCGAAGAGAGGTTATTCCAATGTAGTCTCCATCATTATTAAAACCTTGTAATTGTGTTACATTTAGTAATAGCCAGAGACTAAACTGAAGTGGATCTTTTGATTCAATTTTGTTCATTCTATACAAATTGTTACAATCCATGGAAGATTCTTCAAATACATCGGTATTTAAAACATATTTTTGAATGATATTATTATAATAATACCAAAAAAAATTTATCATATTTTCTTCGGGCATGTTTTCTAGCAACATCTGCACACCCAGCCATGTCTCACTAACACAGTTACAACTGAAAATA
Organism: Glossosoma conforme; assembly: GCA_022606575.1. Taxonomy (NCBI): domain Eukaryota; kingdom Metazoa; phylum Arthropoda; class Insecta; order Trichoptera; family Glossosomatidae; genus Glossosoma; species Glossosoma conforme. The sequence continues at coordinate 1,729,923 of JAGTXR010000133.1, forward strand.
TTCTTGGCACCCATCTGAAAAATAATACATTCATCACACAAGCAATTATATTAAGTATCGAAGAGTTGAATATAATACAAATACAGACTATTAATGTATTGTATGTATTATGTTTAAAATAAGGCAAAATAATTTAAACAATTACACACATCCCTATAATATAAATTTGTTAATTCCATGTATGAAAATAAAAATATTTAAAATATAATATGTATTACCTTTTCATAACATTTACTGGCAAGTGAAATTAAATTGTATAAAACCCAATTGACCTCATTTTCAATATCAGAGTTTTTAGATGTATAGACATTCGCCTGGGAGGGTTGAATCAGGAGGAAGTGATCATCAGAGGTTTGTTCCATCGTCTCTTGGGTAAATATTTGTTCAATTGTGTTGTACTTGATAACTATTTTGAGATTCATCCAAAAGAGCTCCAAATACAAGTGGAATAAATTGAATGATGCCAATGAACACTAAAATAAAATAATTTTTACCAATATTTGCTAAAAGTTATTTTTGTAACTTAAGGTTATTTACTTGATAATTCAAAACCATGCTAATTTATTAAAGATATTTAAGATATATTAAAAAATATACACACTACATTTAGATTTTGAAAGCTTCGGCACATTTTTATACACAAATCAAAGAAACACAATTAATGATAAGCAAGTGCAGCAATGATTATATGCATAAATTATTTACTATGGGTTTCTTTGTGTATTAATGATTTGATTATGTCTACAAATATGTATTGACTTATTTGGTAAAAGGAATAATATTATGTTGTGGCAATATTTCGACCGCCATTGCAGGGGTCTTCTTCAGGATTAATAATTTATTTACCCAAAAGCCACAACATCAAATCTGGCCGTGAAAACCTAAGAAGTTATTTGGAATAATATTATGTTTTATTGTTGCGATTAGTGTTTGAATCAGGACCTAGGAATATAAGAAAATGGATAACAGCGGTGTTCGAGAATTCGGTAAGTTACCACAATTATTTTGTAAGAGAGTACCAATGAAGTGGGTGGATAAAGCATGCACATTCAAATAAAGACTGACATAAGTGCTGTGATACTCAGTTATGAGCGCGATACTGCAAACATAAAACCTGATCAAACTCAAACAATTTAGTTTGGATGTTTCTACATTTTACAATAATTATGATATTTCCCATAATACTTGTGGTATAGTTTTCAGGTTTTTAAGCAACCACTCTTAATAATATTCATGATAATAGAATGGTAATTATCGCAACCTACTAACTTTGGCAACTATTACTCCAAACGTGCAAAATAAGTTATAAATTACATTAAATGCGGTGTCAAGTATTTGAATGGTTAATTTTGTTACCTTATTTCCTAGGACAGACTTGGAATTTTGTATAATATAATCTGGTAGATTATCGATAGATTTCAGCATACGACGGAATGAAACCAGAGCATTTTTGATGTCAGATATTATGATATGACCGTTTTTACTGTGACCATTTTCATTAATGGCGTTGTGCATGTCGTCTAATGTTTCTTGAATATGATAAAAGAAATCGCAGATACTCTGTCTTAAGAATGCATAGTCAGAATAGTCGTTGACTTGGATGCCAGAAAATGCAGTATTTTTTGCTGCTTTGTCAAGAAACTGAAAATATTTTCTGCAAAACAATAGATTAATATAACTCATTAAAAATATATTATACGTTTTAAAGAATAATAAAATAAAACAATCAAATTACCTGGCAAAACTGAATAGTTCGTTACAATTATTTGTGAAAGTAGTCCCCTTATGATATTCATTTTTAAATAATATTGTTGATGAACTTGTACTTTCTTTTGTTCTAGTTAATTTAAGGGTTGATTCGTACGGCTGCATGATTTTTAAATGTCTATTTTGAGTAAATCCGTCCATTTGACCATGGCATTCTAACAAAAACATGATTTGACTGTAAATATTTACAATTATTTGCAAGCCCCAACTTTTCTGACAGCACAATTACTAATGTCATGTAAGTTTGACATATTGACGTTTCCCGCTAAAATATAATTTATGGCAGCCACACGTACAGTTTTGTAATGCGTAAATAAATACCTATAAGTAAAACAAAATTACTGTTAAAAAGTTAACTAAAAAATATAATGATTTGTAGTCATCTATCAAAAACTCTAACACGTTTTTTGTGTTTCCCGTAACGATAAAAAAACAGTATTGACGCATTCTCAAACTATACTTGGAGTGGCTGCCAATTATATGACCAGCCACTTACACTTGTAATTCGAATTCCGCATTATACTAAAGAAAATAAAAAATAAACCCTTAATACTTACTTAATAATTATTAAACTTATACCTTTAAATACATTATTTAAGTAATTTTGAGTAAGTACTTATGTATCTTTTTTATTAAAGCCCTCATTCTAATATATTAAATTTATTCAGCGAATTAATCAGAAATGATGCCCAATTTTTTTGAGCTTTATTGTCACTACTTTATTTTATTTCACCAACTTTTAATCGTTTGAATTTTTCTACATGGAATTATTTTAAAAATATATATATTGGTGCGTTAAATCAACGCAACCTTGTTTCTGCGTTGGTTTAATACACAAAAATAATGCTGCCTACCGTTGCATGTAGTATAATAAGAAAAATATGAAGAACCGTGTTATCGTCAGCCTTACAAATTTTCTAAGACACAATGTTGTGACTTTTTCTTCATAAGTCGAAGAAATATCTCTGCGTTTTGTAAAAATTATATATGAATAAATTGTAAAGTCAATAGAAACTTATTAAACAAATTCAAATCATTACCCATGTCATTTTCGAATAGTTCGAGCGTCAGATCACCGAAAGCTAGAAAGGTGACATCCTTAAGTTGGCCTAATATATTCTTACCTATGCCCGATAAGTCTTTCTAAGTTTCATTCATAAATCTTTTTTTGTCATTTTATATATATGTTTGTATTTGACTACCATATATAACCATTAAAATTAGTTTCACAGTAAATAGTGCCATTTTACAGTAATGTGTGATGTTTTTAATCGGTTTAAGAAATTAACACATGCTTTTTAAAAACAAAATTAGGATAGATAATGGTCTTTTGCATCTTTTCTTATCATAAGATTTACTATTTCAAGAGTAAAAAAAGTTGAGAGTTGTAATACCTACTGTTGACAAAATATTATTTTTTATTTTTCTATGTAAAAATTCTGAATAAAATATATCATATTTCTTTACATTGTGTCCTCCAATTCACATCAGTAATGTATGAAAGACTTTGTATATCACCTTAAATCTGTTTTGAACATATTCTTGAATATATTTACTAATGATATGTTTTTTTTTTGAACCATCTAAAGTGGTTGGCCCCCTTAAGCGGTGCCATAGCAACAAAAGAGTGTTAGCTGCACATGGCTGACATCACATTTATACTTACATTAATTTTACTATTAAATAATATGTGGTGAAGAAATAAAAAAGACAAAACTTTTCAATACTTTTCTTATTCAATGCTTTGGACTCAAATACAAAATGTTTTAAATAAATAATTAATGTAGAACCTAAAATAATTTAAATACATAAACTTAAAATAAACCAAAAGCAAAATAAACCAAAACCAAAATAAACATTCAATGTAATTAATTACACATTTTTCTAAAAGAAATATTTAAATAAAAAATATACTAAAAGCGGTGCACTATTTATGCAATAATTTATCAATAATACATTTTTATGAAGAGTTAGTGGATAAATTATATTTCTTTTGTGTTGTTAAATTCAGTACATACAATACAGTCATTTTGTGTATAAAGGTGTCAATTTCCTATTAAAAGAAAAAAAATATTTGTACCTTTTTATAATTCAATAATCAAAATTTTGATAAACACTTAGAATTATGAACAATGTCTAAATAATAGAAAATAGAAGTCTTCACAATACAATAAGGTTTGATATTTTAATTAATTATTTTCGAAAAAAAATGTTTTAAAAATATTTTGGATTATTTTGTATAATGCCAATAAATATTGATTTACTATTATGAAATGAAATATAATGATTATAAATAAATGGAAATGCTTAAAACATAAATCTAAAACAGTGACATTTGAAGTTATAGGGAAAACATATTCAAATTTATCGTAACATTATGTGGTGTTTTTCATTTATACAATAATACAAAAACATTAGTTAGTTATATAACATGTAAAGCAATTATCTTTAAGGTAAATACTATTTAACATGTATAGAGATTCTGTTACAATAAAAATCTTTTTTTTAGATTGTTATTATGGTCAGTGGGTCAAGTTCAAATTAATCAAGTTTGTAAAGTATGTCACTGATAAAAAAAAATATGAGTAAACAAATACATAATAATAACATTATTAAAAAGCACATTATGACCAATTGTTTTATTCGTAGATTGTTTTCCTAGTAGAAATATAACACAATCAATTTTGCTAAATTATAAATATCAATAACTCCATTTTCAAATTGGAATAACTTCACATCCATTATCGATTCACGAATATTAAATAAATTACATTGTTATTGATTGGGGCACAATCTAATATTACCATCAAGCTTCTCCGATTGGAGCAGCAGATGGTGAATTTAGTTGACGCAACTTCTGGGTCACAACTTGTACCATCTGGTCCATAGCTACTTCAGTTTCCTGTCTTGTGGTTACTTCTCGGATCTTCACCACCCCTCGTTGAAATTCAGATTCGCCGAGAACTATAGCGATGGGAATCCCATTTTCTTCACAGTGCTGCAGCTGTGTGAGCATCTTCGGGTTATTCTTGTATGACTGTTCTGCCTGAAAAATATGAATGATTTGTTTATCTACAATGCATAATTATGTTTGGCGACAAAAAAAAATTCAACAGCATTCATACTAATAAAGAACATATATTTTTCTTTAATAAACTAATCTTACATCTCACTAATTAAATTATTATCATTAAAATATGACATCTGTTAACAATCTAATGATGTTAATAAAATGATTTCATGAAGTGATAAATTAACACTCTTTAATCATTAACAACTCATTATTCCATTACAACGGGTCATACAATTTTTATATTTTATGTATGGTAAGATACTGAAAAAAATGTTTAATGGTGGTCAAAAGTTCCAAAGTTATAGCAATATTGAGAGAATGTAATTTCATGATACACTAAATAAATTACTCTAAAGGATAATGAAAAAATCTCCCATTAAAAAGTTGTTAAACTTAAACATAGAGTATACCTTTATTCCAGCATCCCAAAGTTGTCGACAAATACGCATTCTGTGCTCCAAGAAGTTCTTCTGAGCCGAAGCCACATAAACCTCCACCTCGGTTGTGCGAACTGCCATTTCATTGGCGGCCAACTTGGCCTCAATTACAGAGAATATTCTTTCAACTCCTATGCTAACTCCAACACATGGAACCTGTAATTTATGATTTATTAGTGAGATCAGAAAACGTGATATGTTCATATATTACCAGTAATCTAAAAAAAAAAAAATATGTCAAATAAAGTTAACAAGATGTTATAATAGTATATGTATTAAATATTTGAAAAAAGTCATAAATAAATATTTATTTAACAGCATATATGTGCCAAAAAACTATCCTATTAAGAATAAAGTTGTTTTGAAAGTGAAAAATATATAAAACAACATATGTTTATTCTTTATGAAATTCTAATTAATCCTTGCTCTACCAGAAACAGTTGTTTGCTTCTAAATAGCCTATTTAATACAATACTCAATATTAAAAAAAATTGGAATTCTTTAATTTAAAAAAATGGTAACTGAGATTTGTTTTATCTCTTAATAATACAGAAGGATAAAATAAGTAAATTCACAGCATAAAATAAATTAGTACAATTAACCTTTATGAAACATAACATACAAATATCATTTTGATTAAGTTAAAAAGTAAAGAAAATAATTAAACTAGTGGTTTACATTTAAAAAATATAAACATAAAATATGCACCTGTTTATTCTTAGAATCGAACATTCCAACAAGATTATCATAACGACCTCCACCGGCCACTGATCCAACGGAAACATCTTCACCTTTAGAATTTGTTTCACCTGAAAAGACAATTTGTATAAATTGTAAAATCTTAAAATTTGTATGTAAAAAACAATAAATCCAAAACTAAATTTTTTCCCCAAGACATTAATATAAAGTACTTTTGTGTTTCACATAAAAGTCTTGGTTTTTGGACTGTTTTCGACCTGCCAAGTTACAAAATCATCGTTTCATAACTCAGTTGTCCCCTATAATTTTTAACTCTGACCTAATAAATTTTATACATTCTCTGTAATAAACTGAGATTATTTTGTACATTACAACAGTAAAACATAACTGTAATTTGACTCAAAACTTCGTGAAAATCTAATTATCAATCAATCATCAACGCTATGGATGTTATCCTCAGAAATGTGATTTAGCTTTCTGTTTTTCAATAATATAAAATCAACAACTTAATTAGTTTTAAAAAGAAAAGAATGAATTTAATTATTTAAGCTTATAACTTGTTGCATAATATGAATTATTTAAGAATCAGAATATTTGATGCAATTAATTTAATCTGGAAATGTGATATTCCAGTTGTTATGCAATATTACATGTGCATAAACAAGATAAATTCATGATGATTTTTAACCTTGGAATATTGCAATTTATTATATACAAAATGAATTACTAAGATTAATATTATCATTATTAAAATATGCACACATATATTTATACTGCCGCACACTTTGTTTCTAGAAATCATATTGATTTTATATATTTTAAATATTTATTTAATTAGATTGATTAAAAAAGAAATACAAAATTTATATCCCTACAAAAATAATGCAGTGCAAAATTTCACAGAAAACTATAAAATGATTAAGCAATTCATATTTTAGAAATTAAAATATAATATTACAAATTATATGACACCCCCACACATACATAAGCTGAGCAGGAATAATTCCATTGAAATAAAAACATTTGAAATTTGAAATATAATATTTTACTTGGTACCAAATTATTCACTGAATACACACAGCATTAATATTTACAAAATAAATAAAAAAACTCTGTTGAAAATCTTCTGAGGGGTCTTATGAATATAAATTATTTTGAGGTCAATGAAGAGTGAAAAAGATCTATTATGACATCATATAAAACATTGTACAATATCTCATCTGCAGAGCCCAAGCTGTACATTAATGGCTATAAACAAACATTAAAAAGTAGATTTTTTTATCTTCATAATCTATGAATCCATGGATGCATGAAAACACAACAATATTTAAAGTCGTAGTTATATATTAATACTTTTATGCAATTATGATAAAGCTAAAAACACACCAACCCAACAAAAGTTCGACATTAAGCATTGATTACTACACATTTATTGGCCTTCTTTTTGCTAGTTAAGATAAACAAGATAGGTTGACAAGAAATATAAGAAGAAAAACCCTAACCTTTCAATACTGCTTCATAGATAACACCTGTGTAGTAATCCAGTCCTCGTGCCAAACTCAAGTCAAATAATATTTTATCTGTAAGTCCAAACAACTCGCAGTACTTAAGCAGCAGCTTGAGGGACTCCAGTCCCTCCATGGCAGCTTTGGACTTGGAGAATTTCTCGTCGGTAAGCAACTTTTCCACCAGTTCTGCCTTCCCACTCAGCCTGACATACTCCCCGATGCGATCTGTTGCTTCCGGTGACAGTCCCTTCTCATCAATCAGCTCCTTGCGAACATCGTCCCACGGAGACTGAAATCAAGCAAAAAATCATATATCAATAAAAGTATACTGAGATGCAATTATTTCAGATCCATTTTGAATTTCAAATAAGATATATTACCTAAATTATTTTATTTGACAAAACAGGGATATTTTCTTTATATTATTATGGGAAACGGGATAAGAAACTAAAATTTTATGCTATTAATATATTATGTTGAAGGGTTTATTCTAGAAGCTAGACTGTGGATTATAATCTTAGTATAGCAAAGCACTCGAAAGTCATGCAAGAGGTTGCTGGTTCGATTCCCGGCGAAGATTGGCATTGAATTTATATTAAGACTATATGACAGTAAATAAAAATATATAACTAGTTAAAATGTTTTTGAAAATTTGGGGCTGAAATATCGGCCCCATGGGAGTCAAAGGGTTAAAATCATAATTATGCAGTTTCACCAAGTAATGTCAGTCAATTTTAATATTAATAATATCTTTTAATATAAATAACAAATATCATTTAAAAATATGTTTTTAAGGCTTAAAAAGGGTACCTTATCAAGTTTGTCAATGGAAGAGCAAGCAGTTCTAAAGCTGTCTGATGATACTCCACAAGCTTCAAACATCCCGTCCAGTAATCTGCGGTGGTTGAGCTTTATCACAAAGGTTCCGATGTCTAAGGTTTCCAGGATTTCAGCGACGACTCGGACGCACTCAGCATCAGGAATCATGGGATCATAAGCACCGGCAATGTCAAAATCCTGAATAAAAAATATTTTTTATTATATTCTACACTGATTGTGCAAAAATACAGTAAATTATGTTTAAAAAGAAAAAATACTATCATCAATAAAGTGAAAATAACAAGTCAAGTTTTTTTTTGTTAACAAATAAAAAATAATTTTAAAAAAGTTAACCTCAAACAAGAAATGCAAAGAACAATGAAAATGTTAAATATTATTCAATACTGCCATAATTACAATTATTAATATATCTTCAAATATAATACATACACATTGATAGAACTCCCTGTACCTCCCTCTGGTCATGGCCGGGTTGTCTCTCCTGTAAACCTTGGCGATGTGATACCTCTTGATGGAGCTGACTTTATTCATGGCGAGGTATCGGGCCAGAGGAACAGTCAAGTCATATCTCAAAGACAGTATTTCTCCTCCTTGATCTTTGAGGTCGTAAATAAGCTTTGAATCCTCTCCATATTTGCCGGTCAACACTTCCTAGCATTAAAAACAACCAAATTTTAGAAAAGATAGGTGAAAAACAATCAATTATTATTTTTAAAAATTATTACCAAAAAATATTGGCGTTATTTTAATCGACAAGTAACTACTTCCAGTTAAGCTGAGAACCAATATATATCAGAATAACGTAATCTCAATATTCAAATTTAAGCTTTTATGAAACAATAAGTAACTTTTTAAAATAATTAACTACTTCCAGTTAAGCTGAGAACTAATATATATTAGGATAACATTATCTAAATATTCAAATTTAAGCTTTTACGAAACAATAGGTAACCTTTAAAATAATTTAATTGACAACATTTCAAAGTTAGTGCTAGTGAGAATACTGAATTGATAAAAATCAAATAATTATATTTGTTACTAAGCACTAAAATAATACATTGAATATGTAATATTGCACTTTGTTTAGTACTGCTAATGAAATACAACATAAAATAAATAGTTATTTTTTGGGTTTATAATATCAATAATAAAAAGCTCTCCGCAGACCAGTCATAATAATTTAAATTTAAAAAATATACATGATTTTTATAAACCATTAATTTTGCTTTTATTTTTCTTGGTTCATTTTGTAACTTTTTAAAAATAAATACAAAAAAAAATTGTTTTATAACTTTATTATATGCCTGGTCGATTGAGGTGCAAAACATTTGAGAAATAATAAATTACACTCTGATGTACCTTGAGTTCAAAGACTGGAGTGTCTATTGTTTCTGCTCCATGGCGTTTGAAGACGGATACTATCTTATCGAGGACTCTCATCCTCAGCGCCATCTGCTGAGGCGAGTAGTCCCTCGTCCCCTTAGGGGTCTTGAGGGTAAACTTCTGCGGAGCTGCATCTTCGCCACTCAGAGACGCTTTTAGTTCAAGCAACTTGGCAACCTCTTCTGCGATCTAAAAATACCAATAAGTTTTTGCTGAAGACATTACGTAATTTTATAACAATAGGCGTATTTGATTGATTGAACTGAGAAAACGATTTGCACAATTTTCATAATAGAAAGTTGGCTGCTCAGCAATAAATTGATTTTGTGATATTACTTGTTTTCAAATATGCAATCATTTGTGTTTGGAAGGATAATTTACAGAAAATTAATTACAATTATGCATTTATACAGCTGTTTTAGTAACATTAAAATGCACATAAAACATGACATAATTTTTTTAGTTTGTTTCAGGTAAATAACAAAATATTTAAAATGTATAACCTGTAGTTTACCCACGGAGGTTGACATGTGATTATATTTAATTAAATGTGGGAGTTTGATTGAGCGTAGCATTTTTACATTTCCCAATATACAACGCATCGGCACGATCAGCATATTCCGTTTTTAAATTGCGTAATTAATGGGTTTGCGTAGATTATAAATCAAAAATAAGATACAACTCCTCAGCACTGTCCTTCCCAATAATCACAGTTTGAACCGAGAAAGATCACAAAATATGACAATTAGAACTATTATAGTCAATATCATTAATGCTGAAGTCCAAATATGAGCTTTCATAAATTCAAAGTAAATATATGATGTCTAAATTTATACTAATCCAAAACTACTAAAAAAAAAATCGTTTTTAAAATACTACTTAGTGTTTTTATTTCAGTTTCCTATTCAAAAATGTAACAGATAACAAATAGTAATTGAAAAATTAGCAATTAAAATCTGGTAAATGTTTTGTAATGGCTCAAAAAATGTGAAAAACGACATATTTAATAGTTAACCAGAAAAGTGTTGCTTTAATAAAGGATAATATATTATATAAAAAAATACTAAGACACTCATAGAGATTGCTTTTATCAAAGAAAAAATATATTAGGTTGTTTACAACAACCTACATAATACATCATGAAATACGTTTGTATATATAATAAAAGTTCATATCTGGACTCCACTGTTGTCAGCTCACCTGCTGGTCTACTGATTTACTTCTAAAGACGCATTCAATTTCTTTAGGTAAAACACCAACGAATGGTACAAAATTTCGCTTCTCTTCCGCAGAAAAACTTTCAATGTGAGAATACCACCGGTAAATGTGTAGATAATCTTTTTTGAATTGTTTTTCCAACGTCTTTATTGACACGCAAACATCATAATCGAATTTCGTAGGAGCAGATCCGAACAGATAACTTTCATTGGAGAGATATCCATTGAGTATTTTAAACTGTTCGCTAGTTATATTGAAATTCAAAGCACAAGGCTTTGCCTAAAATAATTACAATTATTAGCAGTGCGAATATGATTAAATGTGACCATGGAGTTACATAGCGAAAGTACATCGCGGAAATTGGTATAAATAATGGACTGTTACTTTTACAACATGACGTTATTTCACCTTGAATTTTTTTCGGCGAGCATGCACTTTATATATCCTTAATCATTACTGAATGAAAAATTACTTTTAAACATACGTTAAAAATATATATATTTATACACTGCAATGTGAATGTGCAATATGCACAGTAATCAGTATGTTATCTGGGGTTTTCCTTATTGCATCAGTTTCTCTTTAAATAAAATAAAACGTACCTTTTCTTTAGATGCCTTTTCAGCTTTCAACTTTCTGACAACTTCTCCTTGAACTTTAATCTGTTCCTGGATTACTTCACGACTTTCTGTCATTTTTGGTGTTGATAGACATAAAATACACTTTCATTACCAAGTCACAACCGCAACACTCAACCATCTGACAAATAATGAAAGCATGGCGAGTGAGCAATACGACAATACAAAAATAAAATTCCCCGCGTCCTAATGTAAAAGAGAAAGGAATTTTGGGCCAATTATTTCGTCAGTGTGCAACATTATAATAATAACTATTTCACCAAATATGTATATACATACATACAACGTACAAAATTATTTGAATTATATATAAATATTTACTTTCATGTTAAGTAATGGAGGTAAGTTCCTTTGCTCTTAATATTTTATGTCAATATTTATGCATACCTGATATTACAAATATATAACAAGCAGTAATACTTGAGCCTTTGCGCCAACTTTTTTTGTCATTGTGACAATTTGATAGGCGCTTGTGCCATTTTTTTGTGTTCATTTATTTATCAACTCATCAAAATATCATTTGTTATGTTTATAAATATGAGAAATATTTACATAATTGAATAATTTTTAGTCCATATTTAAATGGTGAGAAGTGACTTTTGAAATTTGAATATAATAATGAGATTTATTTTTTTCTTATTGAGTAGGTTTTGTTATTCGCTGATTACTTTTCTATTTATGCTAAATTATATTATGAATATGGAAATTTCTGATACTATGGCTATATTATAGTAAATAAAACATGATATTTATCTTTTCAACTACGAGTACATATATAAATTATATTTATCAAAATACAAACTTACGTAAAATTTAAAATACTTGAAATTAACGAAAGTAGGTAAAAGGTTTACTTATAAGTCTTAGAAGTGAAACGTTACAAATTATAATAAATACCAGAAATAGTTTTTAGATTTTTCATAAAATATACTCCAATATGATGAATACTTGAAGATCAATAATAATAAAAAAAATAATACACACATACAAATCTACTTCAAATATTATATTTTTCGTCATTTTTCTCATGAAGATCGAACTAGCATACAAGCGTCAGCCATTTCATTTTCTTCGATATTCACGAGAGAAATGTCATAAAAGATGATATTTGATGCAGATTTGTATGTGCGTATCAATTTGTTTAAAATTCCAGGAACTAAAATTGTGATCCAACTTCGTAGATACAATAAGATTAAGTCACAAAAGAAGACGAAGAATGCATATCTAACGTCATTTACAAACTTCACAACTGGGTTGTGTTCTTTGTTTCATAAAACAATCAATTAAATTTGTATATTCGACATGGATGATGATTTACCAACAGAATTTGACATAATTGTCATTGGAACAGGTAATTCATCATAATATTTTCATATCATATGATGTAATTTCAAATTAGTTTATCAAACATGACAGAACATATTGCAAATGAAAATATGTTATTATTGGTTTAAAATTACTTTTTTAGGCATGACAGAGTCAATAGTAGCAGCAGCTGCTAGCAGAATAGGCAAACGAGTCTTACATCTGGATTCTAGTGATTATTATGGAGGAATGTGGGCGTCCTTTAACTTCGAAGGACTATTAAAACTTATAGCCGACTCGAAAACAGATAATAAATCATCTAAAGATTCTGTAAATTTCGATATATTCAATGTTGAAAATCAATGGTTCATTAAACAGTAGGTATTTTTATTATTTAATGCAGGCTCCAGTGTATTATTTTTAAAGTACACCTTTCATAAGTCTTTTTTTACGTGATGTTCTTGAATGGCACCATTAATTTTTTTATGCGATTTAATCGTTGTTACACGATATTAACCCAATTATTTTTCAACTTTTACATATAAATGCGTTTATAGAAGTGAAAATCGACAGGTATATACCTATATACCTGTATTATATCTATATCATTGGGAATTTCACCCGCTCTCCAAGACTGCTTACATTTTATGTTTGTTCCATAGAGACATTCCAATAGTGGTTGAGGAGCCATCACATGTAGCTGAACATAAAGATGCTGACATTCCAGGAGAGCCAACAGATATAATAAAATGTGTTGCTCAAGCTACTGAAGAAGATAAATCTGCTTTGGAGAATGATAAGGCCAATGAAAATAATACTTCTGCAACATCCCCAGATATAGCAGACAAATCAGGAAAAGATATCGTCTGGACTCAAGAGAAAGTTAAAAAGGAGTACCGTAAATTTAATATTGATTTGGCTCCAAAGGTATGCAAAAATTCACACAAAAAGTTGCAATTATTGATAAAAAAAACAGCCCAGATGTTTTTAAAAAATCTATTTTCATTAATAGCATAGATTGTATAGAATATTAATATCAATTCATAATTATATTTCTGAAAAAAAAATTCATCAATACTTCTGAATACACAGATAAATTAAGAAAATGAAATAATATATAATGATACCAGACGTCACGTTGGTGGCTTTGGCATCGAAACTCTGATCCTGAGGGAACGAAAAGCCATGAATACTCAATGTAATATTTGGAATGCAACTTTGGAACAAAATTCGAATTTCATGTTTTTTTTAGTCGTGTTCTGAACAAATCGTGTCAAACTTTAAAATAAAATATTCTTCCAGTTGCTTTTCGCTCGCGGAGAATTAGTGGAACTTCTTATATCTTCTAACATCGCCCGTTATGCAGAATTCCGGTGCGTGAACCGAGTTCTTACTTGGCTGGGTAACACTCTGGAGCCTGTTCCTTGCTCACGATCAGACGTATTTGCTACCAAACATGTTTCTGTAGTGGAAAAAAGAATGCTGATGAAATTATTGACATCTTTTGTTGATTATGATAAGAAGAAGCCAAATGAATTAGAAGGTATTTAAAAAAGTATATATTCTCATTTGTCACTTATTTCCTTTTTAGCTCTTGAATTAGTTGCCTGTAATTATTATCCTTAAAATATGATCGTAGATGTTACAAATAAGTTTCTGATAAATGTTTCAATTACTAAATAAAAAATTTCATTATCAACGTAACTTCATTTTTTTGGTTTTAGGACATGAAAATAAAACATTCTTGGAATATCTTAAAAGTAAAAAGATAACCGGGAATCTAATTCATTATGTGTTGTATGCGATTGCTGGTGGGACTGACTCAACATCTTGCATAGAAGGAGTTGAACGATGCAATAGATTTCTCACTAGCTTGGGTAGATATGGAAATACACCATTTTTATGGTCGATGTATGGCTGTGGTGAATTACCTCAATGCTTTTGCAGGTAATTAAGTTTAAATTATTCTGAAAATGCAAATATATGTATATTATGAACTTATATTGATTGTACAATTTTCTTTACACGAAACCATTATATTTATAGACTGTGTGCAGTTTTTGGTGGGGTTTACTGTCTGAAAAGATCCATAGATGATATAAAGGTGACTGAAAATGTGGAAGATGTCTCGAAATCTGTCATAATTAAGACCAAAGACAAACAACTAACATGTGAACATGTTGTCATTGGAATAGATAAATCTCCCAAAGAGTATCTTGCTGATGTTAAATTTACCAAAGGAATATCTAGAGCCATATTCTTTATAAATAAAAGCTTGCTTGAATTTGAAAAGGAGTCTCTCACTCTTCTTCAATTTCCACCATTGGATGGTAAAAGTGATCCCGTTACAATAATTGAGTTGGGGCCATCAACTTCTTCTTGTCCAAAAGGATTATGTAAGTATCCAAAAACAAAATTGATTTATCCGTATTATAATTCATTTTCAAAATAAAATATCTTTATAGAATGAGGATTATGTACACAATTATAGTATGCAATAATTAAGGTACAAAAGTTTACTTTATTTATGGCAGGAATTGTCACCAGGTTCATTTTGTATTGATTATTATTTGGTATTTAAATGTACTCTTAGATATTTTGCACATGACATGCTCTCAAAAGCAAACTGCTAAAGAAGATCTTCAGGAATATGCTGAAAAATTGATGACTTTTGATCAATGTGATTCAATAATATCAAACAATTTATCCATGGATCCAAAAAATGTTATTTCCAAAACAAAACCTCAGGTAATTTAATTTTAATAAAACGTGCTATAATATGATAGTTTTTATATTTAAACCGTCAGTTTCAAGTACAGACTTTCCCCAAAAGTTGGATCTTGGACTGGATGATGTACCACTGTTGTATCTCCCTTCAATTGAGTTCATAGAAATGACTACAAATCTCAATGAATGTATTTTTTAAAATTGTATATGGTGTGTACAACAATGTTGTTTTGTAAGTATGTGAGTGATGAATATTAGAGGTGTGATGGTTTGACTTTGTAAGGAATAACAAGGTTTAGGAGGCAAAGACACTGATGATGACACAAATTTATGGTTGTAAATGACAATTCCATTTAGCTAGGAAATGTATATGGAAGTGATATTTGGTTGTTGACTGCTGGACTATATATAATATTACCATTTATAAAAAAATGGTTGGAATTTTTTTTTTTATGTTAAACTGTACTCGGGAATGTAAACAATATTTTCTTTTGTATCTGGTGTTAAATTGTGTTGTAATTTATGTATTATTAATTATTATAGGTGTTATGGTGTATGTATTTCAATATGTTGGATACAAGCCACCAAGAAGTGTGCAAGTCATCATCACCAAGAGTTCATTTATGCTCGGGACCAGATCTGGATCTTGATTTTGATCAAGCTGTTAGACAGGTGAAAATTTTAATTTAACATCTAGCTGTAATTTGTATTTTTATAAGAGACTGAAACAATTATTTCATTTTAATTGCATATATATATTGCACCCAATACATTTTACAGAAGTGTAAGGGCATCATGTCAATAAGTCACCAAATGTATTTTTTATTTTTCATATTTTATTTATTTGAAATATTTTGTAGTATGCATTAGTTATTTTTCGCAAATCGAAAATATTATTTTTACAGGGTCGTGAAATCTTCTTAAAAATTTGTGAAAATTGTGAATTTCTACCACGAGCTCCTGATCCAGAAGAAATCGTGTTTGAAGGAAACGATACTGAAACTGGTCCGGTGTTCGATGCAAATGAAAATACAAAACCAGATTCAGAACATGATACTTTACCTAAAGAAAAACCCTCAATTGATGTTATCGGCGATGAAAATACATTAGAATATGTTTCGAATAATGTCAAAGAATTGGCAGATGAAAAAATAACAGAAGCACTAGAAGGACATCAAGTTGAAGAAACTAAAACTTGAAAATATATTATAGAAACTTTTTGCAAATAAATATATATATATAAGCTTATCATATCTCATACTATTTAATAATATATTTAATTAAACAAAAATTAAAAAGTGATATTTAAAAAAAAATCTGACCAAAATTCTAAGTATTTTTATCATCATTCACCTAAAATTTTGATTGAGTGACTCAACATATGAAAAGCATTGATGAAATTGATATTTATAAAGGTAACCAACTTAGAAAAATGTAGTAAATAATACATAATTAATAGATAATTTGTACTTTATGGTAAAATAATATTATATTTTATGCATTGATTGATCAAATTTTTTGCTAAAATTTTTATTTTTACTATTCTTTATATGGAAGGTCACTGTTTCTATTTTCTCTCATCAAACACATCACAGCTCGATGATGACCCCTGCAACATATGGTTGATATAAGGGAGAAAAAATGCAAAAATTTCGCATATGATTTTGGAGGCTTTTGGAGCTGATTTTGGATTTAGTAGCCTAGGTGAAATTTAAGGGTCAAGGCAGTCATCTGCTGAAATTTATATCCGTAATTTATTATGAAAATAATATACATTAAATTCGCATATAATTTCGAGTTTCTGTTATTTTATTGTTTTTTCACTATTTTTATTGTTGTTTATTAATATACATATTTTATTATATTTAATAATTACCGCACATGTTATTTTTCAGAAAATAAAATAATTTTCTGATGTTTATAAATCTGATAAATTCATTCATAAAGTAAAAGTTATTTTGATGTTAAAAAACTCCTGCATTAATGAATATGTTAAATACTCCCAATTCTCTATAACCTTGACGTTTTTTTATGTGATATTGCTTATTTTATGCGGTACCGATACTTTTTTTACGCGATTTACATACTCGTAGTTACTAGCAACTTATTTTTTACGTGCCACTTTCTGGAACCAATGTATTGCGTAAAAAAAAAGATGGGTTTGTAGAAAGAAAAAAAAGGGAAATTCATACCGTGGCGACAAAACATGTTGCCTAATAACTAGCATAATTTTTAAAATGAATATATTACATATTTTTAAATAATCAAATTTAGTCACATTGCTTTTATTGTTGATAAATAATTGTTACGTAAGCAAGACAAGGTCTCTTTAATATGTATATAAAATCTACTAGAAAGAAGGAAGAGTTGGGAGTTTTATGAGTAAATAAATCATAGATATGATAAGGTTGTTCCATGAAATAAAAACATCAAACACTTAAAAATGTTTATTATTTATCCCACACATTCAAAATTTTATTGTACATACTGGAAAACATACCTCTCAGTATAATGTAACAAAATGCAACTTTTAAAAATGGACATACAATCATTTTTTCATGTTACTATTTATTTACAAATCCATTGAAATTTCTATGTTTTATTTGATCAAAATGCAATACTTACTATTACAAGTACATTCATAAAATCTGAAGTACATAACTTTAGATAAAAAAAAGTCAGTCATCAACATTTAAAAAATTAAGCATCATACGTTACTTCAAGTAAAGTGTATAGTAATTATTATGATGCATTACATCAATTACTTCAGTGTAAATAGATTTTAGATTAAGAGCGGAAATTAAGAATGATATCTATTGAAAATATTAAACAAATATTGTAGTACAGCCATTTTATAACTTTAAATAATATTAACAGTAATATTTTATCATATATAAGTTGTATCAATACGAATCAACTTAATTTGTGATTTTTGTATGACAGATATTGAACATATACATTTATATATATATAGTTTACATAGATATATTAGATATAAATATAGATATTGAGATATTGACATAAAATATATCTAACGGTTTCATATTGATAACACGATTTTTTATTAGTGCGCATAAAAAAACAAAATATTGCTGTTAATTTTTTAAGCTTCACTAGAAGTTAGAAAATTACAAACAAAACAAGCTAATGCTTAATATTGCCTACTCTTAAAGCTATTGTTAAAATTATATTTTAAATAAAAAATGTAAACAGCAATAATTGATTTACAAAATTAAATTGATGAATCGAAGAATATCTGCTGAGACAAAAGGCAAAAATAAAATAAATCCAGACTAAAAGATAAACTCTGCTGTTTTATTTCGTAGTCTTAAAAAAATTACATGAAATACCATATATGATTAAATTATTAATATTTCAAAAATTTGGTTAACTGTAATTTAAAAAATATGTATTTTTTAAAAGAATTGAGTGTTTAAAATGGAAAAAAAATAATGTATATGTTTGTAGTGCTATTTGGATAAATAAAAATACTTGGTGGTGACATCTCAAACATAAGATTTTAAACCATAACATGGTATGTTATGGTAAACTTTAATGCAATTTAATACATATTATTTTTTCATTGCTTAAACCTCTGTTTAAAAAAAACAAATATTTTAAGAGAATAGAAACCATGAAAAAATAATAAGAAATAAATATATTTGGCAATATAATGCATTAAAGATTAGTTACGTTGTTGACTAGTGGTGTGTAAAACAATCTGCTTGTGATACATTGCGAGTACCGTCTCTTCACTCCTTGCGAGGCTTTCTCTTGCGGGGCATGTCTCCGCCTTCATCGGCACGAGGATGAACGTGCTCTCCGCTGCCTCCATCAACATCAGCAGCAGATTCGTTTAATTCCTGAAATATAATAAATTCCTATGTATTCCTAACAAACATAAATTGCATCCTTCAAGTCATATATAATCATTTTGAAATCAAATTTAACAAGTGAAAAGCAAAGAGTAGAATAAAATATTACCTTGGTATCATCTGCGAGAGGTTCTTCAAGGCCCTGCTTGGTGCTGGGTTGGGAGTCATCATCTTCATCTTGGGATACTTCATCATTTTCTAGGACATCTTCACCATCTTGTTCATCGTTAGGTTGATCTTCAGTCTCTGCATCAGTCTTTTTAGATTCTGCTACCCTTTCCAATTCCTCTTTCTCCTTCAAAATAGAAACAGTATTTAAGTGAAGTTTTTATTCATTCCATAATATTTATTATGAATATTATTCAATATCAACATAAAAAGTTCAATTGATACCACAATATAGTCAACTCTCCTACAACATACTAGTTAGATCGATTTATTAACCCGATGGTCCCGAGATCTGGACGTTTTAATCTTAAGAGTCGGTTCAACCACAAATAACTATATAGAAGGGGGCCGTTATACGAAAAATCATATCATAATCAAAATATTGAAAAATTTCTGTTACAAATAAGAAAAAGTATGCATTATAGGAGGGTTTACTGTATTAACAAACTAAAACATCGATTTCAAATAACAATTTCTATGAAAACCGCACGAATTAATAAATATATGGAATGTATGTAATCAAAGTATGGAAATCATACAAATTGGAGGATATGCTACAGTATATTGATAAGTGTGTTGTATATAAAAGAAAAACACAAGAATAACCAGTATTTTGTGTTAGTTGTTCAACTGGGGTGCTACACATTATTACAGGAAATAAACAGATAATTTAGAAAAACAGGTAATTATGTAATCAATTAGAAATGGAGTTTCGTATTAAAAAATAAAACTAAATTGCATAAATGGAGGACTGCGTAATTAGTATTTATGTGGAGTATTATTATAGAATACAAGTAAATAATAATGATGTTGTGTGTATGATGCAATATGAAATGAAAATATTATCATCTGATATATTTATTTATTTAATAAATTTTAAAGAAAACAATATTAATTTACAGGTCACACATTACTAAACTATATTAAATTGGGGAGACTAGAAATAATCTCACCATAGTGATTCCTAATAGCACATAATTCTGGACCACTACTAGGATGGTTTATATATTTATATAAACATACCTTTATTCATCAATTTTTAAATATTTGAACTAAATTTCAAGGACTATAGAAATATGGCCGTCGATAACTTTGCAGTTTCTAAAAATCAAGATTTTTAGAAAAATGGCATACATTAATTGCCAAATTATTGACAAAAAAAACTAATGATAAAATTCACAATTGTTTCGGTTATTTAATGTTTTGGAGGAAAAATAAGTATATTTTCTATTAAAATCAGCAATTTCATAAAAACTATCCTTCATCATAGTGAAATATATAAGAAATCACAAAGCATTGGACTTGGCCTAACTTTGGACTACACAGGGGTTGGACAGTGGAGTCCTGATACGAATTAGAAAAAAAGGATAGTTCATTAAGAAAAATAAGATTTTTTAGAATTATCTGATTTTTATATAAAACAAGAAATATTTAAGTGGATATTTATGTGTAAGCAAATTACCTGCGAAGTCACACAGCACATGAAGATGATAAGACCAGTCAGCATAGCAACCACCAGGACGTACACTCCCCAGAGCCAGGGGTATGTATCTGTGGTCTTGACTATCCAGCCCCAAACACTATCCTACAGTACAAAAACTCTAGCAATAGTAAACATTATAAGGGATATTTATCTACTCAACTCGCTACACAATACTGGCATTTATAAGTTAATATGACAGTGCATATAGCACTGCATACTCATGGGAGATACTTTTATACGCAACTGATGGAAGTGCTAATACAGGTAATGATATAAGTATATTTGCGCAAATGTTACGAGGGTTAAATAGTATTTATTGTTCTACTGTTTTAACCTCTCTGACTCGTTTGCGTAGGTACCAGACGTATATAATAACGGGTATAGAACAGTATACAAAGTAAACAGCCCACCAGCCAGGTTTGTAGTTAAGGGCTTTCATAATTCTACCCCAAAGTGTCACCTATTTATAACAAATAAATAATTATCAACAATGTTTTTATGCTAAAATTACAGAATATTCAAATATCCATGTTAGACATTAAAAGTCTTTATTTAGAGAAAAAGAATCATGTTATAACTAAAAACAAAGATAAATGAAATGTGTTTATAGAGTCATACCGAGTCTCTGTCAAGTTTGCTGACTTTGAGATTGAATGTTTGCTGAGCCCACAGTAAAGCTGCATCTTCATCATCGGTGATCACAATATTGTCGAACAACAGCGCTGGTGACATTGACCAAAGTTCAATTCCAACTGCAGCCTAGAAAATTAGCAAATATTATGACATGTGATCAAAGAAAGTGCAATATAAATCAATCATTAATTATAAAGTAGTATAAATGAGAAAACAATTTTATTTTTATTATTGTAGATAGAACAGTATTGTTATTCAACACCAATTTTACAAAATATTTGAGTATAAGAGAGTTTGCAGAAATTACACACTGTTATGTTACAACAGTCAACCTTTATAGATAGATATTTACAAATAATTGGAATAGACAATAAATAAAATATTTTATCTTTCTTTTAAAAATAATGTATATAATTATTTATAATTATAAATGAAATATTGATATATTAAAAAAAAAATAGTTAAAAAGAAACATACAATAGTAGTCATCTTGAATGGATTGTCATCCCTGAAGAAGTGAGGATTCGGTATTTTCTTAGGGGCCCACTTTCCTTGATACTGGGGATTTGGTATAAGCGGAGCCCTCCATACGCCCTAAAATTAGTTTTTTGTTACATAAAAAATGCTTCCACACTTCACAAAATAAAATAAGAAGTTTTCAAATATCACTAAGTTAACAAAATCAATAGTTTATACAAATTGAGGTTAACATGTGTTAGACCAGTTCATGAAGAGATTTTATGTAAAGGAATACAAAGAATGAAGTGGGATTGTACAACATGGAGGAAAAAACAAACCAATCACTTAAAATGAATTATAATTTTACCACAAGAAAATAATGCATTCCAGATTGAGATGTGTTTTGTCATCAGCAACTAACAGCATTCCCACTTTCATACACCTGGTTGGTCCATCAACATATAAATTATAATTGAAAAAGAAGAACCATCGTGACAGCGATAATATAAGTATAGTACAAGTATATTTGTAATGTTATATGTATTGTTTGTATACCTTGTAATCAGGATTCGTAACGAGGGGAGCACTCCACCTTCCACACCCAGGAGCTTTAGCGCATAGTGGATTTTCAACTAGCGGTGCTTCCCACTCTCCATCCATTTCTACATCCCAATCATCAGGTTTTTCACCAGCGGGATCTGTTTAATTAAATTTTTTAATGATAAAACAATATAGGATTAAAATAGAGATAATGTGATATCAATCTACAAATAATTGTAAAACATCCTTATTCCAGCTCTACAAGTTCCAAATGCTGGGTAACAATAAAGAAACATACTGAGATGGGCAGATAAAAAGGCAAAAACCCAAAGTATGCCTATAGAAAATAACTACATTGTCTAGCAATGTGAACTTAAGAAGTGTTTATTGTCTGTTTATTTTTATTTACCTGGAATCATTTCAGATTCATCATCCAACCAACCATCAGGTTTCACAGCCTGCGGGTCGGGAAGTTGAGGTGGAGCACTTTCATCCCAATCTTCAGGTTTGGAAGCAGTAGGATCAGCAATCTACAATGAGCAGTAATATATTACATTTAAAAATTACCACGTTATATTTTATTTGCTTCTGACAATGTTCTTCATGTAATTTAATATTGTGGCAAAGTAAATAGAATAAATAATCTGGATGGACTCTAAAAATGGTGACATTGTAAATGGGATATATGAATTATTTTTAAACACACCCTTTCCCTGTCATCCCAATCTGACGGTTTTGAATCATTGGGATCATCCACTTCTTCGGGCGGATTAACTGAGGGAGTGAAATCTTCTAACAGTGATCCAGAATTGATTTCCTTGTGATCCAAAAGGACAGAGAAAGTATTGTCCGGCTTTATGATGAGAGTGTAAAGATGGGGTCTCTTGTCTTTGAAGGGTTCTTCCAGACGATCACTACGGGACAAAAATGTATGAATCAATAAATTGAAAAATAATAAATAATCAAATTAACTACTTTATAGCCATGTGTACACACATTCAAGCAATAATGAGATATTAGGAATGTAAAGATACTGACTTGGATTTCTTGCAATGTTTCTCTTCCCAAGTGCCATTTTTAGGATTCTTGTGTCTGAATATGAAATGGAGTTTGTGATCGTTGCCGCATTTGTCCGGGCCGAACATAATGGTGTAAGGAGTTCTGTCTTGGAACTGTTTGAGATCGGAGGTTTCTTTGCCAGAAGACAACAGTTTGATATATGAACCTCCACATTCTTGGCCTTCCTAAAATATCACATAAATATAATATATCGCCATATATATGATCTGCTAAAACATATTGCTTTATTTAAATAAAGTTATTTGGATGAGCTTTGTTTTCCAAACATTATCTCAGAAAACAATTATTTTACAGCGATTACTTAGGTTTTTATCATTGGATTATATTTGCACAAACCTGCATGGTAACTTCATATTGGACTATAAACGGTTTATCCGTGAACACAAAAGGTCTGTTAAGGCGAGCAGCTATAGCGGCATGTTTCACTTTTGATTTTAGCACCAATCCCAAATCTCCTTTCAAAATAGGCCTTTGAGGTTGTTCAACCTGTAAATAAATAATTTATAGTCTTCTTCTTTAGCCTCGCCATTTCCCATCATCTGGGGTCGGCGCTCCTTGTGAACATTCGCCATGTCTGCTTGTCCTGCGGTGCATTATCGGTCAAGCCCAGAGTTTTCAGATCCTTATCTACAGTTGCAGTCCAAGTTGGCTGTGGTCTTCAAGGTCTTTTTCTCAGCGTGGGGTATGTTGAGGGCTTTCGTATAGTAAATAATTTGAAGTATTTCATCTATTTCATAAAATTATGTTAACAAATATAGTTCAGAAAATTATTACCTGCCATTCTCCATCGTACTTGGCTATTTGTTCATCAGCGCCATCTTTCTTTGCTTGTGATAAAACCCATTTTACTTTAAACTTATCTGGGTCATCAAAATGTTCAGCAAAATAAAATTTAGACGGGCTCGCCGTAGGACTTATGTAATCTATGGCTTCAGAGTCGGAGTTGTCTAATTCCTAAATTGAATTAAATAATTGATTAGTACTTCAAGCTGTTTTTACAACTGATAAGACACTTGTCAGATAAAACATTTTCTATGAATATTGGACATGAACACAATTTTAGTATTAAAATAAATTGTTTTGTATGAACTGGTTCAATAATTTTTATACATACTTGAATAATATACATCCAAAATAAATTAATATGAATAACAAATACTAAATAATGCTGATGTCTTACTTCGGAAACTATTCCATCATCAAAATCGTCATCTTCATCTTGGGCGATGACAACATGGCTATCAAACACCGTCCATAAGAAGAGGCCGTAAATACCCAACAACAAAAGGTAGTTGGAATTCATCTGAAAGAGAAATATGTTAATATTTAGAATGCAAGAAAAATGCTGACATATTATTGTTAAATATAAATAAACTATGTAGGTATTACAATAAAAAGTAAACAACTTTTTAAAAATACAATATTTAAGTCATCAATGAAAATACTACTTGTATAATGAATATAGATGTTGCAGGTATTATGGATATTTTGTATATTACGCAAATGAATGCTGTAGAGCACCAACAGATTTATAGTCATCAAGTGAGCTTTATGCCATTCATTTAGAACAGCACATTATCACATGTGTATGTGCGAAAACAATGTGTGGTGGTTAATGTGAGGGTTGAGGAATTTAGAAGTATATATTTGTGTCACAAAGAAAGTCAGATTGCATGAGAGGTAAAACAAATACTTGTTAAACATTTGTTAAGTTATTATTCATAGAAATTCAATTGAAATAGGTATTGTTGATCAATACTGAAAATATGATTGACATGTGATCAGTGCAGAAAACTTACGTACATATAGACTTTTGACAACCAACAAATAAATTATTTGACAAAGTATTGTAAATGTTTTGTTCTTTTTTCTTCACACAAATGCACATGACACTCCATTCAAGAGAATAATTACAAATGGGCTTGTAAAATAAATTTGTTTACAAAACATGCGTTTATTCATAACATAAGAAATAAATGTTTTGACAGATTAGTGGTAAATAATTTTCCTGGAAAGCTGTAATTCAATAAAGTTTGAAGCATTATCAAAAGCTTAAAACAAAATAAATTGAAATTAAACAAATATTTGTTTCTTTATTAAGCGTTTTTTTGTGTTCCTTGAAGTAAAGGAAAGCTTTTGTTAGTGAATCAATGAATGAATTAAATTTGGTAAGTAAACAGAAGACACTAAAAATTATGTATAGCAAACAAATGTTTTAACACATTCTAAGCGTAAAAAAGCAGACAATCTTCAGAAGTAACTATGTGTTTTAAAGACAAATATTTTGTTACACAAATATAAAAATCATTTGTTGTAACCTTAGGGACACCAACATTATTAAATAATATTTTTTTAATAGATAACATTCACTTAGTTTATTGAATTTATGTAATAATCTGATAAGAACAATTTTAAAATATAAACATTTTCAAGTAGGTTAAAAAGGAAGTTACTTTTTTTATGGAATATAGGTTTCGTTTTATCAATAAAAAGCAAAGAACAGTGAGTATTCACGCTTTACCACGGCAGTTCTCGGGATTAAAAATGATGAAACAAGAAATAATTTAAAAGCGATGTACATTTACATACTTCCTGCCCAATGTACCTAGGCCATAATTGAATTAGGGTTCTGAAACTAATCACACCGGCAAAGCGCATGTGAAACGGTAATACGCAGATATCATGACAAGGCAAATAAAAAACGATAAAACTCACATTACGCCCGCACTAAACGGTATGTCAGATCTAACAAATGTTTTATTAAGAAAAAAAAAGGAAAATTAAAAAAAATAAAGGTGCCGTAAATGATGAAGTGGTGCCATTTTATACTGAAAAAATATTGAAAACTACCACATCGGTTCTGAAACACGTTTAATTAAACGATCTACACGTTTTTGTGATGTATTGAAATATATTTTTAGGAAAATCTCGTCATACCTCCACTCCCGTACAAACTTCCCAAGGCTTCCCAAAATTTTCTAAGCGATCAAAAATTTCCTCCAATCATCAACAAACAGTTGTCACAAGCGGTGTTGCCACGCACATACGCTTATTTCGTATGGTCATTTCAGCATGCTCGACAAAAGATGGTAGGTACACGAATAAAATATTAAGGAATATAAATTATAAATACAAATAAAAATAGAGAAAGTATCAATATATGTAAAACTATATTATCTTTTCAAATAAAAGTTTCTTTTGTACTTCAGTAGTTAATCTTTTTTTTTTGATTATTAATAAATATTAATTAATTTTTTAATTTTATTAGAATATTATTTTATTATTTCAATATTCTAATCTACTTTTATAGATCATTGACTATATTACAATATTATTATTACTTAAATATACATATACTAAACATAAAATTCTTTTTTTCAACATTAAACACAAAAATAACGGCAGAAGCGGGATGCGAACCGTGGACCTTGACCTTGCCGTTATTTTTTCAACCAGACAAATAAATATTGTAAAGGCTTAGGCAAACATATTTTCAACCGACAAAATAAAAAATGATAAAGTATTTTCGTCAATAAAATGAATAGTTTCCATTTTTATATGTTATAAAACGCATTATTTTATTTAAATCACTCCGAGAAATAAAGCCGAAATTGAAGGCATTCAAAAGAAATCGTAAATTCAACAAATAAAATGTTACAAAGGTAAGTCAAGATTTTTTTACGTTCTGTTGCCAATTTTAAAAAGCTCTAAAGGAATAAAAATATAAAACTCTAATAAATTAAATATATTATAAATATTTTAAAGTGACACTTAAAACTTTAATGACAGTAATGAACTTTTTTAGGGGGGAGGCTACCAATGAGCGCAATCTTTTTCTAGAGCGTAGCGCTGTCGATTAGCTTATCGTTCACGTTGGATCTGAGGTTGGATGCCTGCTCAACGCACATCCAATGGGCTGGTTTTTATTTATTTATTACTTACAAGATTATTTTTTAAATTCTTTTGAATTGTTTAATAATAACTTTAATAACCCTTGTAATCGTGTGATTGAGCTCTAAACTGTATATACGCCTTTTAACCCTTTCATTATGGCTCGGTTTGAATACAAATTATACTGTCAATTATAAAACTAATATTTGAAGCATAAATGTATCTGATATATTTTCAAATATCACATTAGTTTTTGTATCTTTTAGCTATCAGATGATGCATAAAAAACTATTCTAAGAAAGTAGCAAAACAACATATCACGTTAACCCATGTCGACGGTCGGGAAATCTTATGACGGTATATGCCGACAACCGATGCGAAAGTTAAAGACGTTAACCGATATGTTTTTAAAAATATTATTAGAATATAATACAAGAACTAATATAATAAGTTTAATTTTATTTATCTGTGTACATATTTATTTATAAAAAATCTTATTATGGAATACAAAATAAGGTCCATTGTGCGAATCCATGAACCTAATACATATAAGTTCCATGTCTTCATACATATTTTCCGAACAGACCATTGTGTTGCCTTCACAGTTTATCTGTTTGATCCGTCAAACTTATTGTCAAACTTTCAATTATTTCAAGTCACGAGTGGCTTTCATATCCTTATTCTAAGAATATAAAAATGGACAGTAAAGGATTTCATGTAAATGTTATCACTCTTAATTGCTGGTAAAACATATTGTTCAACAATTATGCTACTACCTTTATCCTTACAATATTTTTGTTTTTGCAAGTTCCCGTTGAAGTAAATATTATGAATCTAAAATTGATGACATTGTATTTTTTTATAGGGGTATTCCATACATATCGAAAGATCGAGTTCAGCGAATGCCTCATATTGCTTTATATTTATCTCAAGGATACCATGATATTGTGTGTTTACAAGAAGTTTGGGATGAAGGTGACTTTTTCCTTATAAGGGACAAGGTCTTGGATGTGCTGCCACATTCCTATTATTTCTACAGGTATTTCTACTTTATTTTATGTTATTATTCTGATTAATAAATTTTGACTTGAATATAATTTCAAACATGAAGGAATAATTACATGTTATTAGCACAATATATAATAGAATAAATGATTCAAATTAGAGTTTGGAAAATTTAAGAGTTAGTCAATATATATTTTTCATTATATTATACCTTTAAAGAAATTTATACTTCTTACAATTGCTAAAATATTATAATGAAGCCTTCAGAATAAAGTTTCATTTTATTTACAAATATTGATGGTTGGAGAAATGTAATTTTGTAATTGTAATTATTCCCTCCCCTATACTACGGACATTTTAGGAAGATATGCATGACACTTTTATTGCCCTGTGCTGAAAATCGTCCTATATAATGTTGTAATAAAGCTCACTATATAAGTATATTAATTTTATCAACATTAAAAAAGTCTCCTTTCTTATAAATAGCTAGTAATTTTGGTAAACATATCACAATAAAAACCGAATAATAAAAATTACACACAAATTGTTACAAATTAACAAAAATACGGCAATTTGTAATTTTTTTACTGAAGCATGTCAAAGGCCAAATCATAATGCTCTGTAACCCAGTGTTAAACTATAAATAATCGTCAGGTAAAATACATGTTCTTGGAGAAGCTTTGGGTGCACAGATTACATAGTGGGAGAAATCTGCACCAAATATATGCTACAGCTAGTAAAGATTAAAAACCAGATGGAAGTGCTTACTTAAATTGTATTTAAATTATTTTTTAGCGGAGTTAAAGGCTCGGGGGTTTGTATTTTATCCCGTTGGCCTATTGAAGAAGTTTTCTTTCATGCATGGCCATTGAATGGATATGTTCATATGATCCACCATGGAGACTGGTTCGGTGGAAAAGGAGTGGGGTTATGTAAAATCAAATATAATGACCTAAATATCAATGTCTACTCTGCTCATGTAAGTTAATGT
Source organism: Glossosoma conforme (assembly GCA_022606575.1). Taxonomy (NCBI): domain Eukaryota; kingdom Metazoa; phylum Arthropoda; class Insecta; order Trichoptera; family Glossosomatidae; genus Glossosoma; species Glossosoma conforme. The sequence continues at coordinate 1,759,643 of JAGTXR010000133.1, forward strand.
AATATGTTTTTTTAATGGTAGGCAATTGCTAGGCTTTGCTACTCACTTTTTGTATGGCTGTTTTTTTTTTCAAAAATTGAGCAATTAGCCTTTTATGTTGATTTATTTATAATTATATCTTCAAATGTTTTATTTAAATATGAAAGCAGAAATTTTTCAAATTTTTTAGTAACAGCGTTTTCATTAAAGGTCGACTTTTATATTTGTAATTGAAGTATAATAAGCCAACTAAATTCTCAAATTATTTTTAGTTGCATGCAGAATATAGCACCGAAGACATTTATTTAGCTCATAGAGTTTTACAAGCATTTAATACTGCTGAATTCATAAAGATGACCTCAACCAGTGCAGACCTTGTTATATTAGCAGGGGATTTAAATACTCAACCACAAGATCTAGCGTACAGGTATTTAGTTGTCAATTATATTATGATTTATAGTAATTATTTAATATTTAAGAGCTATCAAAGGATGTCCACACTAGCAATATAAATTACATATTTTATATATAAAATATAACCAAAGTGCGATTATTACAATGCATTATTATAAGAAAGATACACCTTTACACGGGCTTACACTTATGTTTCCTTTTTCTACGTATAAACTGCAGTGTTCGCATAGACACTTTTGTATTATTATACTTGAGACATTTTTATTTAACACCCAATTTGAAATGTTCGTTTGTTTACATCTATATAAGTATTGTGCAATATTTGTTGATTTTAGAATTATTTGTGAAACTGGAAAACTTATGGATTCATATCTTTCCAATAAATCATCAAACTCAACTGGTACAAGCAAAGCAGCGATTGTTGGAACAAATGAACGAGCAGGAAACAGCTACACAGACATTGTTAAAGGTGTAAGGCAACCCGATGGACAGCGAATAGATTATATCCTGTACCACGCCGGTGATAATTACGATGTAAGTTAAATAATTGCATTAAAAATTTCATTTCAACAAGTCTCAATATTTTTATCTAGTACGGTAGTACCTCGACATACGAGTTTAATTCGTTCCGAAACCTTGCTCGTATTTCAAATTACTCGTATTTCAAAGCATATTTCCCCATTGAAATTAATATCGAGCACAACTTATCAAAACATGCTTGACAGCGAGAGCACACTGATAACTGATTCTCTGATCATGGCCGGGGGGATTCACGTGAAAAGCGTGATGCGCGGTTCGTGTGCAACCGGCCGACCCGCTAAGCCGATTGCTCGTATCTCCAATTTTGCTTGTATTTCAAAGCAAATCGCTCGCTCGACGGCTCATATCTCAAAAAAACTTGTATGTTGGGGCACTTGTATGTCAAGTTATCACTGCATAGGTATATAAATTATTTTTAGTTAGTATTATTGACTGAATATTTATCTTTATTTCAGGCTGAGGTTTTAGATTACAGAAATCCACTCCCTGATCGGGTTCCCGGTAATCCATTCTCATATTCAGATCACGACGCCGTTTCTGCTCATCTATTGGTAAATAAATTGTCAGTACCTGAAGGGAATTGGCAGCCATCTCCTCATTATGAGAAGACGTTAGGAGATGCAATATCAGTATGTAACGATGCTTTGTCAACACTACGATACTCGGGACGTAAATATTTGACATACGCATTGAGTATTTTTCTACTTCTTCTTAGCACTGTTGGAATGGCAGAAAGGACATATTTAGATATACCGAGACTTCTTTTGGTGGCTGTATTATTTTACTTTTTGTTTATGGGGACATTGTGGAATTGTATGGAATGGAATGGTATTTTCTCTGGTCAGAAAGCTATGGAAATTATACATATGAATTTGCAAAGAAAAAAAAAGCAGAATGATAATTGACCTTCAAATTAAAAAAAAAAAATTGGTCACATTCATAGATGGATATTGTATAAACATGTGATCTGCAAGGTAAAGTTCAAGACTTTATTATGCCCTAGGGTTGCTGCCCAGAAATTACTTTTTTTATTATTAGTTTGAATAAATACGCTTCATATGCATCCATCATGTTAATAATTAGAAATATACCTAAAGATGCAGATAGTTTTTTTATAATTGTAGTTCATAATATTTTCAGTATTAAGAAACTTCACACAGTGACAATAATTAAATTCAGTTTCATTCCTAAAATAATTGTTTTTAATTATATGTGATGCAGCAAAAATGCATTTAAAAGATCAATTAGTACTTTTATATTTTTTTATTAATCATCATTTTTTATATAAAATGTAGCCAAGTAAGTATAAATATAATATATTAACTAATATGTAATAATATTCAATTGCATATAATAATTACTAAAGATTGATTTGCTGTCACTTTTTAATAGCAAATAAATACTTACATACGTAAACAATATGATTGTATCTTTTAATCTGAGTCAAATACGATTCATTATACAAAAATAATGTAATATTAAAATGCAATAAATAACTATGTTAAAATTTTCCTTATTGTTCACTTAAGTTAAGTTATCCTGTAGGACATGGTCCAGGCCACAAGCATCGGGCCAGTCACCACATTCCTTAAACCTAAACAAATGTCCAAATACAACACCTCAGACATAGCTATGTATTTCTCATACACAAAGCGCTAGTCATAATAAAAATTAATTGAGAATCATACATATAATGAAATTTTGGGATGCAGAGATGATGACTTGTCAAGGATTATGGTGGCAGACACTGACGTAATTTGTGGTGACCATATTCCCTTGCTATGGATAAGATATAAAAAGAGAAAGTTATACGTACTGTCGTTTTAAAGAAGATCAATTCTATTAAGCTGACACACTCCAAAAATGAAAAGAAGTGCATTAAATAGTTGAATTCACAGCTGTCAAATTATAGGTAATTAAAATACTCCTACATTACACACTCATTGCTTTTCTGTATTTTCACAACTATGTAAAACCGATTTTTTTATAAAATAAAAGTAAATAATAAAAAAATATTTTGAAAAGAGTCATGAAAAAGAAAAATGCAATAACTAAAAGTCTTCGGGAAAAAGAGAGAAGAATAAATATTTCACTTATAATGTACAATCAAAGTGTAACATATGGTGGACGTCATATCACTCTCAGCAAGTTTACGATCAAAGAAATAATTTATATACTAAATGAGTATCAATATTTTAAACTAAAAAATAAATAAACCTACCTAGCCAAATGATGTGCTACTCCTGCATTTTATATCGGCCAAGCAACACACATATAACACACCAAGGTTTAAGTTAGGTATGTTGGTGTATGTACATATAACCTGGCTTGCATTAAATGAAGACACCATTTTTTTTTATCTTGGAGATAAAACTAAAATAAATGTTTTTATCACATATACTGCTTTGATAGAAGCTGTTTTAGCAACTTTTGCTGGAATTTCCAAATGCATCATCGGATGTTTTTCCAGTATTACCAGTTGAACCATAAGTACTTCTTATAAAGACATCTGTACTGTTGGGAGTGACAGCATCCTCTGTATATGTTGGGCTATTGATAGACGTACTGGCGCTGGATGGGCCCACGTCTCCAACAAGTCTTGAGCTCTCATCATCACCCCGTGCCAAGTGATACATCGACTTTCCTCTGATACGTCTGCTTAATGAACTACCTATTAAAACAAAATAATATTTGGTTTAAATAAAATATGACAACACCTACCGATATGTACCTGTATACACAGATAGCAATACAAATTAAAAACCACATAACAGATATATATATATATATATATATATATATACACATCATATTGACTGGTAAATTTAATATTATAATGTAGAATTTCTATAAAAAAATATTTAAAAACATGATTTTTCATTTTTGTCAAGCCATAAAAAACACTATATGGATTTGTTTAAACTTACCAACTACTCCTAGATGTTCGGAAATGTCATGATGGACATCTGAGAAATCAAGCATTGATAAAAATGCACCATAAAATGATGGAGTGTTGTTTCCTGACACTACGTATGGTTTGTAGGAAAAACTGTAGTGGTGAGCTATGGCAGCCAAAAACATCTCTATGCAGATAAGAAAATCCTAAAAAAGATATCATTTGAAAACTATTATGGCTAAGAGTTTCAGCTTTAACCTTTACTTAATAATACGGTGACAGTGATATCCCTGACTATAAAAATGTCTTATCATAGTTGATTAATAAAAATTGGTGGTTAAGTTAGAATTAGTCCTGAAAACATCACAGAGAGTTACTTAACATAATAATGAAATATGCGTGAATACCAAGCTGTAGTCTGATGAAATTGGCATATGAATACTCCACATGTACCAATCACACATTTTTATTTATGGTAAGCGTCAAAGAATCTAAAAATGAGATTTCTGCTCTGTCCATCTGTCGATATTCTACTCTATGTATTTACATGACAAAAACAACTGTAATATCATTATCTGGAACTAACCTGTAATTTCGATGAGATGGTATTGATGGTATCTTGATCGTCGGTATCAAATATAGATGAGATTACTTTGTAGTAAACTAGAACATTGATTATGAATCCTTGGCTGTTGATAAGAAGATATAAATTAGAATGCGATAAAAATGATGGGAATCAAAATAATATTATAAGGAAAATTATACATACAAGAATGAAAAGAAGACCACAGCTTTAATGCAAAGAAATTTAGGAAGTGGCTGCATTGGCTTCAGCTCTGTTTGGTTTGCAACATAAAAAAGAACCAAACAATACATGGCAACAAACTGTGACACATTATTCATTGCCACCATGTACGGAAAACCAACGTTTCCTTTGAACACTCCTTCACCGTAAACCCCGCACAACTCGAGTATCACAGACAATATTGTAGTGACCGGTCTCACCACAGTGTACTGTAGGATGCCATGCTTGCACATGTGGACAAACTCTCTAAAATAAGAAATACGTTATTTTCAAAATATATCCAGTATTAAAAAACGACAAAAAATATTCAAGTCTTTTTAACCACTTTAAATTCAAAATTGTATGTTATTTCAAGCTTATGGGTAAATATTTAGAATACTGAAAATACAGTTTTTAATGAAATCTTAAATGGACATTTAATAATCTAAATTAAAGTCGTCCTTTATCATGACATGCAATACTTTATTCTTGCACATAAATACTTTTTTTTCTTGCACACAAAGAAAACTAGATCCCTTTACTATTTTCAAAAGTATGTAATTTATAATATTGTGATTTTAATCAATTGGACAAACATCTTTTGAAGCTATTGCCATATTATAACCAACTTAACTTACGAGGTTAATGATTGAACATATCCTAAATTAATGTCAAGAAACACCAGCAGGTATACGTACAACTTTAAAAGATAAACCAATTTCGGAAGACTTTTATTACATAAAAATCTAATATGGCAATACAATTAAAGGGCTACTTAAGCAAGCGATACAAAATGAAAGATTGCTCAACTTCCGAAGAGTCAGAGCTTTTTAAACAATCATCTCGATGGCTCATTCTAGTAGAAAAGTAAGTAGTATGCTATAAAAATTTACCTGCCCATTTCCCAAGGAGTTAAACAACAAAGTGGGAAGATGTGATGCACTTGTGGCTTAGCCTCGAGGGTCGCTTCCAGGTCGGCATCATCGTTCAAATAGTTTAGAAGGTATTTCATAAAATTATAAATTACATATGCCTCATAGCATTCTCTCATTGAATCCATGTAAATAGATTGCTGTGGGAACTCCAGCCCTAGCCAGGCATTTACAGCATATATTGGGACCATCCATAAAATTCTAAAAAAAGATGACTCATTATTTACATTACGAAATCATTAGTGACATTTTTACATTCAATAATAGGAATATACCTTACCTAACGATATGTTTCTGAAGTGAGGGTTTTGTATAATGAATCATGTGTTGTGTAATTTCCCAAATAGAAATGGGAATTGCCAAAAGTACGAATGCCCCTCCGACGAGGTGCATTTGATCTCTTTTCTTGAATCCATTTTCAATTGAATTTCTAATTAACACAGGAACGACAGTAATGATAATTAAAGCGTAAATTATAACACAAAGAGGTTGTATCCACGCCCTCCATTGCCGTATAAAAGATGAGAAACATTCGCAACACATCTTGACTACATTTCCTCTGTTTTTATCGAAATGTCAGAGATACGTCATATAACAAGTAAATATGCAAGTCTTTGACAGCCAGCTGTCATGTGCGTTCGTGAATTTACTTTATTTTTAAAAAGCTTGGAAACGAACAATGATTTTATTTTATCATTGAAAGCGAATTTATCATTCAAATGATAAGAATAAAATATAAACCCCTTAAAATACATTTTTTAAAGTAATGTAGGCTCTCACAATAAAAGCATCAAAGGAATATATTTAAATATAAAACTTTAATATATACCTATGAGAATAACACGTTTTAAGAGTTGGCAACTTTGACCCTGTTAAGTTCGCAGTTGTCAAAGTCAGATTTCCAAAATTTATTTCATTATTTAGTTATACAATCAAAGATGTTCCGTAATTGCATAAAAACTGTGGGCAGTATCAAAATTAGGGTATGTCGTAACATTAAAAGCTTTAATAACGATATTTTAAATTAACATGAAAGATGATACAAACATTCTGAACAAATTATTACAGGACGCTCGCTATGATCACACGACAAAATTAGATACCATTCGTAAAAAATTGGAAGAAGGACCCGATTTTGGTGACTTTATAACACAGGAAGCCCCTCAAGATTGGAAAGAATACGAAGGGAAATTAAAGAGGGAAAAAGGCGAAAATGAGAGGTTAAGACTACCACCTTGGCTGAAAACAACCATTCCTACAGGTATGTTTTTATTTAAACATTTATTTTGTTCACTTGTATTGCGCATAACTTAACATCGGACCCTCATTTAGTTGGATAAAGTAAAAATATACATAACATTGATATAAAATAATCGTGATGACGAAATGACAGTGCCCCAGTACAGTGCCTGCACTATTCTTATGTACGGCTGCAAATCCCGTCATTTTACCCAAGCCCAAGGTTTTGAAAGTAGGTGTCTGGGAGTAGTATTATGAGTACAGTGGTTTGATTTTGTGAGGAATAATTCTTCACTTAGCCAGGAAAGGGAAGCCGACCAGGCTGGGACACGTTTTCTGAATTTCGCAGCAGAGCAATAAATGTGATTTTTTTCCTTGGGGTCCTGGCTCTTTCCATACTGGAAAGTTGTTGGGAACTATACATTGAATGTACTTGACAGAACTCTGAGAGGTTAAGCTTATATACTGTAACGGTTGACAGAATTTAAAAATATATTTTAGTGATTATAATCAGGATTGGCAGGCATGGTAACTCACATAGGAGGCTTACGTCCATCAACTCTCAGACGCAGGCTTGTTGTGTTTCAATGTTACATATTCTTCACATTTAAACAATTATCAATATTTTAGGTTCTAATTTCAGCAAGTTGAAGGAGCAACTTAGGGGTTTGAATCTCAACACAGTCTGCGAGGAAGCCAGATGTCCCAACATCGGGGAGTGCTGGGGCGGAGGCAAGCACGGAACAGCCACTGCCACCATCATGGTAAGGGGTTCAAAAGCAACAATCATGTCGGGCATATTTATTTGTAGATTTTCAAAATAAAAAAAACATTTAAAGAAATATTATGGCTTATTTAATTTGAATATTCCATTTATTTGATTTCCTATGTTTTGTTTATAATAAAATATACTCATTAAAAATAATATTCTCATACGATTTTATACAATATTGATAAATTTCAGATCATTGGAATATCTTTCTAACATACTTGCCATAACGTAACTGTGATGTACTCTATAAACATGCTTTGACCATTGTAAACTTTAAAAGTGTCATTCATTTAATCATTGAAATATCTTTTTTTAAGTTTCTTGGAATATACTTCTACACAAATTGAAATAGTATAAGTATTATCTAACATTGTTAATGGATTTGATAACATTCTGACTTTTGACCCAAGTCTGTCTTATCATTATAATTATTTTTATTCAAACTTATTACCTAAACAACTAATGTATGTAATAATAATATTTCATATAATTTTGACAGTTAAAGATTTTTTTAAATATTTCAAAAAATGCTCTTTAACCCTTTTGTGCGGTCAGACCATTTTAGTGATAAAATTTTAGGAATAAACCCTACATTGTTTTGTATACCAAAAATACTCGTTCTAATATACGAGTAAATATCAGAAAACAAAAGTTGAATTTTTAATTTTGTTAAAGGTTTCTTAGAAAATGTTAAAAATAATTAATGTAATAAAAAAACTTACTAACTAAATATATAAAGTGATGATATTGTGGCTTTTAGGTTTAGCCGTGTGGCGAATTACGGGTTGATGTCTTAGTGAGCTAACCCTAAAGAAGACCCCTGCAATGGCGGTCGAAATATTGGAAAGGAGAAATTCGCCACACACAGCTAAACCCAAAAGAAACAATATCAAATCTGGCCGTGAAACCCTAAGAATTTATATAAAGTGATGTTATTTTAAATTAATGATGAAGTTATTGACTAACAAATTTTATTATTATAATTGTTTTTTAATTTTCGGTAAATAATATTTAATTTGAACCATATATTCATTTTAAATAAAATTTAAATGACAACTATATATTTTTTCCTAGTATTTTTTTAACATAGGATTGCTTATTATTTTAGCTCCTTGGGGACACTTGTACTCGTGGATGCAGATTTTGTTCTGTGAAGACATCCAGAGCTCCACCAGCTCCGGATCCAAATGAACCCAAGAATACGGCTCATGCTATTGCAGAGTGGGGTCTCAACTATGTAGTTTTGACATCTGTGGATCGTGATGGTTAGTTAATAAGAAATAATAATGTTTAATGTAGTAGGTAAATTATGAATACTTGTCACACTGACAATTTTAACTATTAATTAATCATGTCTGACATTGCTGCCTAGCAGCCAACTTCACGTTTGTGTACCATGGAAGAAGGTTCTTTCTTTATTCCATGTTTTTTACTTTAACTCTATTTTTGCTTTTAAGAGTTCTTTATAATACAGATTTTTGATTTCAGATATGCCTGATGGTGGATCTGAGCACTTTGCAACAACAGTTAAGGAAATTAAACTTAGGTAAAGATTATCGTTTTTATATTATATTTTCATAAGAGGCAAATTATTTAAAAAAAAGCAGTCACTGGATTGAAAAGATTGACTGCACTAGTTTGGTTACTAGTACGCATTGAATGGTGATTCTTTTTTTGCCCTTGCAATGTGTCAGACTAGCTGCTCTCTCCAGGTCCTTATAATAGTAAAAATTTGCCCACTACTGTTTCCAGATACTCTGGAATATATTTGAATATATTGTTGACACGAAGATGAAGAATTTATTGTTAATCGTTTTTTAGGAATAATGCCATACTTGTTGAGTGCCTTGTACCTGACTTCAGAGGGGACGTAGAATGCATAAAACGCATTGCATTGAGTGGATTGGATGTTTTTGCGCATAATATTGAAACTGTGGAAAGTTTGACTCCATTTGTTAGAGACATGCGAGCTGGGTAAATATGTTATGATAGATTTTTTTTTATATTATATATATCCTTATGATTGGGCTTTAACCCATTCACTGCGTATGACGTCTATATCGCTCATAAGATTTACATGGAATTTGTAGCCTCATATTACAGCTTTATTCTACTGTTGTAATGTTTAAAATAAACTTATTATACTACTAAATATAAAATATATTGGATTCCAGTCAAAAACTATAAGCAATATCTGATATATTTGTTTAATATAAAATATATTACGGTTTATATATTTTGCCCAAAAATCGATTAAAAAATCCTCCAAAAATGCACCTCGTTCAAAGATTAATACATTTTAATGTGTATTGCAAAATAAATGTCTTATTTATTTATTTACTTGTCATCTTATTATACTGTGTGCATGTCTTTATTAATATTATTGATACTTTTTTTAGATACAAACAAACAATGAAAGTATTGAAAACAGCTAAAGAAATTAATCCAGATCTGATCACCAAGTCGTCTATTATGCTTGGATTAGGGGAGACAGATGAGGAAGTTGAAACAACAATGAAAGGTGACCAATTATTTAATTTCTACAGATTATGTAAAATAATTAGATTATAATATTAATGTAATCATATTATTTAATTTTATATCATCTGTTTTTTTTTGGATACAAATTAAAACATTAGAGTACACATTGTTCTTGGAGTATTATGAAGATGGATATTCACTTGGGTACATACTTGGTCCCTAGAAAAATTAAAAAATGCTTTTATTATAATGATATTTGGTTGATTATATTGTTGTGTATTTTATATCAATAGATCTGCGGGCTGTTGGAGTGGATTGTGTTACTCTTGGGCAGTACATGCAACCTACAAAAAGGCATCTGAAAGTAGTGGAATATGTTACTCCAGAAAAGTTCAAGAAGTGGGAAGAAAAAGGACTTGAGCTTGGATTTCTGTACACCGCCAGTGGCCCTTTGGTCAGATCGTCTTACAAGGCTGGGGAGTTCTTTATAGCCAGTATATTGAAGTCAAAGAAGTCTCAGGCGGTTTAATTTGTTATTATTTGTTACCTGTAAAAATGATTGCTGAAGATTACAGCAATATTTTTTAACGATTTTCCTATTGTGAAATAAAAATTACCATCTGTTATATAGTTTATTAAAGAATATGTTGCAATAATTATTTACCTACACATAAAGAAAATATAGTACATATTTATAATTCTTAGATATGGCAGGATCTGTATTAAGAATAGTATTGATACTGGTGGTAATGTCTGCTCTAGTATTCAAATGATATTTAAGCGATTGTTAATCAGTTTCCTAAGATGATCAACACGACACTCCCTCAATCTGGACCATTTGGTCCCAAGGGTTAGTTTAATTAGTTTTTTTTTTTCGAATATTTAATCTAAAATCTGACTTTTACACACAACGCTAATGACACCAACAAATGTATAATAATAATGATTATTTTAATACTCACCTATTCAATCTTATCTCACAATTTATAAGATTCTCTATTTTTAAATCCTATTTTTATTTGTTACTAATAAATATTGTAAATAATTATGTATATTTTATTTTGTAAATTTTGTGTAAATGTCAAATAAATATTTAATTTCTCCCTTAAAAAATATTTTCTTAATAAACAAATCTTCTTTATCTTTTATTTTTACCATGTATTTGACACTTTCATTTTATGCACCTTAAATGCTTGGTGGAGAATAACAACCATTTGGAATTGTTACATTCATGTGTCATATTGGATCTCAGTAGAATTAATAAAAAGGTTTCACTCTTTGGTTTCAAACCATGAGATAAGCTGCAGTGTTTTTTAGATTAAATTAATAAAAATCTCTGCATTTTAAGTGATTCTGTATTAAAAAACTTATAATGATTGAAATGTTGTTCAGAGAGAAAACCTTGACAGTCGAAATCAATTTTAAATTCCAGTTAAGCAGTTTAGAAGTAAATTTTCGTTAAAATCCAATGACACCTTAACCATTTATTTGACAAAAAATATTTAAAAGACGTACATTGTATTTATAATCAGTATATAATTTTATCTAAATGCGTTCTTTTATTATTTTGGAGTAGAAATGCTAAGTTAAAAAAAGTTTTTTCAAGAAGGAAGCTAGTAGGACTGGTTCTTGAATATACCCCAAGAGATAGTAAAATATTTTCCAATAATTTTCATATAGGAGAATGATATATTTTAATTTTAATTCCACCATGTTTTTTGACAGTTACATTTAAAGAACCTTCTCCAGACATTTCTTTTATAAATAAAGCAGCACTTTTCAGCTTTTATAGTCACCGTGATTCCTAAAATAAATGTCTAGACTTTTCGACTATTTTTTAAATAAGTATATATTAAATAAAAAAATAATAAAAACTTCATCAAGGTTTAAAACTGATTATTCTCCACGGATGATTTTATTTGATTTATAATATATTTAGACTATTGTTGATGGAGATAATACTGAAGTTCTTGAAGATATTGTGACGGTTTTTAAATGGCATATTTATAGAAGCTGCGTTTTTTTAAATCCTTCAATTTAGATGCCTTCACTTTTGGAAGCTCTGGGTGTCAATACTTCAAAGAGCTCTAGTATTATCCCAGTGAAGCAACGTATATATTTTTATAACTATATATAACATAATTAATTGATTTCAAAACTTAAATTGGCGGACGTAGTCTTGAAATTTACATCATAGTCAATCATTTCCATGTCCGCTCCTTTTACTGGAGCATATGGACATCACAAACTGCCGCTATAAAGCTGTCACCTGCCTTGGTCCTCGCCTCATCCCATGTCAGATTAAAATTTGCAAAGCGCCAAAATCATAATGTTCAAAATCAATTCAAATGGAATGTAAAGAATACGCCGCATTAGTTTTTTTAAATGTTTATATTTAGAATATTCATATTTTACTTACTTTTATTTATTATTACACAAAAATTGTTCAAAGAAATATATTTATATTTGAATAAAAATAATTTCGATTGCATCTTGGCAACACAGCATAATGATGGGAAGTCTTAGTTGTCATGCATGAAAATGACTAAAACGGGCTCCTCCAGTGGCCATGTTTCTTACAAGTTAAATCTACTCAGTTGCGTTCCCCAGACTCCCAGTTTCATGTATGCAGGATGTGCCGGCAACCTTTTCATTAGGGTCGTTGTTTACTTTTTACGCCGAAATACACTTGGAAAGTCAACCGTGCGTTCAAATCCGCGCGAGACAGACATCTTTCGTTGTTACTGGTCTGTTTCAAAATATACCTACACTATGTACATTTATACACTGCGCAGTAACTTTAAAATGAAAACATTATAATAAAAAAATATGTAGATTTACAATAAAATATATAAATGTTACTCAAAACAGTTAAGAAAGACTGGCATTCCTTATTTTTATTATAAACTTTTACTCTTCTCACTTCGATAGATTTAGTCCTTTGCATTTAGTTCGTTATTAAGGTATTATATTAAGTGGGTTCAATACACTAACTTTACAAACATAGCAAACCTATTATATACTCGTATCTTGATTTTTTCAGTAATTTTATTCATCGTGCGCCATAGGTTTTATTCACTAAATATGATTAAATTAAAAGAATGATACTTGATATACTTAGTGGAGTGTTCTCGGAGATTCGTAAATTATAATATAGGTAAATAGAATTTACTCTGCGGAGCTTCAGGTGCTGAGATGACGTGAAACATGTAAAAATGTAAGTTAACATATGTTTGGGGCGGCAATATGTAACTACTATATGCTACAACTAGGGAGTAAACATGGAATAAGAAGTTACATACGAAAATGTTCTCACAAAATAGTGTTTCCCAGTGAATTCAACATTTTTTTACGTTTATAGTTTTTCATATTCATAGCCACACCGATTTATAAAATTGCCATATATGTAATATGTTATGTAGTTGACAATCCTTAAGGAAGACTAAGGAAAATGAAGTATTCGTTTGAGTTATCTCTTGGAAACCTCTATTTAATTGAATCATATAAATTACTGAAATCTAAAGAGCATAATATTCCGATTATGTTTATGACCTGTGAGACTGTTGAGGTGGAAAAATAATCTATGTACAATTTAAACTTTAAAGATGTTATGTATGTAATTAATCGATCTTTAAAGTGCGTACTATTACAAATTAGGTACATTTCAAAAACACTTTACACATCAAATAATATCACAATTAACCATTTTACAGACAGACTAGTTTCTTGTAATTCCTGAATGATAATGATAGGCGTTTGTAGGAACTTGGGTCTCTTGAATTCGCCTACAGGCGAGAGCGGGCGAGCGGCAGCAGGCTGAAGTGAGTTGCGGGCGGTGAGTGGATAAAAGCTCAGTGCGGACGATATGCTAATACATCCATTTGAATCACTTAACCAAATATTTAAATAGCTTTCCAGATTCGAATTCGCGCGGGCAATCTGAAGCATCGGCCGCCATTGGCGCGCTCGCTATGAGAGCTAGGTCAACAGCCACACAATGCGCGGCTAATCGCAGTCAATGAGTATTTTTAATGTCAGTTTAATGTGCTCTTTACACTTTCCTTGGAAGGGTATTTATGCCGAAGCGTTTTTACTGAAACCTTAAAAATACTGTATTACCTATATTATTTTATCATCTTTTTCTTCGTTGTTAAGCTTTCTACTGAGAATTGTTGTGTTTTGGAAACCCCCAGTCATAGAACATTATTATCCATCAATTTCATTTGGGGCCACACCGAAAGAAGGCTTTCCTTCTCCTTCTCCCTTGTTGGGTCTGTCTGCTAAGTCAATATTCTTACATGTCGTCCTCTTGGACTTCTCAAAAAAATGCTGGTTATTTTCTAGAAAGTGTGTACTATTTTAAAAGATGTTTATGAAATTAATTCGTCGCTCGACACTCAAACCGGGCGGACGTGTCTAGTCATCCTACCTACAAGATGGCGAACTGTTGCGATTGTGATATCGCGCAAATAAATCGTCGCTTAGACGATCACCGTTTGCTGCTGGAGAGGCTCTTAAAGGCTGTTGGATGCGGGATGGATGATGCTCTGACATTTGTTGGTGTGGACCCTCCAGCCAACCCGACAAGTCTGCCGACTTCCCGCAGAAGGAGCTTACCTCGAGCGTGCAAATCAATTCCGGCTACCTACGCTGAAGCTGTCAACATTCCTGTGTCGATGTCGCTTAACTGTGACAGCAGAAACTCCGAACCTGCCGTCAAAGAATCCGCTTCGAGTGAGGCCACCGAAGAGGACTCCTCGGAAGATACTATCGAAGGAGCCCCCGCTGTTTCGAGCAAGGCTCCCAAGGACTCCCGTTCTCAGCCGGGACGAATCATCGTTCGAGGAACTGGAGGACCTGAGTGCTTTCTCCGTGGATGTCCTCTCCCTCCCCCGAGCAATCTTTCCGGAGAAGTTCAACGTTCTAAGTTGAGTCGCGCCTCTCCGCATGGGGAAAGGCAACAACATTCAGCACGTCTGATGATCCGTGGTTCTGCAGCTCCTTCAAAAACGTTACTGGAGTGAAGATGGCGTATCTTCACGCCAAGGGCCTTCACCCAGATACATCGGCTGAGGACTTGCAGAGCTTCTTGGCAGCGACCGCTGCATTCAATCCTTCTTGGATGACCATCAGGAGGATTGTCAGCAGGCGGACGCTGTCAACTTCTTTCAAAGTCGGGGTCATCGCGACTTCGCTGGAGTCTCTCATGGAGCCTCAAGTGTGGCCTGAAAGGACCATTGCTCAACCCTGGATACGCATAAGACGAAAGAATCGCAGTGAACAGTGGTTGAAACAAACTTGAGTGAAGATATTGAGATATTTAGTGTTATATTGCTTTAAATTCAGTACTGGTGTTTATGGAGGCGAAATGTTACACGTTTTATTTTGTGACAATAATGCCTTGTTATTTGTGAGTCAATCATGATATACTTATGACAGGGTTTTTGTTGTTACAAGTCAAACTGTTTATCTTGAGTCTCCTGACGCTAGTTCTGAGTGTGAGGTCAGTGATACTAAATGTGTCAATAAATTTACATCACCACATTTATGTTACCTATTGTATTTATATTTTATATTATATAATTGTATTTATATTATTGTATTTCAGAAATGCATTGAATTGATAAAATTTGTAATGTTTCTGCCAGGAAAAAAATAAATAAAATTGAAAATAAAATTGAACATAGGTAATACCTTGGATATTTCATAAGCCTTGAAGAAATGTATATTGCATATTTTTTTGAAGTAAGAATATATATTATTCAATATTTAACAACTGATACATATCCAAGTTTCCAGCAAACACGATCAAATTATGACAATTCTTGTGTCAATAAATGCTAGCGTGTATTTTTATCTGATCAATTGGCGAGGTAAATGTCATATAAGATGGTGTTCTCTGTGAATTTGTATAAATCGACTGTCTATATATTGCACTCTTAAAATTACTTTCGTTTCCTATTATATTAATATTTTAAAATATAGGTTTCTTTAATTACATGGAATTCCGTCTCCTTTAAAATATTATTTGGATGAGAGCGATTCATCGAACATGTTACCGGAAATTAATAAAGGGTTTCCGGTGGCATTGGAAAATCCGGCAGAGAATAGTACAGAGTACAATGATACAGAATTTAATGTTCTCTTTCATCATATGATGACTTTTTAACCTTGTCTTAACGCCTTTACGCCTTTTTTTGAATAAACGTAAACGAAACTATATTCTTAATCTGATATAAAATGAGAGAATATTATATTTGCCTAAAAAATCAGTTTTTTATTGGGTGGTTTTGAAGAAAAACTCAAACTTAAATCATGATTTACCTACAATAGACTTTGTGTGACACAAATCATAAATTATTTATCAGAAAATATGATTAACGCCTGAAATAGAATATGTTTATAAATGTAAAATTATATTACAATGACATAGAATATTACCCTGGGTGGGTCGACACCAAATAATAAAAGCAGATTTTATTATTTGTGTGATTATAAGTTTTTTGCATGATTTCTTCAAATGACAATTATTTTAGATATTTACTAATCACCACAGTAGTAGAATTGGATACAATTTATGCTAGATCAACATTTTTTTTGCGGCAAATGATTATTAAAATTGTTGATATTGATTATGATATTGACTGAGGGTAAGATTGTTTGATTTTAAGTGGATAAGGCAGCCTTCCATACTACAGTCGGTCAGGAGGTGATCTGAAGAAGGTGGACCTGGTTGGGACATACTTTGGATGCCGCAGGAGAGCATTAACTACAAATGCCTTTTCTTTAATCCTCCAGGCTCGCGCCGTCCTGGAAGGCCCGCAAAAAGTGTACATAGAATATAATCGGCAGAGCTGCGGAAGGCGGAGTTGACATGGGATGAGGCGAGGACTATGGTTGTTGACAGAACTTTATGGCGCCAACTCGGGATGACCATATGGTCCAGTTAGCGGAGCGAACATGGTGATGATGATTATATTGATATCTTGACCAAATTGATACAAAACGTAATTCAATAAAGTGTTAGAATAATATTATTTTAATTTCTAACATCACATGATGCCATTGTTTATTAACGTACTTTACTGTTGCAATAAATTTTCACAAGTAGAAAATTGAAAATGCGATTTTATTAGTGTATTGCTGGATTAGATTGACTGCCTGCCATCTGACGAGGAGAAATGAAACTATCCGTAGTGCGATCTCGCGCACTTTTCCTTTGTTGCGATGTCTTATACGAGTATTCTTCTCACTTACCGTGTAAATGAGCGCGAAAATCTTCCACGGAGATCTCCGCGCAGGCAATAAATATCAACCCTCTTTTCCTTTGAACCCTTTGAGGGGTACAATAGCTTTTATGAGAGGCCTCCCCCAGCTCATCCTCTCGGAATTATTTGCGATTTCTCGAGCACTGTTTGTTAACGGCTCCTCCCGGCGAACATTAATGGAGACGCTTAAAGAAATTTAGGCGCGCGAAACGCAAGTTTTTATTTGCAATTTCACCTTTCGATTCTTTGAATATTTAGACATAAAGATTTACCATTGAAAGGGTTGGCTAAGCCTATGTTGAGCGGTTAGCATTGTACTCATAATATACCTATTTTTTCGTTCGCATTTTTCCGACCTTAATTTTTATACACATTTGGTCATAGCTTTTGTTATGTTGGTTTAAATAAAAAAAAACATAAATTTAATTATTTAGACATATTTGTTGTGACACACCTATCCAGGAAATAATAATAATTTTTAACCTGATTATGATTGATTTCCAATAACTCTATTAAATGCGGAAATATTTTTCAATTAGACTAAATAATTTAAGTTCTGACCGTCTAATTTGAATCCTTCTTTTGTACTTCTTTTTTATCCTCGCCATTTCCCATCATCTGGGGTCGGCTATCCTTATGCACATTCGCCCTGTCTGCCTATCTTGCGGTGCATTCTCGGTCAAGCCAAAAGTTTTCAGATCCTTGTCTACAGTTGCAGTCTAGGTTGCCTGTGGTCTTCCAGGTCTTCTCCTCAACGTGGGTATGTTGAAGGCTTTCTTCACCATGTGGTCCTCATATCTCCGTGTCACATGCCCATACCATCTAAGGCGGTTTTCTCTTCATCATTCTTTTGTACTTATATAATTAAATATGTATAATGATACTCACTTATAAATAAAATGATAAAAAGCTACTCTGAATTCAGTATTGAAATACGATATCATATTTATTTATTAAACCTTGTACAAAAAAATCAACAATGATATATATTATTAAAACCATACGTATTACAATAATTAAATACATTATTCAGTTCAGATAATCTCTTAAAAGCGACGAGACTTTTTTTTGTGAATTTGTATTCGAGGTTGGTTCGAGGACTTTTGACTGTTTGAACGTCGTGCCTTGTCTTATGAGCTCAGCAGTCGTTGGAACGTCTACTTAAAATGTGGAGTTGCCATCGTCTTTTTTGTTGTTCGGTCCGCCTCGGTTCCGTTCATTCGGGACTTTCGTTGTTTACTCCTTACGCCGCTGTGCACCCAGTTTAGAGCAGCCTGGAGCAGCCTGGAGCAGCCTGGAGCAGCCTGGTGCAGCCTGGTGCGGCCCTGGAGCGACTCTGGACTCTGAACTGTTCCCGGTGGTGCAATAGACAAACAGATCCTCGCCGTCTGAGTACGAAGACGTCGCAGACGCCTTCATTATGCCATTCCATGCATGCCCAAATTCGAGACATTTAAATACAAACATTTGATTTTGTTAGGTTCTTGAATCCCAAATGAAAAACATAAACATTTATTCAATGTTCTGTTACAAATATACTCGTAGCCATTTATAAATATTTGTAGTTGTTAAATATATAATTTGTGCATTACATAAAAAATATTTAATCCTACACCACACACAAGATTCATCTATAAGTGGCGTAGTAAGCGAATTTTACAAAAAAAAGGAATGTATTTATTGTCACCAAAATCTTTAACTTTGTATAATCTTTCTTTTATATTTGTTTAAATAAATAAAAAAATATAGTTATTTGCATGTTTTTTTTTTAACTTAAAAATAATCGTATATTTTACATTATCACACCGTTCATATAATTGCGTTGAAACATACAGGAGGTTTTTCATGTATGATCGCAAAGATTTCTGTAAAATGAAATAAAAACGGGAACGGGAAAACAGAAATACTAAAAGTAGCATTGCAGTGCATAGAAGTATGTAAGTGCACTTCATTAAATGAATGCATTGCAACACATGTCGGGTTCAGCTGATGTATTAGATAATATTTAAAATCATTTTAATCATTGTTTTATATCATTAAAAAAAGCATATGTTGAAAAGAAAACAAATTTATTTGACAAAAAGAGAATAATTCGGGTACACAAATAATGTACTCTTATAAATATTTTTTTGGCGTTTAAACAAATTTAGGCGTTTTTAAATTATATATAAAGTTGGTTTCTTAAAGATTTTTTTTGTACAGTAGATAACTCTGATTTAGTTAAAAAAACGAGCTTTCGGGAAGCAATCTCTGCGTTCAGACATTAAATAATAATGTGGACAACTAATTGTTAATGAATATTTAAATATTCCTTTGTCGCACTATTCCGAGCTTGGCGGGTACAGCACGAACAAGAAGTTGAAACTTTTAGAATTTAAATTCGTCTTGCATCTTGAGAGCTGTAGTAATGTCTCGAGGTTTCGAGTAACATCTGAATTTATTTAGTTTAAAAACAAAAACAAAATGGACGTGTGTCTTGTTTCGTAATGTCGCTCGCTGTTCATTTGTGGCTGAGATTAGCCGCAATTAAACAAAATGTAGTAAAGCCAAGCATTGAAATATATATATAAATAGTTCAAAAGAGTCTTAAAGTGAATTATAAATATATGAATAGCATATCAAATTGTACAAAAATTATCCCGAGCAACTATCCATCTTTCAGTTTTAATTGTTGATTACTGAACTATACTCATCCTGGCTTTTATATGCGGCCTTTAACCATTTTTTTTTCTTGAAATAAACGTTTGGATTCACGTTCCTTTTGAGTTTTACTTTTCTCTTTTGTAATTTTTTATATAATGTATACTAATAACACTATTATTCCTTTTTAGTATATAGTTCATAAAATCTCAAAAATGATTTTTTAAAAAAGAGAAGGTTTCATGATTTTTTCGTCATACCAGTAAATTGTTGCGTCTCGTGTAACTTTACAAATATATGTCAGAATCGAAGAAAAAAAGATGAGTGTCATTGATTTGGAGTTTGAACTATGAAATAGTTATTTCGTTTGTGTTGATGATTTGTGTTGCTGTCGCACTATCTCTTATGTGGTCTTCCTAGAAGTCGGATGTCCAGTGGCATCTCGTCAGCTAGTATACTTTCAGAATACATCATTTCAACGTGATATCTTCAGTACATTGTTCGAATCGTCAGTCCTGTAATAGAATCGAGAGTCTGCATTTCAGTTACTCCCAAAAGGTTTTTTTTGAAAAATTGAATCTTGTTTATTTTAAATAATACAATGATTAGATGTATGGCAACATTTTATACAGAAGTATTAGATGATAATTCACGATTGATATGCTACAAGTAAGTATTAAACCTTAAAGTTTTACTAAATTTAGTAAATACTAAATTTGTAGGTATTTCGATTGAGTATTTTTTGTTTTGAGATCAATAATTAGGTATCTGGTTGATTATTTCATCACTCATAGAATTAGTGTCCTCCTAGGCTTAGTTCTCTGAGGGCCCTGCGGACACATGCCTTCCAATTACAGTCCGTATAATTGGAGCCCTTTCAATTTTACTCCGCCGTGTAATTTGAATTTTATTGCGTTTTTGGTGCTTTGATGAGCGGCAGCGCGTCCGAGGGCGGCTGGCCGCCAGGTGGGCGGTGGGCGAGGACGATGGGCGTATGGGCGCTTAGGCGAAACACTCGCCAATTTTTAAATCTGCTGCCCTTCGTCAGAATGGCTTAATTTATCACTCAATATTCTGTTTGATGTTTGAAGACGCATGGAATGCAATCCAATAACGTGACGTGTAATAAGTCAATATACTTATGTGAAGTCTATTGGATAATTAAAATTGTTTTAAATGATTTAATGTAAAAGTTTATTATTTTGTGAAATTTTATTTATTTTTTAACACAATGCTTTATGTTTTGCGAGAGAAAGAATATTCAAGCATGTACATTGTACATGTTTTATATTAATCATTCTAAAAAAAAATAGTAAATGGTTTATATAAATGAATAATTCTTGAACTTTAGAATATTTAAAAAAAATTAAATGTCATATTAAAAACACGATTTGAAAAACGAAAAATGTTTAACTAAACGATTAAATATTATTTATAAACAATGTTTTTGTTAAGAACTAATTACTTGATACACCAATAAAAATGTATGGAAATATAAAAAAAAAAACTTCGAATAATTGATGAAAAAAATGACGTATAAAATGGTGTTTGTTATAAGATCTGTATGTGTTTCAATTGTTGAATAAAATGTTGTAGTAATTTGTATTTCAAAAAGAGATGAGCAGTTATTTTCTCGGAATATTACGATTGTTTATGTACCTGTACATATAACATATACATTACCCCTTCCAAGCGGCAAAAAAAGCTGATGGTTTTAAATTGAAACAACGAAAGCTGTCAGTTTTTTTTGCCGCTCCCTGTATAATAATTTTGTTTAAAGAAGCCGTATTATACGATGACTGAAAAATAAATAATCATTTGCGCCGTTTAATATATTCGGACGTAAATAATAGAGAAAAATGAAAACACGGTTCTCTCTTCAAATATATACGGAATATGTTTTGTTTTATCTGATTAAACATCTAAATTTTCATATATAACGTAATGAATAATTTATTAGTTATCTCATTGTTTAGGCAAAAATGGGTGAGCCGAATGACGCAGGATGAATTTAAATTCAATTGCTAAAAACGTAATCTTCCCAAACATGACGGGACGGGGCCCTAAATTATCGTGTACCGGAGAAGGAAATAAAACCCGGGACCAAGAAAGGGAACAAGGAGGGGTTTTCATTTGGACCGAAGCGAGGGTACGAGTATGGGAGTCTGGCGCTGTACTCTCGTACTACCTGATGCTGGAACAGACTCGTCCGAGGAGTTGCCTCCCTCCGGTTGCCTCCTCTATTCATTTAATACAGACTATGAAATTGGTTTTATCCAATTCGTCTGAATCTTAAAAGCTATTTGCCGTTGTTCCCTTGGGACAAGTCGCGACGCATCGCAACTCGCGCTCTTGCTGAGCTTCTAGAAGAGCGCCCGCAGGGATGCGACATGAAGATTCTGGCATTATCCGCCAGTTCAAAGGTTTAAGTGATATTTATCTTGGCATACATTGAATATTGGAATACCGCATACGTCAAACGATCGGGATGAAATTGAATGTCGGCGTTATCTTTTGGTATTTAAATTACAATTATAAATATATAAAAAATAATCAGTGCACAAAATACAACCAGCTTAGAATGCAATACGAGTAATTAAAATCGATATCATTTAATCAATAATTGGATTCAAATATGAAATTTAATAATCAATTAAAATTTATACCAATTTATTAAATTTTAATTACAATTAATTACAATTATTATTATGTAGTTTTTACAAGAGTTATCAGTTAATAAATAAATAGACTGTCGGTAACTAATAATGATATAAAAAAAAAGGATGTGATAAATGTTGACTGATTGAATCATAAAAAATAATAATAAAAACACTCTAAATATATACTACAGAGACATTTGTCGTTATACGATGTTAACAATGGTATATATTTACATCAGGTTTCGCGTATCTGCTCAGGCGGAGAATGGTCGTGTGGATAGCGCGGTTTGTAGAATAGAGCAAAGTTTGCAAGGCTCGTGGTTCGAATCCCGCGTCTGCCGATATTTTTTCTGAATGAACTGTTGCATATAAATTTGATGTATAATTGTATGTGTGTATTTAATTACTAAATAAATATACGCTCCGTAGCTAGAGCATATGGCCACTACGAATTGCCATTATCCAGTTTTGTCATGATCCTTGCTTTGTCTCAAATCGTTTCTCCACCCCAAGCTCCGCCGAGTAGATTATATGTATAGTGCCCGGGGGACTTCAAGAGAAGGTTGCTGTAGTATCTGAGGCATCTTGAGCGTTTTATAAAATTCAATTTTAAATTTAAATCAGATGATTAAGTTCATTATAACGAGGCCTAAAGCATTTAGTCCTAAAATGTTACTCAATCTGATGGTTGAAACACGGATTATTTCCTCACCACAGCAGGCTCAGACGGCATCGACTAAAATACGTTCTCCAGATTGCACTTAGCATATACTCCAAATAGTGAGTAATTGTCTAAAACCAACATTATAAATATCTTTATTACACTCGAAGGCTTGTATCAAAACAGCCAATGCGCTTGCACCGTCCTGGAAGGCCGTCGATAACTATACATATAATGTACTCGCCGGAGCAGCGGAAGGCAGAGTTGACATGAGTTGAGGCGAGTACCATGTCAGCTGACAGAGCTTTATGGCGGCAGTTCGTGACAACCGATGATATTACATTCGAACATTTCAACTCTTGTCCTGTAAGATATATACTACCTAATGTATTCGTTGAAACTTCAAGATTCTGTACAAGCTGGGTATTTAGGCAGGTTGGCGGAGATGTGCTAGCTTTATGCTCTAATTATCCGATGTGGTAAGGCGAGATAAATATGTATGTACATGCAATAGAAATAAATGAATTGTTAATATTTTTCATGTTCGATGTACTCGTACAATTTGAATACATCATGTAGTTTTTATAAGTAAAAAGTTGTGTTTATAGAGCAGTAAAATAATATTATGATATTTGAAATAAATGAAAAGTTTAAGATATGTTGGTACAGGGTAGTAAAATACGGGTATAACCCTGCGAGCTCTTTTACAACTTTTACCGTGGCAATTATATTTCAGTTATTTTGCTTTTGACTTATAAATACAACCGCTAACGCAATCAGGATGTTAAAGTTGGTTTTTGGCGGTCGGCGGGAAACGGCCAAATTATTGTTATTTTATGTGAGGCTGGGAGAAACACTTGCCCGCGTATTTTCAGTGAATTACGGCCGAATTGTAAGTTATATTTGGGATCGAAGATAAGATAGCGCCGGGGATACAACACATACAACAAATACGCACAGAACAATTTAATATCCTAATATACAATGAATTCGCATGTTGCTTCGGAGAGGGAGGTTTTTCCATAAGTAAAATATAGATTTGAATTATTCATACTTTAACCTTTTTACGCGAGTCTCACAATTTATAATTTAACTCATCGCCTTGAAAATATTTCATAAAATATAATTATAATAAAAACACAAAATTAATTATGATAAGCCGATACAAAATTTAAAAAGTAATAAACTAATTTATAATACTTTTAACTGCTCTCCTTTTTTTGTGGATTTTTATAAATCATGAAACTATTGATAAATATTGTTATTTTCTTGTTAAAGGAATTTATCAGTTGTCACTTATAGTTTTTGACTAGAATCCAAAAAGTAATATTTTTAGTAATATATTTATCTAATTTTTAATATTATAACGGTAGAATATATCTGTAATACGAGGCTCAAAAGTCAGTATAAAAACCATGACGGCTATAAACGTCAATTGATTAATGCAGTAAGCTTATATAAACAATTATTTATGAAAAAACTAATGAAATTTTAAGATAGGTATGAGTATCTATAGTTAGTAACTACATACTGGCGTTCAAATTAAATCAATTAGAATCACTTAGCTGGACATTATCAAAACATTTTTTACATATGGTATCACTTTTGTATAATGGTATGAAACTATTTTCTCTCAACTAAAGTAATTATATAAAATGCTCTTATGTTAAAAATATCTCCAAGATAAAACGTTAAGTAATGTAATATTAAGGCAAATGATTTGTTAAAAAATATCACGTAAAAGAAGTTTCGTTTATTTTGTCGATAAAGTTTTGATGAATAGTAGTCAGTGAGTTTAAATTGTAATACTCGTACATGCTCTTGCTGTTGCTCTATGTACTCGTATTGAATATTAAAAAGGTAGCACACACTTCAAACACATGATTCACGTATATGGTCGGATATCTGATAGGCCAAAGCTTTTCATCTAACTTATCAAAGTTTTTATTTACTTTACAATTTGAAAACATAACCCAAAAGTTTCTCCCCGTGGAGCTTTTCATTCTCAAAATTGCAAAAGTTGTTCCAATCAAAACAAGTTTATAAAAAGCCTTCGGAGCGGCTCTCTCGCCTGTAAAAGGAACAACACCATTTTGAATATTGCTCCTTTTATTTCGTTTTGTAATGAAATTATAGAAGACTTTAATTAATTTGATCGCAATTGTTCTCCCGCGGAAGCAGCAGGGTTGCCAATTACAAAACTTATTAAACTTTCGAATAATACGAATACAACTCTACACGCGGAAAATAAAATTAAAAATAAATTATTGGTCGTATTATTTGATTGTGTTACAAATTTTGACATTACTTTAAAGACGTCATAAAATCTTAATACCGGTAGTAATATTAACGATGCAAATTGATTTGAGTTTTAAAAGTACGTATTTCTCAAAATATAAATACCATATAAAATTAAACAATCAAGTGTATGTCAGATATAAACACAATATATATTGTGGAATGAATTCTAAAAATTCTTTTATTTCTATCTGATATTGTGGAATTCCACCAAGAATTATAGATCGAAAAAATAGAAATAATTAAATGTATGTGTTTATATTTTTAATCATTGACAAAAAAAAATACTATGTATAAAACTATTCTTCAATAAAAATAGAACAAAGGTGATAAAATATATATAGTTCTGTTAGTATATGATTGAAAATTCCCCTTTGCATGCATTGTGCCTTTCTTTTTGGATGTAAAATTTCCATAAGTAGTTTGAAACCTTTTCCCAGAAATTTTCATTCCCGATCTTTTGAATATACACTTTTTCAATTACGACACCCTTAATGCCCCTCGACCACAATTGATATGAAAAGGTCCCTCAGGTCAAAGAATAAAATCGAGGGCTATTTCCAATTTACAATATTTGAGCCCATTGTACGACAGAGCGATTGTAACTTTTCAAATATTAAAGAGTTGCGCCTTGAGTCGGATTCTAATTCTCGGGGAAAAGATTGAATTTTTGAAGAGGCTCCTGAAGGAATTTTCCGATTGTTATACAATTTAATTGTGTAATGAGGTGGGTATCATTTTCCTTTTATTTTATTAAATCTTTAATCAGATTTAAATAATTTAAGAAAACATCACATTTATTTGATTTTGTATTGTTAAATTTGTAATATACCACAGTTAAATAATAAAAGATTCTAAAGTGGATATTTGAGGCGAGGCTAATTTGAATATTTTACTTTATAAAGAAAACAAAAGAACAAATAAATAAAACCGTTAAATAAATTTCTTATCTGTAAATTATATGACGGCACATTTTGTGGTGTGTTGATCTTGTTTGAGTTTTTACACTCGACCTGTTTTGATAAGTAGCTATGACAGGAATTTTTATTCGTGAGGGATTTTTACCATCTCGTACCAACCAGTGATATTTGTCGATATTCGTGATAAACTTTAAAATCTAAATAAAACTATATAGACTTGGAGAGTGTTGGTTTGATCATCCGGTATCCTTAAAATGTTGATTAACAAATGATCGAATATACCTTCCGCCGTTTGGTCTTTCATCCTGCGGACCGTTAGCAACATACTGTACTGGGAAAATGGTGTGTTTTGGCAAAGCACAGGGTGATAGTACATATACGACTCTTAATGAGGTGAGGATAATACAAGCTGATGGAAATGTGTGGTGGTAATTTGCGGTGACCATATGCTTTAGCTAGATAGCAGATATGGGAGGATAGAAGTTTCACTGTCCGTTGCAAGAAGTTTTGATTCAGCTCAGTAACGACTATTTTGAGGCTCGAGTACGACCATACCTTTACCCGCTGGAGCTCTCGGGGGAACATTCTAGAGCGGTACCGCGGCCAAATTGAAGCAAAATTGAAGCAAAATTTAAGCAAATAAATGCGCTCCTCCGTATTTTCTTTGAATATAAAAAATATAAAAATACCGGAAGTAAGCTTATATTATATTTGCACACTATTTCATTCAGTGAATTTCCCAGGACTTGAAAAGCAACAAAGAGATAAATGTATTATAAATGTTGTACATGTCAAATAATAATAAATGATTTAAAAAGACATCTAAATACCTCCTACGTATACTATCATAAGTCAAAAATACAATTTTATAATAAAACTATTTACATTACTTAAATAATAAACGCGTCAATTTGCGCATCTCGGCGAATCACGCCATTACTGTGCCCAGACGACTGCGGTGAAACTAGTATTTATAGCATTGTTAGCATCGTACGACAGATGTCGCCATAGTATATATTCAAAGTATGTATATTTTTATTATTAAGCTTGTGAATAAATGAAGACTGATAGAATAATAATAAAAATATACATACTTTGAATATATACTATGGCGACATCTGTCGTACGATGCTAACAATGCTATAAATACTAGTTTCACCGCAGTCAGTCTGGGCACAGTAATGGCGTGATTCGTGAACACCTGGGCATATGGTTGGTTTCAAGGTCCGCGGTTCGCATCCCGCTTCTGCCGTTATTTTTGTGCTTGGATTGACGCGTTGAAAAAGAATTTTATGTATAGTATATGTATATTTAAGTAATGATAATATTGTAATATAGTCAATGATCTATAAAAGTAGATTAGAATATTGAAATAATAAAATAATATTCTAATAAAAAATTAAAAAATTAATTAAAACAATTTACATTTAATTTTGAACATTATTAACTTTTTATGAACTCATTATTAATTATATATAGAAAACACCGATCCACAAATAAAGTTTTTTAATGTATTATAATATCCTTTTTATGAAACCTCATGCAAGAGAGCACAACCGGTCTAGATCAGTGCACTTAGTCGGGTGTCTGGAAGCTGCAAGCGGAAAACGTGTGTTATGTTTGTGTTTCTGAGTGGGTGTCCTGCAATTATTACGTAAGTACTGATTATCTGTATATTAAATTTGAAATTATGTTTTTTTTATTTAATTAAATTTGTAATTAAAACGTTTTGTCACTTCAATTACGAAATTATAACAATTATACTATAAAACTTATTGATTATTGATTAAATAAATTAGTTTAAAATACCAACAACGAGTCATATATGTAAACGTGATAACACAAAACAGTGGATAAAAAAATATTAAGCTCGTAATAATTGTATGAAAAATTTGGAACAATTCAAATAGTTTGAAATAGAACTCTATGATTGTTGTTATCGAAAGAAAGTGTTTAATCGTACTTATTTTGAGCAAATGCCACTAGAAGAAATTGAAGACTCCATTATTCTCAAGAGCACTCTACGGGAATCGCAGTCTTTAAAGCACAGACGACATGTGGGCACATTAGCGCGATAATAAAACTAGTTAGGTGGGTTCCCGTTCTTTTTCCGGATCACTTCTTGCGGTTGTTTTTCCTCGGCAGGTTTGCGGCACTGCCGACCGAAGTTCAAGTGTAAAAGTTCAAAGAGCTTTTCTTCACTCGACAACATTGTTTTACGCCGGGCAGTAAAGTTTTTCAATGTTGGTACGAAGCGCAAAAATATCATGTGAAAATCTTTGCTCGTAATAACACACCTTATTTTTAAATAATAAAACTCAAAAAGAACAAAAACAATCTCGAGTAAGCTGTTCAAATTGTACTTACATTTTTACATCATATATTTTTTTATATTATTTATTATTATATATTGAATATTTATTATATTTCATATTTATATTTATTATTTGATTAAAATGTTTTTTAACATTTTTTTTATCCATATAAACGCCTTGAAATACTATTTGTTTTTTATAGTAATGCTTTGTAACGTAAAACAAACTTTATGAGAATACTCACATAGAAGTGGAAAGAAGAACTGAAAAAAGATGGAAATTACTGATTTAGTAGACCACTGAGTCATATTTTGTGGCGTTGATCAGCAAGCACACAATTGGGAAAGAAGAAGAAGAACGTACAAAAATATCAATTATACGAGTATTTTAAAGGACCAATAATCACAAACAATGAAACTAATGAAAAAGTAGTTTTTTAATGTGTTTTTATTGAAGAAAACAATTAAATTAGTGCTATTTATATTAACACGACAAATATTTTCAGTAAATTTTGATTTAATAAAATAAATAATACGTCAATGGAATCTAAATTGATATAGTATTTTTATATTTTGAAGCATTTCCTTTTAGAAATACTGACAGACTTATTGATCGTTTTTCGCACATCTGTTGCGCTGCAGCCTGCATGATCTAAGGGAAAAGTGAAGGCAATAATTATCTGCTTTCTAAATAAAGATTTCAACAAAAGTCTTGAGTGAGTGTGTAGTTGTAAGTGAGTTTCAAGCCCGACAGATAACAAAGGAGATTGCTTCTCGTCGGGATTACTGTGCCTAGGCGGAATAAGTGTAACTCTTCGTATGTATAAAATGTCCCATAGGAGCTTTGCCTTATTCCATCCACCCAGGTATGGAGTAGAATGCGAGTTGATTTTGTAAAATTATATTGTTATTTTAACAAAAGTAAATTCATAAAATAATAGAAATCATTGATAAATTATATAAAAATATTTTAAATTAGCAATCCTTTATTTAAGTGTATAAACAACCCATCTAAATTGACATTTGACTGCACACTCTATAGAAGTCAATGCGTTTGATAAAAGATTATGTCTATATAAAAATTGACAAACAAGTAATTATAATTTTAAATTAATTTTAATTAAAAATTATTAATTAACATATTTAGTTTTGATTAAAATTTATTTTAACTGATTACATGTTTCAGGCTCCCTGGAGACCATCTTCAAGAATTTTTCATTGTACATTGTAATGGTCTCCAGGGAGGCCGAAACATGTAATCAGTTAAAATAAATATGAATCAAAACTAAATATTTTAAATTTATTCATTTTTAATTAAAATTAATTTAAAATTATAATTATGCAGTTTCACGAAGTATTGTCAGTTGATAACCTATATGTTAATAAACAAGTAATTAATCATTGATTCCATGCCCATTCCCCTTACTGTAGTGATATGGTTGTAACGAACTGTTGACATAAAGCTCTGTAAGCTGCTAAAATACTCGCCTAATTCCATGTCAGCTTAGCCTCCCGGAGTTCCTCCTAGTACATTCTATGTATATTTCCCGACGGATTT
This sequence comes from Glossosoma conforme, assembly GCA_022606575.1. Taxonomy (NCBI): domain Eukaryota; kingdom Metazoa; phylum Arthropoda; class Insecta; order Trichoptera; family Glossosomatidae; genus Glossosoma; species Glossosoma conforme. Next base: position 1,789,999 of record JAGTXR010000133.1, read on the forward strand.
TCATGACGCCGTGAGGTAAGTAAGCAAGTAATTTGTGTTTAATTAATTAAACTATTTTTTTAACAAATTAACTATATTTAATATAAACTTATATTAGTTAATTTAAATATAATTTTGTGAGCATAGATACAAACATACAATTAATGTATTGTTGTGATAATTTATTATTTTTTCAAGACATTTTTGTTGTATTGATCTTAAACTTTACTAATTTTAATAATTTAAATTTTACAAAAATAATCCAACACAAAACTGACAATATAACCTCCTCCTCCCCTGACCAAAAGACTTTCATTTAAGACATAAGTGAACCGAAATTGAAAAATAAAATCGTTTGAATTTTTCTTGACTCGAGGTTTGTGTAGCTGCAGGCTGGATCCTGAAATGAATAAGGAACGTAGCGATTATTGGTGGCATAAAATATTCACGTAATGGTTATGAAGTAATTGTAGAAAATAATGACTTTTAAAATTATTTAAAGTATCATCGAGACATCAAAAAACTATATTTAATTTCAAATGGGTGTTGTTACGTACTATCATGTCAATATTTAAATAAAAAACCGGTGAAATATTAAATGAAACGTGAAGAAAAATAAATATTTAGATTTTGATTTTCTATGGGATTGCTTATACGAGTGATACGTAGTCGTTTATATATGTAGTGATGTGACATTACCTAGCATATTAACATAAATACAAGGCAAGACATATGAAAAAAATATTAAAATATATTTAAATATGCTGGAGGCTAAACTTTCGTCACTTCTTTTCAGATTGTATTCTCAAGGGACCAACATGAAATAGCGAAGAAAAGTGTACTATAGTGCTGTTATACATTCAACTTCTTGATTAAGATCAAAATCAAAGAGATTTTGATCAATTGGAATGTGAATAGTTGAATGCTTTAGTACAAAATTAATTATTGATTAAATATGCATAATATAGAATAAAATATACACTGCAAATACGCCCTAAACAAGAGTATTTGCAGCAAGTGTTCCAGGATATCAGTTTCAGCTTTTATACTGAGCTAAAAAAAAAAAAAAACCTAAACTGAGGGTTGCAGAAGATCGAGAATAGAGGAGATCGAGATGCAAGATGTTATTATTGCAAACCAATCCACCGGATTGATACTACTACGAAGAAGATTAAAATATTACTATAATAAAGAAGTAAAATAATAGTAATGGTTTTCTCAATAGTCGTGATAGAAATTTAACAGTGAATTTTTTTCTTCATACAATGCATGTAAGACTTTTCAATTAAGATTAATATTTTTTTGGTTTATTGCCTGACGATTTCTTTAATATTAAAGTTGTATTGTTCTTAAAAGGAAATCTTATTCTTAAGGAAACAAAGATATTTTCAATTGGAGTTTATGAAATTATTTCGAGAGGTACTTGCGTATTCATTTCAATAAAATAAGCGCTGACAATTGCTTCAAAATAATTTTGAAAACTCTTGTAAAATAAGAATGCTTAGAAATTAAAGTGTCTTAATAAAAACAAATGGTGGCTTTGACTTGAAAATCTTTGTTAGCGTACGTAAATAAGAAATAAATAAAGGTTAATAGACCGCCAGTGTTATCCGGAAACCAAAATAAATCGACGTTATCAGCGCCTGCCGAATGAGCTTAATTTCACGTTTCTTTTTTCCAACAATGCCCTCTTCCGGGCGGGCCATTTATTCTCACTCTCGGCAAATACCGAAATTGGTATTTTCCGATGCGCGCCCCGAGATATATCGGCCTCCTTAGCCAGGCTCAACCGGGTACACAACACTGCACAGGGCACACACGTGGATGTGTAACAAAAGTTTTCGAAACATTTATGTAACACTTATATAATCAATGTAAAATAAACGGGGCAATAATTAACACATTAAAATTACAAACAATTTAATTCTGCAATAGCTAAACATGATATGCGTTGCAATAATTTATATTTTTGAAGTTTTTTATACATATTTATGTGCTGCAATATCACTCATTTCTCTTTCTTGTTACCATGTTTGTTTTTTTTTACAAAAATCTTTGCACGCAATAATTCCTATAAGTTTCATCGCAGGATAAACGGTATGGCAACGCGTAATAAACGAACAAACCAACAATGATTTTTATGTATTTGAGTATTGCGTATGACAACACTTTTTTAGTAGAATGAATTAAAATTATGTTAATAAAAAATATTTAAGTTATCACGAAACTTTTTTTTCGGTGTTGGGCTAATCACTCGCCCTCCTTATAAAAAAACAGTGATTTGTCTCCTCTAAAGCAGCCGTTCATACTATGAATCTGTCTGATGTTATAAATATGGTTCTTTTTAATATGTCGATGCTGCCTATTGATAAAGTCTTCGATGTTCTAAATCTTAAAAAAATCATGAAAAAGAGCCTGACAGCTTATTGATGAGGTTTTTTTAAATGCGATGTGCTTAATTTTTGTAGAGGATATGGTACAGAGATTATTAAGTGTTCTTACTTTTTTAACCTTATTGATGTTTAACCTCATATGAAATGCGACTCAATACAGCAAAACATTTTGTAATTGAAGAATTAATTGAAATACATATTATGGTTATAAGATCAGATGATAAGAGACATAATTGATTGCATCCAATTTTAAAAGCTTCATTACTCCGCTTACGAGAAATAACAATTTATTTGCTCCCAGGTCCCCACCTTGTCCCGCGCGATAGGTGTACCGACTAATACTTATTTGGGCCACAACAGCCGCCAGAGATACTTGTCTAATGGTCTCCGTAACTCGCTTTAGTTGGGAAGATTAATGGGTGATAGAGTTCCAATCGATCGTCTGAATTACATTAGGTGCCCCGCGAAGCGCCGGCTTGCCCCGACCCACTGCGGCCCTGCCCACCACCCACCACCCACCACCCAACGGCCCTCTGCCCTCACAATCCACATATTGTGCCGAAGCAAAAAAGGTGAGATGTTTGCTTTGGGTTATAGTTTTTATGTTGGCAACACTGCCACTGGCGTGAATGTGCAAAAAGTAACGTGATTTATGTAACATAATAAGTGAAATATGAGATCTAGTTTACTTGCTTTTTTTAAGAATAAATTTATAATCGTTCTCTTTTTATTAGTATTTATTAATTGCATGTCAATTAATATACTCGTACACACAAATTCAAAGAAAATATTATCTTATTAAAGAAAAATAAGCCATATGCGTAGGATTTGAACCGGATTAAATTCTACGGTTCGAAGCTGTCTACGGCGTAGACATAGTATACCAATGTTTTATTTATTGCAACTAGGCTTCGCACCATTTTAATAAAATAAGGCTACATGAAGTTGCAATGTTGACGAAATATGATTAAATAACCCTGTCACACCTTCTGGAGTGTGTGCTGTGCCCGAATAGCTGCACCCAGTACGACCAGATGATGGCCAGAAGTAACGCCATCGACGTCGCCCACATCTGGGCAGACAGGATCTGACCCTTTGTTTCCGACACGATTATATATATATATATATTAAATAAATATCAAATATGGTGCTGTGGTCCAATGTGCTAAAAAAACACTAGTGCTTATTAATGTGTAGGTATTACAAATTATCAATTTTTAAATGAAAAAATAATATTTATAGCTGCAATTAATGACAATAGATGTCAAAAGTGAAAAAAAATGTAATTAAAGTCTTATATCTTATATCTAATATAAAAAATAGTTTTTAGTTATAATACTGTTATTGGAAGCAATGTGTTATAAATAGTTATCAAAGACAAGCAAAGAATGTAAGAGAAAAATTACTTTCATAATTAAAATTAAAATGCATAGCCTAATTTTATAGCGCAATAAAGAATACGTATTTTAGGAAATGATACAAATTATACCCACCAAGCATTTCCACAATAAAAAACTATATTAAAGATTATAAACTGACCCAAAACAAATGCTGTTGAATATTGTTTTTAATACTCCAACGAAGGTTAGTTTTGTTGAAGTTTTTTCAGTTTATCAAAACCAAAACAAATATTTGATTTAGAAAATTGATTTCCGAAAAGGGGCATTAGTGCACGTCCTAATGTTATTTTTATTAGTATGTGATAGATAAGGAGTGGTCACTACATCACCAGGTTGCTGGTGTTTCTATGAATTCTTTATTCTTCATTGACTTTCTCCTTCCCCGGGCTGGCGTTCCTCCTGGCGAACTCTTTTATGACTGCAGAAGTCCAGCCGAGACGTATAAATAAGGCGCCTGATTTACAGTTATTCCCTCGACCTCACGCACCTGCATGGAGTCTATGAGTCCATAATACTCAATGTGCACCATTTTATGAGATGCTTTATCACAAATGAATTACACACAGACGCCATTTATTATTCATTAGTAGCACTTAGTTACTTTCAAGATTCATAAACAACACAATCTACACGTAGATAAAGATAAACACAGCGAATAGAAATGAAAAAATTTCGTGATAATTTTTTGTTGTTCGTGATTTCATGTTTTTTTAATGCAAATCAAACTACAACTCAAACTTTTCAATTCTCTGACTACTGTTTAGTATACAAAGCTATTATTTAACCCTTTCATTACGGCTCGGTTTGAATACAAATTATACTGTCAATTATAAATCTAGTATTTGAAGCATAAATGTACTTATCTGGTCTATTTTCATATATCACTTTGGTTTTTGTATCGTAAAGCTATCAGATGATGCATAAAAAACTAATCTAAGAAAGCTGCAAAACGATATATCACGTCAAACAACGTCAACGGTCGGGGAATCTTATGACAGCATATGCCGACAACCGATGAAAAAAGGTTAAGGGACTAACTAATTTGACCAACGGCAATACCACATAGAAGTGCGGTTTCAATAGCTCAATGGTCAAGTTGCAAGCCAAAGGTCGTGGGTTCGATCCCCGACGGAGATTTTAATTTTATATTACTTTAAATTGGTGGTAGACAAAAGTCGTCCCGTGAAGACCACCCATTTATAGTAAATTCCTGTAATAATAAGGACGATTCGTGAAACTCGGGCTGTAGTCTATGGTGTTGGCGGATCAACACTCCACATGCAGCGCCTAACCATAAGCAGCATGGTAAGCGTCTTAGAATTCCACAGTTGAGACATCAAAATTACTATCACCAACTGTCGGTATTCTCCTGTATGTGATTACATAAAAAAGTAACATTGATTGTTTGGTCACTTAAATGCGGAGCAAAATCTTAAACCGATAACAACCGATCCACAAATTACCCAAAAATATGCCTTGAATCACTAGATACCGTCACTTCATATGCCCGGGCCCCTGCCCTGGAATCTTCCTTATCCGGAATATTCTGTATATGTTCTCATGGGGATTTTCGGGTCCAGAGAAGTCTTGACACGAGGCATGGAATATGACAAAAATGACTGGGTGAATTTTTTTGTAAGCATATGATTCCGATATGGACGAAAAATCGTTTAATTGTGATTGTAACGAAATATGAAATGTAAATACTTGTGCAAAAAAAAATAATAATTTTAAATTACGAGTTAAAACACATTAATATAGAGTTCTTCGTTTCAATATTAGTTAAATGGGTAACGCTTTCGATACAAAAAATACTTTGTACGAGTGAATTGTAGTAAAAATAAAATGTATCCATGTGAAGTAGTTGCACTGTAAATATATTAAATGCAGACTAAGAAAAGTTAACCAGTGTTGCATTTATATGGAGGTAATACTCCTTATCTGCGTCTCAACACAAATTCTCAAGAATGTCGGATTTATTAGAAATGTCGAGTTGGGTTTTCTGAGCGTTAATTCACATTTGGCACGGGAGGTTCGTGCCACTCTGGTTGTGTGGGTGAGCATGTACATTTTTAAAAGCAATGATATTTAAAAAAAAAGTCAGACCTATTTAAAATTGCACATTTATCATTTTTTACAGCTTCTGTTCTTGAGATCTTTCATCGTATATATTGTAGGGATTTATTTCATGGACGTGATGGTCATGATCACGGACGGATCCACTTATATGTTATGTAGACTGAAGCTAAGGGCTTTAAAATCTTGGGAGTTTCCAGCCAAGATGCCTAATTTACGTCCAAATATACGTTTTTATTCTTCAACCCATGGGTTCTTATTGTCCAAGAAAAGTGTCAAGAACTATGCATAAAATTTACTCGGCGAAGTTTTGGATTGCAAAGATAAGTCTTGGAATCAGACGAGGATGATGGTAGTTGATCTTCATGACACAATTCCTAATTTATGGGCATTTGTTACAGATCATTACATTTGTTAGCGCCTGCGACCAGCTTTCAAGTGAAAGTTCAAAATTATCTCTACTTATTGCAAATGATCGAAAACTTGATATAATGATTTAAAAATGAGCCATTTGTATTAAAAATCTACACAAAACAATAATTTTTCATAAAATAAAGGATGTTGTGTCTATTACACTGATTGATTCAATATTTTGACATTCCCCGTTAATCAAAGGCGACTCCATGCAATTTTGAAAAAAACATTATAAATACAAATGTAATAAATACATTTTAATTGAACTAAAAGTAAAAGTGCGTAGCGAAAACTACAAACGAGTATATTAATATTAAATAAATGTATATATTTCGACATGCATATTTACTTTTAAGCACGTGTGCAGTCATTTCTTGGCTTAACGTAACCAATTTAATACCTGTATACAAAGACATTTCTTGAGGTAACCAACCTACGAGTATAATAAGCACTTTCCCTTAGAGTGATTAAAATGAAGAAACCTCAGTCTTCGACTCACGTATACACTATATACGAGTCTTAATTTGATTACCTTAAGCCAAGGAATGACTCTGCATACGGCTTTTAGTCATTTTTGATAATCATTTTGTAATCCTGCATGGATGTAGTAACTATTCTCAAAAATTAAGTCCCATTTTTAGTACAGCACGTAAATGTTGTTACTTTTTTTATGAATTAATGAATTTAAATATAATAATTTTGATTGACTAGTCCTGCAGTCCAAGCACAGGCGGCCGATATTGCCGTCACCTCACAACCCTTCGCCGCATTTACGAGCCAGACTCCATATGTAATATCGCCGCACTATTGAGTAAGCAAAAATTTTATGATTTTTTTCTGTTGATAGGGCATTTTCACTCTCTTTCTCTCTCGTAATGCTGTCACGTGTAATAAAGAAGCCGTAATTGTTATTTATTGTACAACCTCGGTACGGAGTAAGCAGGACACGGCCACCATGTAAATGATCAAATTCATGAATTTTATGGCACAACTTTATGGTAAAAGTTAATAGTGATTTAGCTAACTTAAATTTATGTAGCTCATACAATGTTGACACCGAATAAATGACAAGATTATTTATTATCAACAGTCACAAGTTAGCATAAAAAATTTTTTATTTTCATTGTATAATTATTTTACTCACATACATAAAAAAATCTTTCAGCTGATTGTTGTGATGACTTTTTTCTATCAAAATTATTAGAAAATAGTCGTCCCGTTGTTGGATCGTTGGGAAATCAATAATTCACATGCAGCACTTACCGAAACTTAAAATTTTTAAGCGTCATTGCGTACCCAGATGAGATTTCTCCATTATCGTCTATCGTTATTATCCTGTATGTGTTCACATAAAAAAGATTGTACAAAAGTTTAATTTAAGCAGGGACAGATGGGTATAATTTAAAAATGAATCTTATATTCACTTTAGAATGTTACAGACTGGGAAAATATTCGAGTGCTGCTCTGATGATTGTAATGATTGACATACAACGAAGCACAAAATTAATGAATACACGTAAAAAAATAATAAAAAGTGATGATAATCTGCCTAAGAAAATATTAAAGTTTTAGATTCAACAGGTGACATCATCGTTACCTTTAAAAATTTAATATCCATATAAAATGAAAAAGTTTTAAGCGTTATTCAAAAATGTTATTTTTTGCGTTACTGAAATTGTCGAAAAGCAATATTACCTGTCAATATACGTAAGTTCGAAGAAGTTTTGTAAAACGTTATATGATACAAGTGTAACATTGTTTTTCCGTTTTTATTTAATGTACAATTCGTATGACAATTTTTTTAAACAAAAACACCAAATTGAACAATGTAAAATATATTTTTAAATCTTTTTTATTTTAATATGAACATAAACGTAATTTCATGATAAGAGATACATAAATTATTTATTTCCACAGACATACTATATACTTATATATAATAATTTAGGTCATAACAGAAGAGATTATTTCCTAAATATTAGAGGCCCGGGCAAATGTGGTATGAATAACCTATTGACTTTTCCTATTTGGCTGAATTTCGGACCTCATGATCTGCATTTTATGGCCGGCCATTTCATATATCTTAAGTGCCCTTTATGTCTAGTTTGACCGTGTTCGATTTTCCTGTTATCCAATATTCATAGAAGCTATGGATATAAGTATTCCGCACACATTCAATCAAATATACTGATAAATATATTGTATTTAATAATATTTTTTAAATAAAAATTAATATAAATAGTAATGCAAATTAAATAATGATACAGTAAATGACTCTCGTATTTAATTACCCATCGTTTGGTGTAATTTTTGTTTAATATAATATATATTGATCATCTATATATGCGACATAAAAACACAGAAAAATTGAGGATTCATATTTGTTGATCATCTTCATTATCAGCTTGTGTCCGTCCACTGTTGAACGTAGACCTTCTGCATGAGTCTCCATCCTTCTCGATCTTCCGCCCTCCGTCAGGCTATCTTTCAGGGGGTTGGCAAACGCTCCGTTTGCCAGTTCTTGGACGGAACTGCAACACTTTTTTTCCTCATCGACCTTCGTATCTTTAACAGATATATCCTATTTATGTATTAAATAATTTTTGGACCTTTTTGAATTTCCGGTGATCATATGTCCTAAAAATTTTTTTTTTAATACAGATGATAAAGATAATACAAATATTTTCGCATTCGTTTCCTCGTTTATTTAAAATGTATAATTCTGAAGCTTTGTAAATTAAATACTATTTTATAAAATTAATGAAATGGCATAATTTAACTTTATGATGTTGCATCTTGTCGTGTTTTTATTCTCATGCCCCGAGGTGCAGTGAAAGTCTCCCCCAAGGATATAAATACAAATGCGAGTGTACCGTCCCATCGAATTAATTCAAACTGCATCAATTTATTTAGGCGTGCCATCAAAATGAAAAGCTTTTTCGCTAAGACAAAAAGCTCTTTAATGGCCAATTTATCTCGACAACATGGCGGCCGGGACGGGAGAAAAATAAAACCCATTGATTGGACAACTTTTCTTTTTCATCTGTCAGAGTTTTTCAATGGGGACTGGCTTTTAGGACAAACACGAATAGCAGATAGTAATATGTCGCGGGGGAAGGCAATCACGTGAATGGATTGGCTGTGGCAAGCTAGATCCGCTGTATTGTTGACATTACAAGCTGTCATAGCCAGTTGGCGATGTCAGTGGCAAAGAAAGCCTTAGAAAATGTTACGAAAAGGGTTTTTCGCAACGCCTTATGTATTTTATTGGTACCATTGGCGGCGCGTCTTAATAAAACTATTCGTGTCATATACACATATTATTTTTTAGGATTGTTTATATATTATTTCATATCTTATTTATCTTTCTTATACGCTCCTTATATGTTGTATTTGGTTACTATGTATTGTCAATTATAAGTTGTCTAAAAATTAAGGCGGCAATTTATTTTGTTTTACAGTTTTTTATGTAACAAGTAGAATAAGTTTATTACTAAATTTGAAAAAAAAACTAAATATAATATGATTAATTACACATTTTCATTATATTTATGTTGTTATATGATATTAATTTGAAAATCTAATTATTTTAGGTGCATCCATTTTTAAAAATAAATAGTATGTCTTTAACCAAAGCATTAATTGTAAGACTATAAGCATAGAATGACGTAAATATAATTGTATTTAAAAAAAAACGCTCGATTGCTACAGGTGTAACTCTTTAAATGGCAATATCAAAA